>JBAKGM010000200.1:26848421-26862118 GCA_037177215.1 Asparagus racemosus
AGGACGCGGAAGCAACAAAATTTTGTAAGTCAAACAGGTTAGTAAAAGCATGTATTTTAAGATAATATGGTACTTTTCCATAAAGAAAGTCAAATATTAAAAGGCTTGAATATATGAAAAGATGTTATAAATAAATTACCAAGATATGTATCAAATATTATGACTATTAAGGCTTATCACGAGGAGGGCTTCACAAAATATGACAGAGCAAAGCCTATTCTTTTACTTGTTGGTTTAAATTTTTTGACCAGCATGAATGACGTTAAGGCTTGTAGGAAGTAATTATAAAGGATTATGCAGTATGTAGACTCTATACATTTTTTAAAATTTTGGTGATAGAGTTGGTTTTAATATACAATTCTATTGGTTAACTAATCCTATCTCTTTACTAAGTGTTGCTAAGGCTTTGACACATCGCTAATATGCCAGATAAACATGTATGCGGGAAGTGCAATTGGGAACTTTGGATTTCCCTTAATCAAGGAAGCGATGATGTGGAAGACAAAAGTGGTCATTTAGAAGTCGAAAGTGATAATGAAGAAGGATTAAGAGGTAAACAAGAAGAAATAGGCATGGAATATATTCTGATTATGAAAAAACAGGGCCAATCATAATTATGGAACATTATCTAAGTAATACACGTCTAAAAAGCGTACGCATCAAATTAAAATATGTGAGAGAAATAACTGAAAATCTTATGATCATCTTCTTTCATCGTTTCTGATCACGCAAACAAAATTTAGTTTCTATTAAATGCCAGGTTTTATTTCTTTTCTACAGGAAGTAAAAGTGTAGGAAATGGGGGTAAAGATTGCCTCAAGGGCAACTGATTATTTACGCTCTCTCGTGTTATGTTCACGTGTACCAAAAGAGTATATCAGAAGGATATGAGGAATATGGAAATGGAACAATATGGAGATGCAGATTATAAATGCTGAATACGTGATTCAGTATTGTGCGTTAAGATTGTAAATGAGATAGTATTTATAAAAACAAAACAAAAGGCCAATTATATTCTATATATAAAATATATGATTTGTTAAATAATATGTCAAATATTATTCATAACATGTATAAGTCTATGAAATTCTATATATGTAATAGCTGATATGGTGAACAATTCTAACAGAGAAAAGATCAATTTTACATTAGAAAAAATATAAAAGGGGAAGAGGGAAATAATTAATTTACCTTGCGACTGATTCTTTCACCAACTCAAAATTTTAAGCCTCCAAGAACTGCACAAAATTGTGAATAATGATTTTAAAACTATTAGTTTCATTCAAAAGTAAATATGATGGCAGTAACTTAACAAGGGAAAATATTACAATACTTACATTCAAGATAACATTGTCCTCTTTGAATAAAATTCCAAACACAAATAGCCTTTATATAGCAAATAAGAAGTTGCAAACTTTAATGTTACCTTTAATTTCAAATTGAGAGAGTTGTGGAGTCAGATAACCAACGTAATTAGTAGCAATCATGGATCAAAAATCAGTTTAGAGAGATGGAAGTTTAAGAGACACATTCAATTTAGATGAGAGAGAGGAGAACGTGAGGAACTTTATATGACTGGTAACGGAAGGGGTGTAAATTGCTGCTTTTATTAGACTTAGTTAACAACAAAAGCAAGTGAGAAAGAATAGTAGGGAATTATTAAACATTAAGAGGGTAAAAATGGCATTCAAAAGTTTTACTAACCCAATCCTTTTTTATATGTAGTATAGATTTTTAGAAGCTTATGTTTAGATTTAAAAGCAACAAGTGGGTTATCAAGACAAAAAAATGATCCAGAACATTGGGCAACAAAGTCTTTAAAGGAATTTTTGAGAAAGCCAAACTTTCTCAAATCTCAAAAGAGGAGGGGGAATTGGACCACTAGAGTCCAAGATGGTTGGTGAGTGATCAGAACACGAGGAAGGAAAAATATATTGAACAAGGGAAGGAAAGTGTGTTTCAAAAGCAAAGTTAATGAGGAATCTGTCAAGCCTAGCAACACTTAGATCATCTCTCATGTTGGAACAAGTGAATTGTCGCCCACTTAGGGAACATCCATGTGTGAAAGAGAATCAACTAGATTTTTAAAGGAGTTAATATCTCTTATGGAACTAGCCCTACCGCTTCTTTCCCTTAGATTAAGACACACATTAAAATCTCCAAAAATGGCCTAAGGCAATGGGATGACGGAGTTGATTCTTGTTATTTCCTACCAACACACTTCTCTATCTTCTCTTTCATAAGGAGCATTGGTAAAAGAAACTGCTAACTTTCACTTGGTGATTTTGTGGCAAAGAACAGTAGAAACAGAGAAAATCCCCATGTAAGAGTAAATACACTCATATAGGTCATCATTCCACCCCAGTAGCACACCACCTTTAGACTCTACTACATTTAAACTTAGCCACAACCTGATTCTCTAGCCACCTAAGTCTTTAAAGGAGCTAGTTCTAACAAATTTAAGCTTAGTTTCTAGAAACCCCATAATATCAACATTAGAAAACAGGATGCAGTCCCTTACAAGACGTCTCTTAACTTTGTTGTTTAACCCTCTAACATTCCATGAACCTATCTTCATAAGAACATAAAAAAACCAAACATCTCAAGAAGACCAAAGCACAAATGTAGGGTCAATGGCCCTGACTGCCTCTTTCTACCTCTAGGGATTTCAGATTACTGAAAGTCTCTCGATATAAGGGTTCTTAATACTACAATTTGCTACAATATTTTAAAAAAATTAGGTAAAGAATTAATGGGCAAAGGGGTTGTAGAAGAAGAGGATGACTGACACTTTCTGTGGAGGGGAGAAAGTGCCTTTCCTGCTCCTACTATGAAGGGCTGGTATGACTTGTGACTGATGGATAGGGGAGCTATTCTTCTCTATCATTGTCTGATTGGCCTCTAGAACCCTTGTAGCTGAGCTGAGCAAGGGTTAGCGTCAGTGGAATTTTTCAAGGAGAATGAATTGGTGTCCGAGTTCATGCAGGCTATAAAAAGATCTCTCTAGGATGTGCCTACCTCTTCATTGTCTTAAAATCAAAGCAAAAGGCTTCCCACACTGCCCTTGGTAGCTTTTTTACCTTCAAAGTTGACCTCTACCAGATTAGGAAAATTGATAATAAGAAAATTTTTTTATTATCCTAATCCCCACCTCCTCATTTCCCATTGAATTTAAATTGATTTCAATTACCTTTTTTCCATTCACATTAGCTATTGTGTGACTGTCATCAGATTCTGACTGTTTCTCTGACTAGTCATCAGAGGACAAGGGTCTCTGGATCTCCAAATTCATTTCTTCTCATAGCGCTTCCAAATTCTTCCAAGTGTCATGGGTGGAGGAATTCCCTTCTCTCATTAGGAATTCAATTCCTTTCTTAGATTTGAGCTTCTTTTCTGAAATAGGTTGGCCTAGGGTTTCAATTTGAGTTATGCCCTCCATAAGCCATCCGCCGACAGGCGTAACATAATGAAAAGAGATAACTTTGGAGATTCTGCATTTGACCTTGAGATGCACTTTACAATTAGATGCTTCCTCCATAATAAGCACATCCTTCGAGCACGCAAAAATATCTCCAACATCTTTAAGCAATAAGGTAAGGAAATCACTATCCCACAAATACAGAGGGAATCTGGATAGCTTGGCCCAAATGAGCTCTGGCTTGGGAAAGAGCTACATACCTTTTGTTTTTGGTCCATTTATAGAAAGTTCCTCCAAAGGAGATGTATGCACCTCGATTGAACTGCTTGATCAAGTGACAGAGGGGAAGGGAATTCTACCAAGAAATGGTTAGGGGCAGAGCATTTACAGTAATCACTCATTAACATTGAATCTATATTTCAGCATTTCCTTCAGTTCTTCTACGAACGGAGATCCCATTCCCAAAGATGGAATCTCAAGCGAAGAGAAATTTTCAATCTTCTCCTTCACAGATGGAGGTGTGGGAATGATAGGGATGTTGATTAGCTGAGAAAGGGCCATAGTAGAGTAGGAGGAGGGGCATGCACGAGAAGTGTGCCCTAATCCTTTGCACGATCTCAAGTTGAATGAACCTAATTTGCAGGACCTTGTCATATGAGTTGGATCTCGCAAAAAAAGCAACTTTTTTGAGACCTGGGTGGGGAAGATCTCTTAGCATGATTTGCTCTATCTCTCACTGTTCTCTTCTTACTGATAATTGTGGTCTAACCAGCTTTCGGAAGAGGAGAGATATCAACGGGGACAGGAATGATACCTTTACTCTTGTTTGGTGGTGCAGAAGCCTTGAACAGGTCGGCGTAGGAGGCGAAAACAAGAGGAGAAGAGGGATTGAAATTTGAGGGCTTCGTGAAAAGGGAGATGAAAGGTCTGGGGGTTGAGGGAATTGATGTGACAGCTCAGGGCCACATGGAGGAAGGGAAGGAATGTAAGAGCTAGTTATCGTCTTAATGGAGATTTCGTCATTAATAAATCTCACTTGCCATCTTAGGGAACGTGTTGCTTCTCCTATTCGCCCTTCTAATTGTTGGAAAATTAGGACCAGATATAGTAGGGACGCAGCTAATATTAGTGTGGAAATAATAAATTAGACACACCATTTTTTACTTGGAAAAACCCCTAAATAAATTTGGGATAAAAATCACGGGCAAGAGTAGAAGAATTTACTATGAGAAAAAAATTTAGAGTTACAATATCTCTCTTATATAATGAGAAACTCTCTCTATTTTTCTCTCACTTTTCTATGTAAAATTTAGAGATTGGATTGATTGAGAAGAGAATGAACTCTGCTCCTTTTATAAGCAAACTCTACTCCATACTTTCAACGAATGCGGCTCCGATTTTCTTTGTTTCGGCGCCTAACTCTAACAAGATCAAAGAATGCAGCCCGCAATTGTTTTGGTCAACAATTGTGGCTCTATTCTCTCGAACAATTAGTACCGCAACTGTTTTGGTCAACAATTGCAGCTCTTAGCTCTTTCCTACAATCTCTCACTTGAAGATTTGATTGAGAATCAATCATATCTTCACACCATTCTTTCTATCTTGTCATTTTCATGTTACTCACGTTTCCGTCAGACCACAAGAGGAGCGGCACGAAACAAATTTGTCAGTACTGACTGTCTTTGTTAAAAAAGCTGCTAGGTTATCTTTAGTGTGAATTTTCTACAGATCCGCTATTTCTTCTTTCACTTTCTCACGAATGAAGTGGAATACGAATGTGTTTTATCTTTGAATGAAAAACTACATTTCTTGCTAAATTCAAAGCACCCTGACTATCACAAAATAGAGAAATCTTCTTTTGTTTATGATTGATTTCCTCCAATACCAGTTTCAACCATACTGCCTCTTTACTAGCTTATGTAGCTACTATATATTCCGCTTTTGTTATTGATGTAGTTACAACTAATTGTAGTTTTGAAATCCAGCTTACAGCTCCACCAGCAAGTGCAAACACATAGCCTGTGGTGGATTTACTTTTATCACGATCACCTGCATAATCAGAGTCAACATATCCACTGACAATAAAGTTTGATCCCCGCTAATATAATGCAATATCTAAGGTTCCTTTAATGTATCTTAAGATTCTCTTTACAGCATTCCAATGCTCTTTATCAGAATTCGTCATGTATCGACTAACTACTCCCACTACTTGTGCAATGTCTGGTCTTGTACAAATCACAGCAACCATTAAACTTTTCATGGCTGATGCATATGGTACTTGGGACATCTCCATCCTCTCTTCTTCATTGTTAGGACTTATACTGGAGGATAACTTGAAATTAACGGAAAATGGGGTAGTAACTGACTTACAATCTTACATGTTGAAGCGTCATTAGATTTTCTTTAAATAATTCTTCTGAGAAAGCCTAATCTTGCTATTAATTTTTCTGGGTAAATTTGCATCCCTAAAATCTTGTTTGTAAATCTTAAATCCTTCATTTCAAATTTCTAGCCAATTGTATCTTCAATTCTTTAATATGATTTTTGTTGAGGCCTGCAACTAACATGTCGTCAACATACAACAATAAGATAACAAAATTATTTTTACCAAACCTCTTGAAATATGCACAATGATCTGAATTAAGTTTGTTGTATCCAAGGCTTATAATGAATGAATCAAATCTCTTATACCAACATCTCGGCGCTTGTTTGAGACTGTACAGAGATTTGTTTAACCTACAAACCAAGTTCTCTTTACCTTTTTTTCAAAATCTTCTAGTTGGAGTATATAAATTTCTTCTTCAATATCTCCATGAAGAAAGGCTATTTTCACATCTAGCTGCTCTAAATATAAGTCAAATATAGCACTCATACCCAAGACTACTCGAACTGTTGTAAGTCAAACTACAGGAGAAAATATTTCATTAAAGTCAATACATTCTTTCTAAGCATATCCTTTTACCACTAGTTTAGCACGACATCGCTCCACTTGATCATCACCATTTCGCTTGATCTTATAGAGCTATTTGTTTTCAATAGTCTTTCTTCCTTGTGGCAGTGATATAAGCACCCAAGTCTTATTTTTATGGAGGGTTTTAATTTCTTCCAACATTGCTGGAATCTAGAAAAATACATCTGTATTATTTATAGCTTTATGGAAAGTTGATGGCTCTCCATCCTCTGTTAGAAGATAATATGTAATATTACTCTCCATAACATACTACGAGTGTTAAGGCGGTGGTCTTTTCTCACGAGTTGACCTTCAAACTTCTGGAGCCTCGGACTCAATTGGTTCTTGTACATTATACTGCATGTTGCTTCAGAAGAATTTGGATCATTTTCTACTTGAACAACTATAGTGTCTGAGTCCTTCCTTAAACTTCTTTCTCTCTCTTCTCTTTGCAGTTAGTTCTCTACAAACATAACATCTCTATTGACTATAATCTTGTGAGTAGTGGGATCTCACAAGAGATATCCCTTTACTCCATCAGCATACCCCAAGAATATTCATTTCTTGAATTTTAAATGGGCATTGTACATTACATACACTGGACTTCCAAATATATAGAGGTTTGAATAATTAGCTAGCTTGCTAGTCCACATCTCCATCGGTGTCTTTAATTCAATTGCAATTGATGGAACTCGATTCACCACATAGCAGGCAATCTTTACATCTTCTGCCTAAAAATCTTTATCCAGATCTACAATTGCCAACATTGCTCTTATCCTTTTCAATAGAGTTCTATTCATCCACACTGCCATTTTATTTTGTTGAGGAGTATATGCAATACTGAATTATCTTTTGATGCATTCTTACTTGCAGAATGTAAGAAATTTAGCGTCTGTGTATTTTCCTCTATTAACTGTCCTCAAGCACTTGATATTCTTTCTAGATTTAAGGTCGACTCACGCTTCGTAAGCTTGAAAGACTTGGAACACATCTGCCTTCGTCTTGATAGGATACAACCAACATCTTTTGGAGTAATCATCAATAAATGACACAAAGTACTTTGCTCCTCCTATGGATGTAACTGGTGCTTACCATATATCAGAATGAACTAGTTCCAGAATAGCCTTGCTTCTTGAGCTCGATAGGTTAAATTTCAGTCGGTAGTGCTTACTTGTAACACAATACTCACAAAGGAAGAGTTATTGATTTGAGCCCAGAAAGCAACGTCTAGTCAGAGAGATCCTTCAAGCCTCATTCTTACATGTGTCCTAGTTTACGATGCCACACTATGGTTTGTTCTTCTCTATGGCTAGTTGATACCACAAATAAATCACCTTCCTGCAGGGTTTCTTCCTCAAGCATGTATAGATTTGCAGCTATCTTTTCTCTCTTTATTACAACAAGCGCCCCTCTAACAATTTTCATAATCCCAATTTTTATATGGGTCTTGCATTCAAGCTCATCCAATTGTCCTAAAGACAACAAATTCTTCATCAAGCCTTTCACATGTCGTACATCTTGAATGGTGCGTATTATACCATCAAACATTTTGATTTTGATAGTGTTAATACCATAAAGTTTTAAGGCATGATCATTACCCATAAATACTGATCCTTCTGAGATAGGTTCATATTTGTGGAACTATTGTCTTCAGGAGGTCATGTGCCAGGTGGCTGCTGAATCTAAAAGCAAGATATTAGCAAACATCTTTCTACAATGTTGATGCCCCACTGTATAAAATTTCACTATCGTCTAATGTACTCACAACACATCCTTGAGATGTTGATGGCTCTGAAGATTTTTTATCACCACTCTTCTTAATGTGCCAACGCTCTAATTTCACGTGCCCCCTTTTACCACAGTTGTAGCATTTGATATTCTTCTTACTTCTTAATTTTAATCTACTATAAGTTGACTCCCATTGGAGCCACGTTCCATTGATCTTCCTCTCATCACCAATAAGGTCTCCACTTGTTGCGAACTTGCTTGCATGTCTTCTTTCTTCTTGCGCTGATTTTCTTCCTCCAGAGCTGCGGCTACAATGTCGTCAAAGACTAGATAGTCTATAAGGACATTATTTGTTAAATTGATGATGAGCTGATCATACGAGTCAAGTAGACTTTGAAGTAGAAGTTCTACACATTCATTCACACCGATTGTATGCCCCAACATTGTAAGTTGAAAAAATAGTGTGTTTAGGGTGTTGATATTGTTTCGGGTCTTTTTAATATTGTAATTAACTCAGATTACAATTTGGAAGATAACAATGAAATTAAGAAAAATTTATATTTCCTGGGGTTCTTGTCTGTGTGCTGATGGAGCGTCGATCTTGTACTCCGTTGACAAATCGAATCGAGACTTATGAGTCTTTTGCTGTCGACAAGGGTCGAATCACTTAGAAGCTGGTTCAATCTTCTCTTGTAATATTCCTCTGCACATGTGTATTTGTTGCTATTTTTTTAAACTCTCTCCGTGTGTGTCGAATGAATGATCTCCTCTCTGTTTATAGGCTAAAAGAGAGCGTTAATGGCCTCCTTAGGACATGGGTTAGTGGCTATTAAAATAGGATATAGTGGAGGGAGCTATCCCTTAAGAATAGCTCTCATAACATCTATTTGGGTGAGCTTCGTGGTCTTGGCGAAGCTCACTATAGTCGTGGGTGGAGATGAAGCAGGTTAACAGCCTCTTTTAAATGTGGGCCATTAAAGCAGGGAGAAGTGTGATGATTATCCCCTAAAATAGCTCTTATAATAGCTATTTGGGTGAACGTCATGGTTTCAGTGGAGTTCACTAAAGCCTTGATCGAGGGTCGCTGTGGGTGCGTGTGAGTGTCACCTTAGACATAGATATGCCTTCTTCGGAGTAGATGACTTAATCCACTTGAACTAATATGGGCGATGTTCATTGGTCGACGACCTTTGCTTACGAGTTTGAACTTGACACAGAGTTTGACTCTCGGTCTGGACGACTAATGACGCCTTTCGAGTCGGTTTGGGAATCGACCCACATTTGATTTGATTGAGTCGAGTCGATGAACTTCCTTCTGAGTCGGCCAATGACATCATTTGACTCGGCCTGAGGCGTGTTGTGGGGGTCGACTCGTGTTTGACTTAGTCGAATCAAGTCTACATGAGTTGCTTGGTGAGGTTCGCTTTAGTCATTAGGTGACCTTCGCTATAGCTTGTTAAGGGCTCAACGTTTGGCCCATTCAAAGTGTTTAGCCCACAGGCATTTACTTTTTTGATCCAAGCTAATCGTTGGTCTAAGTGAAAGTACATTTTCACCGTCTACAAGACCCCCCAAAGTTTTCAAGATCTTGCATTCAGTTTGTAACCAGAATTGAAATACTTTGGATAAATAGCTTGAGGTGTACTGTTGAACGTTGCTTGAGTTGCCTTATTTGGGTGAAAACTTGTCTTCATTTGTCTACTTGATTGCCAAAGGTGTACTGTTGAACATAGTTTCCTTGGTCGTAGGCTGGTGTCGAAGGTTCGATGATGTTTGTATTTTTCCAAATCCATGTTTGGATCATAGTCCACCATTTTTGTTGTTAGGGCAACGCTGTGAAATCAGTGAAGTTCGACTAATTTTAGGGTATGAGCGAAGGTCGCTCTACTTTGTGTTTGCTGAGTGAAATTCATTGATTGGCGACATTCGCTAATTGGTGGGCCTAAGTTTGTTTTGAGCGGTTGTGGGCGAAGCTCGTTATCTAGAGACTTTCGCTGATTGGTAAAGTTTGTTGTGATTCGCGTTTGGATATGTGTAGTGATTTGTGGCTGAGATCTCTTGATTGAAGATCCCGTGAGATCCGCTATGAATTTGACTGAGTTTGAGGCTAAGTCAAAGCCTCTTTGTCTGGTCCAATCAGATCTTGGGAAGATACGATTCCTTCGGGTGTTAAGATTTAAAATTGGCTATAAATAGTCACCATCCTCATCCGTTCTCATTGCTCTTTCCATCTTCTTCTTCTTCTTCTTCTTCTCTTTGTCTGCGCCAACACCGCATAGACGAGAGACGCTCCTCGACAGAGGAGCTGAGATAAGAAAACTCCAACAAGAGTTAGTCCAAGTTCAGGGCAATCAAGCGGATGAACTCTGCATACTCCGTCGCTTGGTGGAGTTGTTATCAGCTGAGAAGGCGATGCTCGAGCAGATAATTGAGAATCAGTCGGTGGCTTAGTGCGAACTTGATCACGATAGAGATGCGTGGAGCCTTGAGTGCCGCTCTCTTCGTAAGGCCATTTGACGACTGAAATGGCACTTGAAGAAAGATCCTTGGGTCTCCACGAGCGAAGACTCTGACAGTAACTAGGTGTCACGAAAGTGAACCTAGATCATAATTAGATATTGTGTGGCTGACTCAGGCCCAACATCAATTTTTGACCATAGGAAGTGCTTGTTTCAGTAGATATGGCTCAATTTGGAGCAATGGGAGTATTTCCTATCTCTCAATCTTGTGTGGCTGAGGGTACATGAGTTGTAGCTTGGTGCAGCCCATGTATGCTCCTCAGCCGTCACACTACCCATGTCTTAGGAATATAGGGCAGTAGCAAATAGCAACAAATACCCATCATCTTTGTAATTGGATCGCTTGAGTGTTGCCTTATAACAGCGTCTTCGATCAATAAAAATGAACTTTTCTTCCAGCTAAAATTGTCCATCTCTTGTGTAATTGATCTACATGTACTTTGCTTCTGTGGCAAGTTTGAATTTCACATGGCTCAGACTCTACATGGAGTCATTATATTTGGAAGCGAAGCTCGGGCTTCCTTTGTGTTGGCGATTGTCAGTTTTGAACTTCGCCAAATGAAGTCTCAAGCAAAATGGGTCGGAATTCGTTCAATTTGGAGACTTAGTGAATTTTGCCAAGTCATTTTGGCGATGTTCACTATATCAAGGTCTCAAATAAATTGAGTTAAGATTTTCACAATTTAGAGACTTAGTGATATTTTCACTATGATGCTTTGGTGAAGTTCACCTTAATGCCTTGTTAGGATTAGGCGAAGTTCGACTTCTTGCGGAACAGTCATTTTAGGCGAAGTTGAACAAGTCGGTTGTGCGAGGTTGAGCCCAAAGACATATAACTCATGTTTGAGACTTTGGCGAAGTTCATACGAGGTGAAATTCCTTGCAAAGATCAAGACTGGGATCTCGGGTGAAGTTGAAGGTGAAATCTTCGACAGATCTGGTAGCGAGATCTTTAGTGAGGATCGAGGTGAAGAATCTTTGGCGAAGTTTGGGCGTCTCAGCCTATAAATAGGACTGTTAATCTCCCTCTTCCTTACTGTTGATTTTGAAAACTCCTCACTTTCAACCCTAATTTTCTTCTTAAGAAACTCTTAGAATTTACCACCCATGGCTCCTCGTCGTGTTGTTTCCAGCGAAAGAGGTGCTACTCGAGGAGCTCACCGAGCACGTGCCAACGAGGCGCCGACACGCTTAGAACTGGCAATGGGTAAGTGAGTTAATTGATGGCAATTTTCAGATCAGCCATAGCCCATTGGGCTTTTGAGCAATGCCTCGTGGTATCTAACATTTGATCCGCTGTTTAGAGGTGAGATCTTGAAGATCATTTGTGATCTGCTTCGACGAACCTTCGTTGTTAACGACGAGGTTCTGTTAGCAGCCAACAATGGCACTTGTTGTGGTGAGTTTTGGTCTTCGGGCGGAACTCGTTTAGCCTGTTGGGCTTCTACAGCGTGTTGGATATCATGTCTCTATTGTTTTAATGATAACAATTTATATTATGTGCGTATATGTGTGTATGTGCGCTATATATGCTTGTGCTAACTTGTCAATGCAGATATTAAGATATATGGACAAGTATAAGATGAGTTCAAGGATTTTTTTGTAGAATTGAAGATATCAGCTTTAAATCAATGCAAATTTTTATATCTTCTTTTCTTAGAATATTTGTACAAGCCTTGATCACTCACACACACACACACACTTAGAACACCCTAACACATGCTTAGTGTGTTGGTTAACAATAGAAATCTCCTATGTTAATCATTAGAGTATATAGTTATTTTACAAGTCTTAAAATATTGCATTCATATCATTTTTATCACTTAATAGTCGACTAATTAGAATAGTAGTCAACTAGTAAAGTTTTGTATCTAAATATTAGTTTCTGTCTTTTCACAGAATAGTCGACTAATATACAGTGTAGTCGACTACTTAAGACTTAGGCATATTTTAAGATTCTATATTTTTACAGTATAGTCGACTACTATGCACAGTATAGTCGACTACTACGAACTTATACTTAAAATATAGTTTCTATCAAAATAAAGTATAGTCGACTACTGTACATAATATGGTCGACTACTAAGCTTTTACACTTAATATACAGTTTCTGTAAAAATTACAGAATAGTCGACTACTATGACTATTAGTCAACTACGTAGATAGGTTTCTATCTTTTCACTTTTTGAATTTGTGTCTATTTTTAGCCGTTTATATCTGTTTCTTTGATTGAAAACGTGTCTTTTCAAAGGGATATGTATAGGTTAAAAGTTCAAAAATAAATACAACTTGATTGATCCATAAGCTTTGATTTTTGAACATTAAAATACTATTCACCCCCTCTAGTATTTTTAGTGTGTTAGATCAGCGATCCTACATTTGGTATCAGAGTAAGGTTAAAGATGGCATCAACTTTTGATTCAAATTCACAATTTAAAGAAGGACATTCTACAAATCGTCCACCAATGTTCGATGGTCTGAATTACAACTATTGGAAGTGTCGAATGAAAATTTATCTTCAATCAATTGGCTACGAACTTTGGAATGTTATGGAAACAAAATTTGAGAAGCTAAATACTCCTTTCACGAAATGGACTGTATCTCAAAGGAACAACACAAATTTAGATTCCAAAGCAATGAATGCTTTGTTCTATGCACTTGACAAGAATGAGTTCAGCAGAGTGTCAACGGCTACATCTGCGTACGACATTTGGTACATACTCGAGGTAACTCATGAAGGTACAAATAAAGTTAAAGAATCTAAAATTTCTGTTCTTGTACACAGGTTCAAATTGTTTAGAATGAAGGAAAATGAGACCATTGGAGAAATGTTTACAAGGTTCACCGACACTACCAACTCTCTCATCGGTCTAGGTAAAACATATACTCAAGATACAAAAGATACTCCGTTCACTCACTTCACAATGGGAAAAGAAAGTCACCGCAATAGAGGAAGCAAATAATTTATCAACTCTAATGGTGGAAAATCTCATTGGCAATCTAATGTCTTATGAGGTTCAAATTGAAGATAGAAAGAGTGAAAATGAAATAAAAATCAAGAAAGTACTTGAAATTACCCTAG
>JBAKGM010000200.1:26865818-26878011 GCA_037177215.1 Asparagus racemosus
TATCTGCATCAACAAGTTAGAATATACACACATATTGTTATCATCAAAACTATAGCTTAAGAATATTAAATCCCACATCTAGCTGAATTGTTGGGCCGGTCATTTGAAATTGAGCTCTGTCCGCAACAAGTTGAACTACCATGTCTCAAAGTTGGTCAATAGTCTGTTGTTATGATCGCATGGCTTCTTGTTGGGACCGCATATTTTCTTGCATTATAGTTTGATACTCCTCGAGTCTTTTTCTAAGATCTTCAGTATGATCTGTCATATGGACAGCGATCTCGTGCTCCACAAAAGAACTGGAAGATTGAGGGTCTACGATGGCTGAGTGCTCATCATCAGGTCTTATCCCTTTGGCTAACTTTTGATAGTCGACAGGCCGTAGGACTCCCTTTTACGTCCGAGTGTGTTGGTAAATCCCTTCGAACTTGTTCGAGATTTCCCTAACACTTGGAGGGTGATTGGTGCTTGATTCATCAGAACTAGAGACCGGTGATCCCCCTCTACCAACCATATTGATGGTAACTCTAGGGTATTCATTCTCCAAAGCTTCTTTCTTTCAGAAGCGTCATCATTTATTAGGCACATTGACGTACGTCAACCGTTCAAAGACAAACGGTCTTGGGCTGGCGTACAACATTGGCATTTTGAGAGGACTGTAGAAATAAGTCGCTCACATTGGCAACTAGGAGCGACTTGTTGCACCGATCTTTTTCTCAGTATAAGTTCCCTCAGGTCAGAAACTTGTAAAGAACTTCCATCTGAATTTGAGATAGGAACCCCCCTGCCTATCATTAGACGAGTCAAGTTCTTGATGAACACGATTTTTAAACCCATGTTGATCTTTGTGGACACGAACACCACGTCTATTTTGAGAAACACCACCCTAAAGGTCGCGTTCGGATTGTTGAACGCGGATTTGAGGTCCATGTTTTACTTGTGAAATGCTTCCTTGTGGGTCGCGTTTTGATTGCTGAACACGAATTTGAGATTCGCATTTTGTATTGGAAATGCAACCCTGAGGGTCATGTTTTGGTTGTTGAACGCGGACTTGAGATCCGCGTTTTGTTTGCACAACGCCCCATTGAAGGCTGCGTTCTGTTTGGTCATCATGAGTTTCGCGATTAGACTCAGAAATGTGAGACTCGCATTTTGGCTCACAAATGTGAAGTTCACGTTGATTGAATGCTTTCTCGGAGTTATGCTCATCGTAGTGATCTCCTCCTCCGTCGAGCAGCATTCTTCTTAGCCTGTTTCAAAGCTCTGATAGCAACGTCATCCTCCGTGATGACCGCATTTGTTGCCTCGAGCACCCTCTTACGACCCAAACCCCTTGATTTTGGTTCGGGTGTAGAGTCCTTAACTCGATCAACGAGTTTCTTCGAGACAAAACCCTCTCCTTCGGAGGAGAGATGGTTCAAGCAGTCTAACTTAAGGGATTCTCCCTTCGATGAATTGGCCACACTTGGGGCCTTAGTCTCTTTCGAGACTTTACGGATCTTGCGCATAGCCTTGGGGCTAATGGATCCAGAAGAAAGCAATTCTTCGTACCTCGCCTGGTCGAACTCTACAGTTAGAGTTTCTATCGTTGTTTCGATGAGTTGAACTTCGGATTGCGCCACCACTTCTTCATCTGTGAAAGAAGTTTTCCCCCAGCAGAGTCGTCATCTTTTGTTTGTCACAAAATTGAAGAGAAAATAGAGGAAAAATGAGTTGTATTAATTCTTTTAATGAAGAAAGACTTGCAATCTCTCTCCTCGCAAACTCTCTCTTATCAGGTATGCCGATTTACAAAAGAAGAAAAGATCGACGGAGATCCTTCCTTTTGTTTAAAACTGGGGTCTTCGCGACAGCGGTGGGAGCTTGAACCTTGTATCCCATTGACGATCTGACCGCCTTGGCTCGTGGAATGACGTTGAGATGAACTCACGAAGCAAGTTTGGAAAATTGACCAAGCGAGAGCAAAGAGTGCTAAAAGCCAATTGATCTTCAAAGCCCAGAGGCCAAAAGTCGAACCCCTTTTTTCAGCTGACTTTTCAGCTATTTATAAGGGTTTAAGGTGTGTAACTGACCCCTTAAATCTCTCCTAAACAAGGGTTAGTCACCCTCAGATCATGCAAAACAGTTTTGGAACCGTTTAGATCATATTTGAATGAGTCAAACGAGAATTTCGCGTCCTGGAGCAAGGTTCGCGTTCTAACAATGACTTCTGCGTTTTGACTTAAGAACGCAGAGGTGAGCTCCACGCTTGAATTCGGGAATGCGGGGGTGAGCTCTGCGTTTGAGCTTGAAAATGCGGTGGTGAGCCACGCGTTTCAGCTGATTTTTCAGCTATTTTAAGGGGTTTAACTGACCCCTTAAATCTCTCTACAAATTGTGTAAAACGGTTTCAAAACTGTTTACAACGTGTTTGAACGGGTCAAACATGAGGTCCGCATTCCTACGAGGTCTGCATTCTCATAATGACCTCTGCATTTTTACTTGATGAGCTCTGCGTTTTGAGCTAGAAGCGCGGTGGTGAGCGACGCGTTCTGAGTTCAGGAACGCGGTGATGCGCCCACGTTTTGAGCTTGGAAACGCGGTGGTGAGCCACGCGTTCTGAGCTTATGAACACGGTGATGAGCTCCGCGTTTTGAGCTTGGAAATGTGAGGGTGAGCCTCGCGTTTTGAACCAAAGAGATCATTGATTTGTGATCTCTTCTCAAAGATCACCTTGTGATCTTTTCCATGTTTTCTTGAAGCATGGGAGTCATTGACTGTAACTCCTGTCGGTGCTTATGAAGATCGTTAAAATTAGGATTTCCATTGATTAGCGTGAAGGTTGTTGAATTGTACCATTCGTTGATTAATGTAGAAAATCCTCAAATTGTGGTCTCCTTAAAGTCGTTACGTCGTGACTTCTATTATTTGTACTTGATGAGGATTGACTATTTGCAGTGATTTTTAGACTACCTACAGAGACCTTGTGATTTAAGACTATACTATCTAAAATCTAAATCATTTGACCTTACACGATATAGTGATGCAATTTTTGCAAGTAGGAGGATTGACTAAAAAAGTAGTATAGGAAATTGTCAAATTATTGGGCATTTCATAGCCTCATGGTTCAGTAAAAAGAAAAATTGTGTTGCTCTGTCCACCACTGAGGCTAAATATATTGCAGCTGGTCTGTATTGTGCTTAAATTCTATGGAGGAAGAAAACTTTATACAACTATCATGTTATATTTTGTTGCATATCAATCATGTGTGAAAACACAAGTGCCATGAATCTCTCTAAGATTTTTTTTACATTCTAGGAAAAAACATATTGATGCCAAAGCATCACTTCTTGATAGTCATGTTGAAAGTGATGACATTTGCCTAGAATATATTGACATAAAATACTAATTGGTTGATATTTTTACAAAGCCACTGCCTGAAGAACAATTTTGTTCTATAAGCAGGTCCCTTGGTATTTGTAAGAATGATCAGTAGTTTGATTTGTTTTTGTTTAGAAACAATTTACCATTTCTTAAGTATCCATCTTCATCTTTTAGTAAAGTTTCTACTGAAAAACACACCTTGAATTAACTTACTCAGTGATCCACGTGAACCTTCTTTATTAAATACTAACCATACACATGTCACTCATTCAAAATTTTCAAATTGTAATTTAAAGGAAGAGTTATATTTTTATTCCATCTCCTTTCTTTATTCTGGTCACACCCTACGTTCAAAAACTTTCTTCGTTCTCTTTTCCTAAACCCCAATATCTCTAATTTCCATTGTTCCTCATCTATTCTCAAAAATCATTATTTATTCCTCTCAAAATTCTTTAAAATACATCACCTATATCTCTATGTATCACGATGTCGTGGAGATTGGTGTGAAAGGGAAAGACCTAGTTCTGTCAGCGTTAAAAAGCTCAGTTGATAAAAGAAGAAGAAGCAAGTTTTGTGCAAAATCTTGAAAATAGGAAGTTCTATGTTGCATTAAGGAAGGATTAGTTCTCAGTGAAAGGTATGTAGATTTTTAGAGCATTGGGTTTAAGAATTTTTTAGATCTGTTTGATGATAAACTAAAGAAGTATTTGTGATTTGACTGTACATTCTATGTTGTACTTGTTGTTATGTTTTATGCTACTTTTAAAATGAAAACCAACTGACAACCGTTCCTTGAGATCTAAAGCTAAGGGCTTTAAAGATGTTCTCACTAAAAAGACTTTAGCTGAAGTTACTTATTTGCTAAATGAAGGTCTATTACATGGGAGTAACATAAACTTTAGGTTGGAATGGAAAGGATACCATGAAATTTTTTGTAACAGTAATGACGAATATAATGGAGGAAGTATCTCATATTGAGTTATACTTGATGAGCAAAGATTATTGATTAGGATCATAATGCCTAACTTTATATGCTTCAAGTAAATCATCACAGCATAGTATAGTCTAATATGGTTCTGTTGATTTATGCTTTGGTAACAAAGAAGGCATTAACTTTTCCTCATCTATTATTGAATCAATTTAAGAATGGAAAGAGCAGTATGAATTTTCCTTGCCTACTCTCTTCTCTATTTAAGAAGTTTGAAATTGACCTATCAAATAAGGACAATATGATGATGCGAGAAATTATTGGGAAAGCTACTTTCAACAGAATTAAGAAGGAAACTGGATCAAGTTCTGGTGGAACCTCGTAGAACCTTCTGTGGTTGTTTGGTGCTTTGAAGGATCTTGTGTTAAGCTATAGATTGGAGAAAGTTGAGAAAGAGCTGGACGAAAGCAAAATAAATTACAATATCATGAAGAATATGATTTCCTAGATTTTCAATTATGTGAAGGATAAATTTGAAGACTAGGAGCATTACAAGAAATGGAAGAAGCTGATTGACACTCAAGTTCCTAAGCTCGCTAATTTTGAGTGTCTTAGAGAGAACAGGAAGACTAAGAAGTTGTCCATCCTATCTGAATTGAATTTTGAGCACAATTCAAGAAAAGATAAAGGTAAAAGTGAATGCTTGAATAATGCTGACATCATAGCAAAAGTCAAGAAGCAAGTGATAAAAATGATAAATATAGAGAAATGATTGAGTCTGAGAGGTTGCTATCTAGAGATGTGAGGGAAAGTCAGTAGGAGTTAGATAAGATCAGAGAGGAGGTTAGGCAGAAAGAAGAAATGATGGAGAAGACTTTTGATTCAACAACTGTGACTGAAGAGAAACATGAGGTTGAAGCAGCAAAAGAAACTTTTACTGAAGTTTCAAATGAGCAGATTGATGATTCTAAGGAACCTTCTACTAAAGATTTTCAAGAAGCAGCTAATAAGGTTGTGCATGATGTGGAGGAGTATGAAATTCAGATCATTAATAAAAGTCTAAGGTTTAGGAGAATGCAAATGTTGCAGCAGTGCCCAAGGTTACACCAGAAACTAAGGAGAAGAAGAAATCCAAGAAGAAATTTAAGGAAGATGATTAGTCATCTAAGCCTTCATTGCCTCCTTCAAGTAGATCTGCTACAGCTGTTGGTGCGGTGCCTAGGAAGCGCAAGGTTAATGTACAAGGTATCAGTGATTCTCATCCCTTTTGTATCCTATCCTTGACCCTCTTCCTATTTATCTTGTCCAATCCTCTATGTGTCTGCTTCTGAGCTTAAATATTTTAAAGACTTTAGTGAGATTTGTATTAACTGAAATTTTAGTGGCAGTTAGATATCTAATTATCCTTGACATTATGTGGTTTGCCTTATGTTTATGTATGGTTGTGGGTTTATTTTTGCTACATGTGCTATTATCTTTAAATTTTTTTGGATCAACTAACCGTGTAGGTGGATGTTAGCCCCAATATATTACTTTTTTTTATTAATGCGAAAGAGGGAGAGAAAGAGAATTGTGATGTGGGCATATATGATTTGTTAACTGAAATTCTAAATAGGCCCTTGATAAATGTTCTTGCACGAGCTTGAAAGTTCTAGTATTTTTTTTATACAAGACATTGTGGTTGAGCATATAAATTTTATTTATATATCTTGTGGATATATGCTCTCAAGATATTATTTACAGGGTTTACTTTGTCTAAATCTTTCTGTAGAACAATTCTCTTGAATCTTTTATTGAACGTTTCTTGGTAGATATTCAAGGGGAGCCTTTGGATTATCTTAGCACATATTGAGAGGGAGCGTTTAATTTTTTTTAAATTTTATATTCCTCAAGTATCTTTTATTTCATCTAAAAATTATAATTTGGTTGGCATTATGAAAATGGGGGAGATTGTAAGTTTGAGATCCCTGACTAAATTACCACTAACGAATTTGCTAAGTGTCTCAGATTTTAAGCTTAATTGTTTAGATAAATGCTTGACTTCATGCATATATGAAAACATCTATAGAAGTCAAGACTTTATGCTTACTGAGATCATTCAAATCAACATATAGAGAGAAGTCAGAAATACTACAATAGCATATACATTGTGAAGAAAAAAGAGAAGCCAACAGGAGATTTAGAAGAACCGTGGAACGTTTTGTAGAAAGGTTCAAGACTAGGCTAAGCCCACAGGCACATTAAGTCTTAGGCTATGACCAATACAATTATGCATATAATCATGATTATACAAAAGTCTTCTAGCAAATTTCATCCCCTCCATGACCAAAATTTAAATTTCATCTTTGAGAGAATCCTTATGGTCTAAGATCCTTTCTTTCGAATCTTGTTACCTAACTTTTGATTAATGATGAGAGTTGGTGAGAAACCTTTGCTTAAAACATCTCTCTTTTTTATCTAATTCAGTAAACTCTACAACCTACAATACCTGAATCAATGCATAATTCTTTGACTCTGGCTAAAGGAAGTATGCCAAGCACTTTGCATTCAGTGCTAATGACTCAGCGTTCTCGAATTAGTAACTATCATGATCTACCAGTAGGAAAGTTCTTATCAGATTATTTACAAACTAGCTATGTTGACTCTTGTGAGAGAAAGGGAGTGACAACGGTAATAAATGGTTTATTCTTGATCTTTGCTTGCATATATATTTGGCTACCTTAAATCATCTTTTCCAACCAAACCAACATACTGAACATTCTAAGTTTTATTTTTACAGCATGCTCTCTGATACTTCCATTGAAAGTTTCACTCATAGTCCAAAGCCTACATTGTTCCTTAAGTGAAATTTATTTGAGTGTTGTGTGATTTCCCTGATATTATTCTAAGATCTTATTTTTGAAAATTAGCTTGTTTGCTACATCTCTTGCCAGAGATTTTACTGTGTTTTTATTTATTTATTGCATACATTTAGAGTATCATTTAGAGTATAATTTATTTGTGTTGTTTTAAGTATTGTAAGCTGACATTGTCTCAGTTCCACCTTTGATGTAGAGAACATCATATTTCTCACTTTGTAAAAGTGTTTCATCTCAAAGTGTGAGAGTGATAGAGGATTGTAGTCCAGTGCATAGGTTTGTGTGAGTGGCAAGGATAAGTCCTATCTGATCTAGGGTTTGAGTGAGATAAAGAGTGAAAGTCAAATACATTGAAGGGATGTGTATTAGTGTAACCTATTTAACTTCACTTTGAAGTGCTTATAACGAGTTGAAAAATGCTACCCAGGGTGTTAGGTAGTGGGTGTACCTTGGGAGGGAACCGCTATATATCCTTGTGTACTATGTATTTGATATTTGCTATCTCATTATTTCATGCTCTGTTTGTTATTTGCTTTGAAGTATTTTGCTGAAGTTTTAGAAGACAATTTACTATATTTCATCTATCGTCTGTTATACACATCTCCCTTTTAATAGATAGTTCATTTATATCCTCTATTATATTTGTGTTCATCTGCATCACATCTGCTGGCACTCATAGAGACACATAACAATTTATCTGTTTGTCTGTGTAGTTGACACATAGGGTGCAAATTCCATTGAACTTTCTATACATTGCATATTACATTTTCTTATTTGTGTGTTCTCCATTCTGACTGAAAGTTCTTAGTGAACTTTCTGTACATTGATTCACAGTATATTATTTGTATAGTGCGTACTTATCTGTTTATCTATTCATCTGTGTGTGTTTTTTTTCTTTACTTTTTTTCATTGTACTACTTGAAAATTCTATGAAACTTTCTAAATTATAGTTTCACATAACTATAATTTTAAGTACATCTGTTTTTTTATAGCCTTAGCAAAGTGCTCGAGGGTGCTTTGGCTAGAATGCCAATGCAACCTCACCAAAGTGCTCGAGGGTGCTTTGGCTCGAATGCCAACGCAACCTTTTCCACTATCCACCTCGAAGACCCCTACTGCCAATGATACTTCAAAGGAGATAACCTCGAAGTGGAGCGCGTGGTGGAAATGAACGAGCAGTCACCACAAAATCATGCTCGTTCTGTGCCCCTAGTTCAACCACTCAATCTTTGATACCAGCATGAGCTCGAGTCGGGAGCCTACCCAAGTCACAAGATACCCCAATCCCCAACTCCTCAACCACAAGCTCTGCCCTCTTTGAGCACTCGTGAAACTCCTAACATACCTTCACGAAGAGTTCCCCTATATGTACCACATCCTTTAGTTGGCTTTGAGCCACTATTGTCTTCTTTAGCACATCCACCATTTGCTAATGCTTATTGGGGACAATCCCTAACCGAGACTTGAACCCTATGTTCCTAACCATGTGATGAACGTACCTAAGTATGAATCTATCTATGACACCCTCGCTATTGTAATTGATGAAAATACTCCTCATCTCCTCTATAATCTTGATAGAAGGGACAAGTCCAAAATGTGCGCCTACCACAAAGATCATGGGCACACTACTGAGAAGTGTGAAGACCTCTAGAGATATATTGAGTACTTGATCAAAAAAGGTTATCTAAAGAAATTCATTGATAATAGATGTCTGCTTGGGGGCATGGTCAGGATTAAAGACCCCAAGAGCGCGAAGGTCAAGGGCCTCATGTCGAGAAAGAAATGAAGAAAGGCCCCCCAACTTAGGTCATAAACATGATCAGTGGATGACCAGCAACAAGGGGCGTCAACCAGAAGGCTAAGGCAGCATTACACGCACAACCTTAATGAAGTCGGATCTATAAGGTCTAGATCACAACTTTCCAAGCACATCATGTTTAGAGATGATGATGTGGTGTGAGTAATGACCCTACATGAAGATGCAACCTGCTCTATGTGAATGAATGTTGGTCAAAATAATCATAATTGGTACTGATAGCTCAATCGATGTCTTATTGTTGAAGGAAGTAATCAGAGAGGATTTTTTTAGTTCCCTCTCTTAGATGTTATTTATGATATTACAAATACAAAGAGGCTTGTCCCTAACCAATATGGGACTAAACAACATGAAGAAACAACTCTCAATACTCCTCCTCAAGATGGGCGAAAGATATCTATTAAGTAAAGTAGTTCGGGTTAGCTCTGGCACTTTGGAAATCAAACTCCTTTCCGTACAGAAAGCGGATCATGAAGAAAGTCTTTTTCTCCGTGCTCGTCAGGTAGTAAGCGGATCAGATACGAGCATGAAAGAAAAGGGAAACTATTTTTGCTTGTAGAGGGCGTAGCGAGCGCCTTTCCTAAAGAGGTAAGGTCGCAGAGAAAAGTCATCCGCTTGGGCGGCGATGGCAAATAGCTTGGAAGGTGGAATCACTTGTCACTCCCTCTAGCTAGGTTTACTGAGCTAAGTCATTTAGTCAGGCAGTCTGCAGCCTGATACTTAGTTGGAACATGGCCTAACTCTCGTAGCCCACTGTTCAGCTTCTCTTTGATGAAGAACCTGTCAATCTTGATGTGCTTGGTTCTATCATGCTGCACTGGGTTGTTAGCAATACTGATAGCTGACTTATTGTCGCACCACAACCTAATCTTAGCTCCTTGATCTAGCTTGAGCTCTACCAGCATACTTTTTAGCGACATCAACTCCGCAACCCCCACGGCCATTGCTCTGTACTCTGCTTCAGCTGTTGATCTTCCCACCATAGATTGCTTCTTACTTTTTTAGGAGACTAAATTGCCTCCTACAAATATGCAGTATCCTGAGGTAGGCCTCCTATCATCTTCGCAACTAGCCCAATCTGAGTCATAGTAGCTTTCAATGTTCACATGGCGACTCCTCCGGAAAATCAGTCCTTTGCCAGGGGCATCCTTCAGATACTTTAGAATCTGGTATACTGTGTCCATATGACCCTTCCTCAGGTAATGCATGTAGAGGCTCACCACGCTCACCGCAAATGAAATGTCTGGACGTGTGTAACTTAGGTAGATCAATCTACCAACCAGTCTCTGATATCTCTCACGATCAACTGGTTCTCCTGCATCAGCACTTAGCTTGAATCTCTGATCGATTGGTATAGTAGCAAGTTTACACCCCAACATCCCTGTCTCTACAAGAAGATCCAGTGCATACTTTTTCTGGGAGAGAACAATCCCCTCCGCTCCATGAGCTATCTCTATTCTAAGAAAGAATCGAAGCTGACCCAGATCCTTCACTTCAAATTCTTTGCACAATCTCACCTTGAGGTGGGCAATCTCTTTCTCATCATCCCCTGTGATGATCATGTCATCTACATACACTGCAAGCATAGTGATGTGGCCCCACTTCTTCGAAAGAATACAGTATGGTCAGCATTGATCTGCTTGTATCCCATAGCAATCATAGTCCTCCTGAACCTGTAGAACCATGCTCGGGGAGACTGCTTTAGCCCATAAAGAGACTTCTTCAGCCTGCAGACCTTACCCACTGTCTGTCCTGTGCTAAATCCTGATGGTATCTCCATATGCACCTCCTTCACTAGATCCCCATGAAGAAACGCATTCTTCACATCTAGTTGGTGTAGTTCCCATTCACCATTTGCTGCCAGAGAGATCAGTGTCCGAACAGTGCTCATCTTTGCCACTGGTGTAAAAGTCTCATCGTACTCAATGCCGTATATCTGGTTTTACCCTTTTGCCACAAGTCGTGCATTGTAGCGTTCAACCTGCCCTTCTAGATTCTGCTTCACAGTTTACACCCATTTGCATCCCACTGTTCTTTTCCCTTCTGACAGTGTAACCAACTCCCATGTGTGGTTCTTCTCGAGAGCCCCCAGCTCCTCGTGCATAGCTGCCTTCCATTTTGCGTTCTTCTTAGCAGCCTGCTAGTTGTTAGGTATAGTAATAGAATCTAATGATGCAATGAATGCTCTATGTGAAGGGAATATGTTAAAATAGGAAACAAATTGAGCAAGATCCTAGTCATATCTGTCAGGAGGATAACCCGCATTACTGCGAGTAGTCCTCCTCACAGATATTGATGTGGCTAGAAGGGTAGGAGTAGAAGAAATGATATCACCTGAAGTGGAGGATGGTGTAGGTGTCTCAAGAGTTAGGGCAGAGCGGGACGAGGGACTAGGCACTGACACTGTAGGCATCTCTGGTACTATATGTACCTCTGGCACTGTAGGCACCTCTGACTGCTTTCCCCTCCTTCTGTATGCACGCAACTCCCCCTGAGCTGTAGGCAACTCCTCCTAAGCTGTAGACCTAGCACCCTTTGTCTCCTCCTCCTCCGCTTCGTCTTCATCCTCCTGCTCCTCTGAGTAAGGGAACGAAATTGGGAGTGATCCCCTTGAGCTCTCACTATTCTCCCCCTCTCGCCTCATACCTCCAGTATCATGCGAGTCTTTAAAGGGTGAAGTTACGCCCAATGTGTAATATGGCTTGAGCTCTTGAAACTGCACATCTATGCTGACAAACAACATTTTTTTCACTGGGCTCCAACAGACATACCCTTTCTGTGTGCCAGAGTATCCCACGAACATACACTTCACAGCTCTGGGGTCCAGTTTCCTAACGGATGGTCTGTTATCCTTCACAAAGCACACACAGCCAAACACATTTAATGGTAGGGTCCCCCTTGTCTCCCTTCAGTGTCTCCTACGAAGACTTCCATTTCAATACACTCAAAGGCATCCTATTGATTAAGTGAACATCCGTCAAAACTGCTTGTCCCCACAACATCTTTGGAACATTCATTGCTATCATCATACTCCTAGCAACTTTTAAGAGATGTCCATTCTTCCTTTCTGCTACCCCATTCTGAGCTGGCGTGTACGTGCATGTAGTCTGGTGTTGTATCCCTTGAGTTGACAGATACTCTTCAAATGCTTTGTTGGTGTACTCTGTCCCATTATCTGACCTCAACACCTTTACCACTGCACCATACTGAGTCTGGATGTGCCTATGA
>JBAKGM010000200.1:26878111-26897731 GCA_037177215.1 Asparagus racemosus
ATCATTCTTATTTTTCATCAGGTACACCCAAGTGACTCTAGAAAAACAATCAATAAATGTAACAAAATACTTGCATCTATTTATAGAATTTATTGGACAAGGTCCCCATACATCAGAATGTATCACCTCAAAACTACAGAAACTCCTGTTACCTGAACTAACATAAGAGCTTCTAGTACGCTTCCTAAACTCACAAGCATCGTACTGAAGCTTCTGTTGATTTGCTTTCTGAAATAAGGTTGGATACATTTTACCCAGAATAGTAAATGAAGGGTGTCCCATCCGTTGATGATATAGTATCAACTCATCCTCTACGCATACCTCAGTTCCTCCTACTCCCGTCTTCTCAACCATAGATGCCAGCGCTCAGTCCATCCTTTCACAGTCCATGTACCACAGCCCGCTCCGCTATGTGCCAGTACTAAGTCTTCGCCCTGTCCCCTTCTCCTGAAAGATCATCTTAGGAATATCGAAAGAAACAACACATTTCAGTTGAAGGATAATGGCACTATGGATAACAGTCTAATAGGAAATGAAGGAGTATGCAAAATATTAGATAGTGTAACAGAACCTGTACAATTAACAGTGCCCTTACCGACCACAGCCTGTGCTGTACCATCCGCAATCTGGATACTCTCTAGCTCTGCCATGTGAGTATAAGACGAGAACTCACTGGCATTGCCAATTACATGTCTAGATGCTCTAGAATCTATTATCTATTCTGTGAATCTAGTGACAGCTATGGATGCAAGGGCATGTGTGTCGTCCATACCTTTGTTTGGGTGGGCGCGAAGAGCGTAACTGGCATAGTCTCCTCTAGAGAAAGTAGTAGATGCACCATCGGATACGTTGCCTACTGCTCTCTATTTCCTTCTTAGTGCTGCCAAGAGAGCTCGATATTCCGTGGTAAAAGTCATCTCAGCTTCTTCCTCCCCATCTGCCACTGACAGATTCTCCTGATGGTCTCTTCTTCCACCTCGCCGGTCTCCACGATCACGGCCACGGCCTCCAGCCTATCCACGTCCACCCCAGTCCTTCTCCTTGGGTGGCTTAGAGCACATCTTCTCAGATGCCCTACCTCTTTGTAGTTGAACCACTGCCTAGTCTCCCCTCTGAATCCAGTGTTACCTGAGTTTGAGACCACCAGTGTTGACTTCTCTCTTAAAAGTCTACCTGTCCTAGGCTGTAGCCTGATACGGCTATCCTCTTGTATCATGGCCGAGACTGCCTCCTCCAGAGATGGAATCTTCGTCCAGGCTAGTAGCATCGCCGTCCTCTGCTCAAATGATGGAGCCAAGCCTCAGAGAAATGGCATGGTCCTCTTCTGCAAAGAGGTCTTGCGCTCCTTGTACTCAGGGTCCTTACAACTTGCTAGGGGCGAGAAGTGATCATGATCTAGCCACAAACACTCTAGCTCCGTGGCATACTCCTATACAGTCTTCTCTCTCTGAATTGTAGTGCTGATCTCCTTTTCGATTTAGAATACCCTCTGGTCATTCCTCACCCCATCATAGGTTCTCCTTAGCTTCTCCCAGACATCCTGCACCTTCTCAAGGCCATCTACCGTGACTGCAATTAGCTGGACTACAGAATTGAGAAGCCAGATATACATCAACATATGAGTGGACTTCAACTCATCTCTTCCTATGAAGCCCTCAGCCAGCTCGGTCTTCTCCCCTGTTAGATATCCCTCCAGGTTCCTCCCTACAAAGGTATATCTCATCCGGCGTGACCAACTCAGATATATTGCTGGCCCTTCCAGCTTCATGTCGATAGGTGGAAGCTCCACCTTGGGCAGTGACTTTGTTGATCCCTTTCCCGCTGTCATCCTCATGAACTGCATCAAAGTTGAAACATCCTCCGAGTTCAACTTCTTGATGAGTTCCGCCATCGAGTTTGTGCTGGTCTCCATCGATCTAATTTGTCTTTGGTTCCCTCACACCGATCCCACAAATCTAGATTGCACACCCAGCCTTCAACTTTTCTCCTCTCCAAACATCACCCTCTTCTCATCATCCACCTTGCCCCCCATTCATCTCTTCTCCTCAACACGAAGGGGAGGTTACATGATCAAGGGAATTATTTCACGAAGGAAATAATAGCCAAATGAGTGAAATCGACCAAGTAAAATCACCACTCTTCTTAGGATCAAAGCAATGTTTGATCCAGAGGGGTCAAGTGTAGATTTGATCCTTAGATCTCTCGAAATCTAGGATTTTGGATCTTGAGTTTTGTGAGGAATGATGGCTAGGGTTAAGAGATTATTTTATGAAGGAAATAATTACCAAAGGAATGACGACTAGGGTTAGGGGATTATTTCACGAAGGAAATAATCACCAAAGGAATGACGGATAGGGTTATTGTGGCTCTGATACCATGTTGATAGAAGTAATCAGAGAGGATTATTTAAGTTCCCTCTCTTAGATGCTATTTATAATATCACAAATACAAAGAGGTTTATTCCTAACCAATGTGGGACTAAACAACATAAAGAAATAACTCTCAACACTTATTCTAGATGCCATTAAGAGGATGGAGCTCAACCCAAAGAAAGTATAGCCATGTGACTAGCCCCTAAAGGTGTTGACTAGCCATGCTGCTAAGGTCTAAAGAATCATCTATCTTTCCATGACAGTAGGATAAGATCCAGCAAAGATGACCATATCCACTACCTTCTTGGTGATGGACCTCAAGTCTTCCAATAACATCATCATAGGATGACCTTTGTTGAATAACCTGCAAGCTATCGTATCACCACACTATTAACTAATTGAAGTTTTTGACACCAAATGGACCTAACATTACAAGGAGTGACCAAGGCTAATCCAAAGCCTATTACCTCCTGACCATGGAGAAGCAGGCTGTAGCTATACTCCTCCTCATTGAAGTAGGGTAAGGGATCGAGAAAGATGGAAAGGATGCAACTCAGGGTAAGCTTCCAAAAGTCTGAGAATAGTCAGGAAAATGAGAATTCATGAAACATGATGCTAGACGCTCTATCAGGGAAACGTGAGGCCCAAAGGAGTGGAAGATTCTCAACCAAGCCCAGCATCACAAAAGAAGGAGAAAAAGAGGAGAGGAATAAAGAACCCTTGAATAGAACAATAATGAACCTCGTAAAACTTTTACAAAGAAATTAGAATCCCTCTTCTTACCAGAAAACTCAAAAATTTCTAACTATGGCATAAATCCCAAACTCTCCCAGAGTTGGAAGACCTCCTCAATAGGTATAAGATCCCCACCTCGGGGCAAAAGACCCTTACCGCATGGCACCCAAACTTTTCCAGAGTCAGAAGACCTCCCCCAAGAGGTATAAGACCTAAACTCTCCCTGAACTCATGGCACAGGGGCCTCAGGTTGGGAATCATGGTGGAGCTCGAAGGTGATGCTAGTAGACAGATGGAAGAAGGTTAGCTTGGATGCAAATTATCGATCAAAAATAAAATCATCGCAGCCAACAAACATGAATGAAAAGAAATAATTCCTCACTAGAAGGCTAAACATAAGAAAAGCAAACTTGTTCCCCAAAAACAAGGCCCAAAACTATTTACAAAATATATACAAAAACAAAAGTAGTGCAACCCATTTCAGCCTCCCACTAGTCTTCATTCTACCTTGGAGGAACTGCACTTGTGCCCTCTTCGACGGCTAATGAAGGAGAAGCCCTGTCGGCTCTAGGTGAGAAGATTCATTGACTTTCAAAGCTCTCACTCAAGATGACGGACCTACCCCTTTAAGATAGACAACTCATCTCGAGCATCATAGGTCTCTTGATGAGATTTGAGTAGCTCGCTATACAACTTATCTCGCTCTAACATATTGTGAGCACCAACACTTGCATCACTTAATATCTATCTTATAGGTGCCGAAGACTCTCCTCACTGAGCATAGGGTATTCTCGAAATGTTTGAAGTCCCTCCAAAATTCCTCAGCCCCAAACAGCTAAATCACGCCTCACATTGGTCAACTGATCCTCCTAGATCAAGCACCTGGACTTTATAATTTTCCATTCTTCAGTCATCTTCTCCATCCGAGACCAAAGAACATAATAAATCCCTCTAAGATGCTCAATCTTTGCCCAAGGGTCATCAATCTGGGTTCTCTTTCCTAGATCGATGAGGCACGATCACTTGGAAGGTGCTCGGATCCCTCCTTCTCTTTCTCAGCCTCTAGTAACCAAGAACAAGAGCTCCCAGCTAGCTCGGGTATAAAACTTGAACGTGATAATATGGGGAAGTGACACATGATAACATTTAAGTGCCACAAGGTGCACCTTCCTCAGACTAGGATCTTGTGAATCCTTGATGACTAAAGGTCTAGCTGGAATCATGACCACAGACACCGCCTCACATTGGTCAACTGATCCATGTTGTCTTTAGATCATGCCCCATGCTCAAGGCAACTGTTGATCATTTTGAGCGTCTTTCTTCATTTTCCATTTCATGAGTTAATGGAATAGTGGCAAAGATTTTCTCCCTTTCTTGATTTAATTGGGTTTTGGGAGAGATTTTACAAATTTAAATCATTCTTCTCTCTCGCTGAGCTTCTTCTTCGACTGCCCTTGCACTTCTATTGTTATGGCTTCATCTTGTTCTAACGAAATAGTACTAGCATTGCCTTCGCCAAGCACGGGCAATTGTCATCATAGGGGAGAGTCCGGCGACGTGTTGACTCATGGGGCTGGATTACCAACTTTATTTGCCTGACATTATCCATAGAATGACAAGTTAAGGGTAAACTAACTTCTATTTGGGGTCCGATTGCCTTGGGAATAGCCGAATTGACCTAACGATGAACAAATAATAGAGAAATCTTAACGTAGGATCCTAATGACATCAAAAGGCCCCATATTAATCGACACAAACAAGTCAAACCAAGATGGAAGACTCTTGGATGATTCTGATCATCTAACTAAGGCAAACTAACAATCAGCAAAATAGCTATGTATTAAAAAGGCACACAAATCCAAGTCAAAAAAGAGATCTTGGACCAAGGACATGTTTGAAATGAAAACGTCAGTTAGGTTCATATCCAATCATAGCCAGATCGAGCATGGTTCTCTGGCCAAGCCGACCCAGGCAAAAGAATAAAAGTGTATAAAAAACTATTCAAGCACAAGGTAGACGCAAGTGACTACTTTCCGAATATGCTTAAACACTCTATGAAGGTACTCGACCAAACCTCTTGTCAGGAGAAAACGTAATCTTCAATACAGTAAGAGAAATTTAAAAAATAACCTTTTTTATTAGAAGTATTTGATTACATCTTATAAGTACAGCATCCTCAAATTTTACATTGGATATAAATCCCAAGCTAGAGTATAAGGCTCAAGAACGGGAACCATGCCAAACTCCCCAACCGATTTCTAAAGTGGTGCCATAAACCTCTGATTGAGGTTTTGCAACCCATTAAAATAGTTGTTGCCATCTCCATCCCTGAAAACAAACACCCGAATCATTCAATGATGGAAACAGGAGGCTAAGGTCTTTCATGAACAATTGTCCTGTATGAAGAAATCCAAAACGAAGTCGATACGTCACTCACTGATGCTGACACACTAGAAGAAGATTGCAGAACTTTGCAGGAATGTTGAACCAATCTTTGACTATTAGCCTGATGGTGTTGCACCCAAGAGATTTGGAACGAGCTCACTAGGGGAATTCTAAACTTCAAATAGTTGGCTTTACTAATCCCAAAGCACTGTTACTTGACCTCCAGCCTGGTGATAAGCAGGAGGGGACACTAATAGGAGCCGTTAGCTCGAGACAGAACCATGATGACATTCCTAAGAGAAAGTCCTAAATCGATCCAACTTTGCAAATCCATCGATGGAGTGGTCGATGACCCACTGTCAGGCACTATGATGCATCCAAACCTTACCCCCACCCCTGGTCGGTGACCATCCTCCTCACAAAGGATCACCTTGTATGCAAAACAACCCTAGGAAGAAGACTCGTATTTCTCATGAAGGATAACCCGGTATGAACATGTAAAAGAAACCCTGAGTCAGGAGGCCAATCTTTCCTCCACCTATCGAAGATAGAAGTGCACAAGACTAGAGAATGCTCTATTTCCCTATGAAGAAAAGAAGCATGCAACTCTCCTAAATAGAAAAAAAAATCTGGAAGTCCATCTTTGACCATGACTAGGCCACTTAAGCTCCTCCTAACGATGATCATGAGACCACAATCGTTGGGTCTTTTGCAAAGGCAAAGGAAAATCTCTCCCCATATTTAAAGCAAAGTACAAGCAGGCTAGGGGATGAAAGTTAATCCCCATTACCTGAAAACCATGACGAGGTAGTAACTTCCGCAGAGATAGTTTTGAAAATCGAAGAGTCTCAAAAACTATCAAAGACTAAAGTGATTTGACCATATGGAGGGGTTGTCAGATTGAATTTCATCAGACCTCCTGGGAAGGACTAATCAAAGTCATCTCTTATCAAATTATCGGCATTGTTGATGACATGCCAGAGTCACCAAAAGATACGCCCACAGAGGCATCAAAACATTTGAATCCCTAGATTATCTCGAGAAATGAATAGAGGGCTAGTGTATACCCTAAAAATATTTATAGATGTCATGTCAGCATCCAACATCTCCCATGTGACTAACACATCAACTAGAGGTGAAACTAAAAATATCCTTGTCATTCTGAGAGGAAGGCCGGATAACTTAGTCCTAACAAGAGGATTCAAGAAAAAGGATTCAAGAAAAAGCCCAATCCAAGGCCCCAACCTCACTACGCTACTAGCGGGCTCCTCTGCACATGTGTCTGTTTTTGGGCCAAAAGATTTGAAAAGATTTGAGAGAATGAAATAGTTATGCTCTTTCATTTAACTCTTGGAAAAATAAATATTATAAAGCCTTAGTTATAATTTAAATTCTTAGAAGTTGTATTGAGAGAGACTAGGCGTCGGCTTCATTGACCATATGTATAAGTAGCAACATTGTTTATGTAGTAGCGTGAGATTGAACTAGTCCGTCTTGTATAGGTAAAGCTTCTTGAGATGAAGAATGAACTTATCACGGAGGGTTTGCTTCATTGAACAAGTGAAAAGAATTCCAACAATGTTCAAAGATTGATTGTTATGTGGCTCTGCTGATACAAGATCTAAAAAAGACTAGGTGTTACGGGCTAAAGATGAATCAAGTTTGCAAAGTAAACGTCTTCCCTGTGTAGTTAGACTTGGATAATTAGGAGAGCAATAAAATGCATAGTAAATGCTTTGAATGAGTCCCCTCCAAAATTTAATAAAGGGTGGTATTTATATACTTTCTGTAGAACTACACATAGAGTTTGTCTGCGCATAGTTTAGCCTTGTTTGTGCGATGACCATATTGCTTGTTGTATCAGGCACTTCCACCGAATAACATTTAGTCGGTAGATGTCGTGGACATCATTTTAGTGGTCCAATCAATTCAATACACTACAGCCACCAAACTCAATGTGGGCGATATGAGCGGTTATGCTAAGTTTGGTGGCACACTGTCTTGGGATTGTGCTTCTCAAACCGTACAAACCGCCAAGTTTGCTTAGTCAATGCATTAAATAGGTTGACTGAGGTGATTAGACCATTGATAGGGGTCAAATCAAGTCAGCGGTAGCCTCGTTCTTCGTACAACCTGCGCAGTTGAGCTCTATGGAGTTGAGCCACACTATTCTTCGAGATTGTCGGCTTCAGCAGTCAATGTGTTTGGGTCCAAGCAGAGTTGTGCTCTGCGGGGTTCTGCCCATGCTCATATGCATTTGTTTTGGTTTATTTTGAAGCTCATTTGGTCTGGACTCTTCAATTCTTCCGTCATTTAGCCAACTTCGTGAGTTCTCCGAGCTTCATTGGGTCCATGTTGTCTCATTCCCAAATCGAGGATCACTTTGGCGCCGCCTAACAAGCTTTTAAGTGTGCAGAATGGGGAGAAGACATAGGGTTCTAGCAAATAGCGGATCTTATTTGAGGCTTAGTTTCCCTTATTCATTGCCCTTAATTGTCAAAATAATCTGTGAGAAATATAATGTGTAACAACAAGATTAGTCTTAATACATGAAGTTTAAACATGATGAAACCAAAACAGCCCATAAGAAAAAGTAAGGTTCCATATTTGTAGCAACTACTGTCACTTAAACTAGAAAATTTTCTGCATTATAGCATGCAAGTTTGTACTGGTTGACAATCTGATATAACTTTTCTGAGGAGTCTAATTCCAGGATTGATGGCAATGTATTTGGCTACAATTCTATCTGTTTCAATCAAGTCAAGTCACTTTAGTTAAGATCACGATCCTTTTTAGCTAAAGATAAGTAATTTGCTTCTGTATTTCAATCGTTTTGGTTCAAAGAATTATAGAATTCCTATTGTGCATATGCATTTCATGATGCTGCAATTACCTGAAAAAGATATATAATAGAATATAATTTGTCTTGATAGGGACATGCAAAGAAAAAAAAAGTGAGGAGAAATTGAGTAAGCTACTCCAATTATGACTCGTGAGAGAAATCTGTAATCAAAATTTTCATACAGTTCTTTATGAAAGTTACTCAAGATGTAGTGCTTTAAGAAAGGTCACAATCTCTACAGGTTTGTACATTATAGATCTCCTGAAATTTGCCTAACTTGGGCCAGCAACACGAAGAGATCAAATGCATGTACTTGGAGAATTCTTACCATTTTTAGCGCTTCCAGTTTACACAGGTAAAACCCTATAGACCTTCAGTTAAGTAGTCCCTTCTGAAAAATTATTGAAGAACCTTTAGTAGAAAGACTTTGATTAGAAAATCTATCAATGTATCATATCGTACTCCCTTTAAAAATACCAGTTCGAGAAAAGCTTTTTAAGAACAATATTACCTTTTACTATTTTGAATATAACACTTTAATCATAATCTATCCTAATATCATTCTAAAATATTGTTATCCTATCCAAATTAATATCATTCTAAAATCTATACAAAAGAGGGCATCGGGTTTATCCATATCCTAGGCATAACTACAAATTATGTGTATATCATTTACCTTTTGGATTATATACTTACTTACATGAACAATTCAAATAATCCTAATTATCTTATCATCACTACGTATTTCTCCTCTTGGACTTTTTAATGGCCCATGAGAAAATCGTACATGGTCCTAATTAATATCATTCTAAAATCTATCAAAAAGAAGATATCGTTTTATCCATATCTTAGGCATAATCCCAATTATATGTGTATATCCTTTAGCTTTCGGATTATATACTTATTGACATCAACAATATAAATAATCCTAATTATCCTATCATCACTATGTATTTTTTCCCAAGCACCAAAAACTCAGTTGAAAGAATTGGATCTTTTTAAATTTTCTTTAAATATATGATATTTAACACCATTCATTAATATATAGTAGCCTAACTCTTTTACAAAGATACATGGTAGCACACACATTTCACAGTAAAGATATGAAAGATTATACTGACATCTTAATCCAACGAAATATCACCAATTCAGTTGGCAGTTAACATCTTAATGAGAAAAAAGCAAAGAAAATCCTTTACAAAATGATTCTATCTACTTAAATACTATTGCTCGTGCTTCACCTTTCAGTTAGCACGTAACAGTCGGCGCCTTCAGTTCCTAACACTCTTCAATAGACTCCATCTACTAAAAATTTTCTCCAATTTCAAATCGTTTATTGTATGAAAAGAGGTTCATACCTAATTCCCTTTAGAAATACCAGAACTTATTGCATATATTCGTAACAAGCAATATTCTTCTTCCATTTAATAAAAAAACCTCAAAAAGTAACGAGCCAAAAATTTATCCTATGAGATATCTACCACTAAAGATCCGAATCTTTTCCAATTAGGTGATAATTAGAGATGATACAATTCTCTCAATCCTTTCCGTTTATATATCACTTCCAACAGGTGAGATCACGCAACTTTAGATTTCCATAGCTATCTTAAAAATCACTTTGGCCCATGAGAAACTTAAATTCTAATTTAATTTAGATCTATCAATCTTTTTACCGATGGCAATTTAGTAAATTTTAACCCAAGTCTCTCTCTCTCTCTCTCTCTCTCTATAATCCGCCAAGCTTACGCTCTGGTGAATGAAGTAAAGATTTTTGTTTCTTTTTAAATATAATATGTTAAGGTAATTTTAAAAATAAAAGGGTTTCTCCTCCATAGTCTCTCACTTTCTCTAGTTATTAGGATATAGAACAAACTTCATAACAACTTGATTTAATGTATTGATCTTAATATTTTCCTCAATTTTATAACTTTTAGTTATTAAGCTATCATTTGCTCTAGTTCAGAAGACAAAAAATATGTACTGATATTTAACTCAAAATGAATTAGTAAGAAAATAAAAATAAAAAATATATAATTTTGATATTTAACCAGGTGCATTGCACGTGCATAAAAACTAGTATAGTATATTTGGTGCCAAAACTCTCAAATCTTTTGTTACCAGCTCCATCAATCATTTGTTACTGTCGGAATCTCAGGGGTATCTCATATAAAATCCAATATTCTTACTGAGATAGAAACTAATTTTACTTTTATTTTTAAGGGTTCTACTATATGGTGATGAAAATATGTGCATGGACAAGGAATGATCTTCAACAATGCTTGAGCCATGACGGCTATGAGTAATGGTGGTCAAATTAATGAAAAGCATGAGTGACGGAATATGCAACCTTAATTATTAACATATTCGACAACTTTGAATTATAATGCATTTTACTTATCATTCTCAAATTGATTATAAGCTAAGTAGATTTAAGCCAAATTATTTGATAAATTTAGTAGTGTAGGCGTTAAAAATTACCTATAAGACCCCGAACCCGACTCGTGACAGGGAGTTGACGTGTGGCGAGCCATCCGACAGTCCAACGGCGATCCAACGACAAGCAGTTGATGACGTGAACACATGAAGCGAGTCGACGAAACGCATAAAGTGAGTCGACGAAACGCATAAAGTGAGTCGACAAGACGCGAACTCAATGGTGAAGCTTCGGCGCCGGGGAATCAATGGAACTGAACCAATCGAATTCTGAAATTAGCGAGACAAACATCCGAACTCGGGAGTTGACACGACCGAATAAATAGGACTTAGGAAAATGGCAGCACAAAGCCCCGTAGGCAGCGCAGCCACAGCCAAGGCACCACGCGGAGTCTCGGCATGGACGAGAAACCATCAGGTGTCTCGGCCAAGGCCGAGCCACATAGGTGTCTCGGCCACAAGCTGACCCCCTCCCCCTCTTCGCCTATAAATAGATGGGGGTCTCATTTGTAGAGGCTGGAATTTTTTGGCGGAGGATGGATCTTTTGTACCGGATTTCTTGTTTTCCACAACTCCAGAGTTCTTCCCGATGCAGATCTGAAGACTTAGCGAGTCCTACGCATTGAGCAAAGGAGTTTGAGGAGATCTAGATCAGATCTACGGCGCTTCCCTCCGGATCAAAACTTAGATTTGATCTCGAGAAGAGTAACATTTCGCTTGGTCGATCTCATTCACTTAAGGCGATCTATTTCCTTTGTGAAATAGTCCCCTCGATCCCGTTGATCTTGACCCAGATCTAATCACGCGGTGGTCCCCAGATAAACCGCGGCAGCAGCAAAAATCCCACACAAGCGAGAGCTCGATAAATGAGATTCCACATTTATTTAGGAGAAAGTTGTAATTTTTTCTTGATTTTTATTGTAAGTCTTATAAAAAGACGCCTTTTTTGTTGAATTCATTTGTAATTGCATAAAACTTTAATGAGTTCACAAGCAATGAAGATCGGACTGACTTTCCTGGCAAACAAGCTAGCGACCACAGTGGGAGCTAACGGTCTCGCTAACGAGGCTGTCGTGTCACAGCCACGGATCCAGATCCCATTCTTTGAGGAGGTCGAATACAAGTTTGACCAACGAAAGAGTACTTTTCGTCCTCGTCCAAATCCTGCTTTGCCTACAAGTCCAAGATGAACTCCGCTGTAAGGAAGATCCATTGGGCCTCAGATTTAGAGTCTAAGGGAGAACATTCCAGCCCCGCTGCTGTCAAGGTTGTAGATAGCGGCGTTTCCCCGGCCCCTATGGTGGCCAGATCTGTAGACTCCATCCCCTTTATGTAGGGGGTGACCGCCGAAGGCATGCCTAAACTCTCAAAGAGAGCCCGGCAGAGACAGCGCCAAAGCATGGTGCGTCGGTTCGCTAAGACCCTGCAGTCAGTGGATGGGATCCGCTATGAGGCGGATCTAAGATCCAGAACAAGTCAGAAGCTTCAGCCTCAGATGGTGGGTAGCTCCTCCAAGCCGCCAACAAGTGAGTGGGTCCGCGTCAGACAGAATTGCTCAACGCTTGAGGAACGCATCCAAAAGCGCCACGCACTCCTTGCATGCGCACGGGCCCTAGTACAGGAGGCCCAAATGCGGAAAGAGAAGGAATTGGCCAAGAAACCACCAAAAATGTGCCGAGTTGGGAGGCTAAAGTCCTACGCCCGAACTGAGTCACTGCGGAGTGCTCTGAATAAGGTCACCCAGCCACCGAGGCTAAATTCCGTGGCCCTAACTGAGCCACTTTGGAGTGATTCGAATAAGGTCACCCCGGCGCCGAGGCTAAAGTCCGATGCCCCAACTGAGCCACTGTGGAGTGATTTGAAAAAGGTCGCCTTGGCGCCGAGGCCACCATCGGCGACCACATCCAGACCTCCGGCTAAGCTTGTTCCCGCTTAGGCTGATCTCGAAAATATACTCTGGAGCAAGCCAACAGTCTTAGAGCACCTCAGCCCGTTGTATAACGATCAAGGCAAGACTCTAGTCAGGGAACGCTTAGGCTCATTGAAGAGGGCCTGGACTACCCGCGGCACCGGGGTCGCATTCACCTCCACCTTAACAAGGAGACCCCTACAATTCTTCACACTTGGCTACGGATTGAAGTCCAAGAGCCCGTTAAGACTTCTCGCCCACAAAGGTGGACATTAAGACGAGTGACTTTTGAGAACTCCAATAACGCAATTCGTCCTCAGAAGGAGACGTTTTCATCTGAGGATGATGATGTTATACCCGAGGATCCTTGCTAACACATGATGGGTTGCTCCGGCATTCAGGCCGATGAGTTGTACTATCGTGCTGGGGGTACGAGTAAATCTTAAAAAAGGAGTTCCCCCGAGTTGAACACACATTGTCTTTGTTCTAAGCTGATCAGGGTGGTGTTGACGGAGTGTAACAGCATCAAAACAACTCTAAATAAGGTGTCAGTCTTCGATAGGCTCGGCGCCAAAATGCCAAGACCTAGGTCAAGACGCTTCCGTAGAAGAAAATCTGTGCTACAAGATGATGAATCGCCAAGAGTCACTATTAACATGACTGGCAAGGAGTCGTCGATACGGGCCATCCCTGGGACATCTCAACGAATAACGCGGTTGCGGACTGAGACTATCAGACGGCCTAACAATGGCAACGTGCAGAGGGGGTTGCCCTCAGAAGATGAAGTGTCAGACACCGGCTCTGCGATTACTTCTGATAACACAGCTTCCAGCGAGGGGCAACTCCGGGTGGCACTCATGATCAGCACAGAAAAAGTGGCCAAAATGCTTGAAGAGGTAATGGCCAAGCAAAAGGAGAACTTTAAGTTCAAGATGGAGATGGCTATGCAGCAAATGAGAGAGATGCATGACTAGCAAATCTAAGTGCTGACAAATCACCAGGGTGAATCAAGTCGTCGCAATAACGTTGACCAAACGGATAGCAACACGGACAGGGATGAAGGCCGTAACGCCGATAATCGCCCTCATGAACTGAACGCGGGGGCTAGCCTCGAGAATGCCAGTGGCAACGTCATCGTCCCCGAGAATGAGAAGATAAAGGACCTCAAGAGTAAGATCAACTCTTTGATTTCCGCTCAAGATGTAAAGAAGATGGGTATACCTTGTCCGTATCCAAGAGAGTGGGAATCAATCTCGTATCTGGCAAAGTTCAGCCCAATAAACTTCACGCCGTTCGATGGGAAGGGTTCATCTACTTAGTACCTGATCTACATCAAGTCCCACCTGGGAGTCATTTCCGTTAATGAGCCCCTGATGGTTCGATCATTCGTTGGCACCCTTCGGGAGATGCCATCGATTGGTACCGCCATCTCAAGCCAGAGAGCATTAATAGTTAGGATGACATGGAGTCTAGTTTCTTTGCTAATTTCTTCGACGATGACACCAAGATATCCATCGGGACGTTGTTGGATAAAAAACAGAAGGTTAGAGAATCTGTAGACGACTTCGTCAAGTGGTTCCAGAATAAGGCAATGAATTGTCGGGACCTGATAATTGAGAAGTTCATTCTCCAGACCTGCCACAACAACCTCTCGTTGGATGTACTGGAAGCAATGGGAACGGCGCCATCCAAGATGTGGAAGGATTTGAAGGTGTGTGGGGAGCAAGCTGAGTGGTTCCTTAAGAGGAAGAAGGCAAAAAGAGGCCAGCAGGCGGCAGATGCTTCCAAGCAAAATTTCGTTCCACGTAGCAAAGGGAAAGAGCAGGCAAGAGCAGCAGTCACAAACCAAGCGCCACAGGAATCGCAGCCCCAATGGTAGCAAAGGCCACAACAATAGAAACCCTCCGCTTCGAGGTTCCCTAAAGTCTACTCCTTCAAGGAGGATGAGATCCCTGGTATTTTTAAATACCTATTGGAGAACAATAAGATCTAGCTGCCACCAATTATGAATCAGGAGGAGGGCAATAAGGTCACAAATCTGGAGTACCGTGCATTCCACAGAGCGGTGCACCACCCAACAAAGTCGTGCTACCATCTCAAGAATAAAATCGAAGCCTTGATCGATGTAGGGGCCATTACCCCAAAGCAATCCAAAGAAAAGAAGGTGGGGGCGTACGCGATATCCATCAGCTTCAGATCAGTGCCTCTAACTTGGTTTCAACCAGAACTCATTGTTAAAGTGGGGATGAAGACAGTGAATGATGATCCTCACGGGCAATGTGAAAAGGGGCTCGTCCCACATACCACGGCAAATGGCGAGATTCTTTGGGTCCACATTGACCTGCTTAAAGATGATAAGTGGGCAGCCTCTTCGTCCAAGAAAAAGTCGAAGGGTAAGAGGAAACTATGTCATGCCACTTCAGCAATCTTAGAGATGGATGAACGAATGGTGATACTCCAGCTTTCCAAAAATGAACCTGAAGCTCCTGATCTAAATGCTAAGACACTGACGGAGCTAGGAGTGGCGATAACTCCTCCTATGCGTGCTAAAAAAGCATAGCAATAGGCGGTTGCTAAGGAGGACATGGCAAAATCAAAGAAGAAACAACCCTAACAGCAGGAGGTTCAAGCCCCAAAGCAGTCTCGATTCAATCATCCGATTGTTAATCGGGAAACTCGAATTCCCCATACCGCTTCGATGTTATGGCCCAATTAGCTAACATCTCAGCAAGGATAACCCTCTATGAGCTGCTATGTTTGTCAAAAGAGGCCAGGGACGCCCTACAGAAAGCCCTAGCTGACACTGAGGTATTCCTCACTCAGATCAAACTAAGTCCTGAAGAGCCGGAGTCTTTAGCCCAACATTGCAATCTCGCAATCAAGCACTTCCCATGCGTCGCCTTTGCCAAGGAGGACATGCAGACGAAGAACTCGAATCATGACAGGCCTCTATACTTTACTGGGTACATTGGCTCTGTGAGGTTAACAGATCCAAGTTGATCTGGGCTCTGCTGTGAGTTTCATGCCCCTCTGCCTGATGTGTAGCCTCGGGATTTCTGCCAGTAAGCTGGCATCTACAGGCACAATTATCTATGGATTTAACACTAGTGGGTCTCGGTCACTAGGCAAAATCTAGATAAAGTGCCAGATGGGAGATCTGAAGTCTGAAGTCACATGCTATGTGATTGATGCAGAGACTTTCTATAACTTATTATTGGGTCAGCCATGGATCCATAATAATGTTATAGTCCCCTCCACTCTTAATCAGTGTCTGAAATATGTCGACACGTATAATAAAGTCAAGACGGTGATCGCGGATAAATAACCATTTAAGAGGTTGGAGAACTACTTTACTGACTCCCTCCTTTACACTAACGAGTCTAAAACTGAATCATCAGCCCAAGGCACGGACAGCGATGAGAAAGCTGATACCAAAGCTGGGCGTGATTACCATGGTGGTTTTGTCATAAATGACATTATACCCTTTGTAGTCAATCTTGACGATGAAGAATCATCGGATGAAAGTTGTAATTGGCAACTTGCTGACAGTGAAATAAATGATGATTTAGAGTACTCGCTGTCTCTTACTGATGTGGTGACAGGATTATACGATGACGCCGTGTTGCACATACCAATTCGGTCGTCTTGTCAAATGCAGAAGCAGTTCCGCGACTCTTTTGAGGCAACCCTCGTCATCCCGGGTAAAATAAGTGATGAAAAAGACTTGGTCTATAGCAAAGGGATGCGATTCTAACTCTGGACTACTTTTTGAGGGAGGACGTCAACGACAATGAGCCTGGCCTTCATCTCTTCAGATACAGTTTAGAGGCGCAGAACCTCATGAAAAAATTAGGGTACGACTTTGTGCAAGGAGAGGGTCTTTGCTTCGGACGAGGTCCTCAAGTCCCGCCCAAAGCTGCACATGTTCCAAAAGGGAAATCCGATAATCACTACGCATTAAGGAGAGAACTAGGCTATGTATTTTCTTCAGAAGACGAGTGCTGCTAGTTGATCGATAATCGATTATCCGATTCGGGAGATGAACACTCATCTGATTCATCCGCCTGGCATTCTGACATCAGCATCGGTGAAGCGTTCAAGGGTCTGATGTCTATACATGATGTCTTGAAGAAGAATAGGACGATCAAAATTTGCATCGATTATAGAGATCTGAATACCACATGCCTAAAGGATGACTTTCCCCTTCCAATTACCGATGTTATCATTGACAATACGTGCAGGTTTGAGAGAATGTCGTTCATGGACGGTTTCTCAAGTTACAACCAAATCAAGATACACCTGGATGATGCAAAACACACAACATTCAGAACTCTTCTCGACATCTTCTGTTACACAATCATGCCGTTCAGCCTAAAGAACGTAGGCGCCACTTACCAGCGAGTAATGACAAAGGTTTTCTAAGAACATCTTCGGAAAACAATCGAGTGCTACGTCGATGACTTAGTCTTCAGGAGCCGCAACAAAAATGACCACATCAAAGAATTGAGGACAGTGTTTGACCTCATGCGAGCTCATCAGTTAAAGATGAACCCTGCCAAGTCTTTCCTTAGAATGTCCAGCAGCAAATTCCTCAGATCCGTTGTCACCAACAAGGGTATTCACGTTGACCCGGATAAAGTGAAGGCGATACAGAAGTTGCAACCTCCGAAGAGTCTAAGAGAACTCAGAGGCTATAGGGACGATTGGCTTATATCCGGCGATTCATATCAAACCTCTCTAGGAAATGCCAGCCATTCTCCAAGTTAGCTAAGAAAGGCATGTCATTTATCTGGGATGACACATGTTAGAAGGCATTCGAGGATATCAAAGCATATCTAGCGAATCCTCCTATTCTCGTTGCACCATAGTTGGGTAAACCGTTCTTGATTTACACTAAGGTGACGAACCATTCGTTAAGCACATTACTCGCGCAAGATGATGACAGTGGTCACGAATAGGCAGTGTATTATCTGAGCTGAACTTTAGTGGATGCTGAATCCCGCTATCCGATGATCGAGAAGTAATGCCTTGCGTTGGTGTTCGCGATTCAAAAGATGCAGCACTACTTAGTTGGACAGATGATTTATGATATCTCCAACGTAAATCCAGTCTGGACATTCATGACGTAACCAGCCTCCATGAGTTAGCGTTTGGTAAAATAGGCCTTGCTCTTGTCTCAATACGACCTGCACTTCAAGCAACAGAAGTCAGTCAACGGACAGGTAATTTGCGACCTCTTAGCAACTAACCCAACAGCAGATACTGCTGAATTATATGACAACTTGCTAGATGAAGCTCATGAAGTCAACACTACGTGGCATCAATAAATATGGCGATTGTATTTTGACGGAGCTTCTCGAGAAACCAATGTGGCAAGTACCCCTCGATGTTCTAAGATTTCTTTCGGAGTTGGAGTTATCTTCGTTTCTCAGGGGAAGCATGTCACGCCTCAGGCTTACTCGCTAACTGAGTCGTGCTCGAATAATGTGGCTGAATACAACGCGTTACTTATTGGACTCAGTTTTACCAAAGAGCTAGTGGTCAAATATCTCGAAGCCTTTGGGGATTCCCAGCTCATAGTCAGACAGATCTGTGGGGGCTATGAAGTCAGGAACCTAGATTTTATTTCGCATCACCAGGCGGCTGTTGAGATGGCAGACTCGTTTGAAGAAATTTTCATCGAGTATATTCCACGCCTCTAGAACACATCAATTATTTGTACCAATATATGATGAGAAGGAGGAACACAAGGGGGTGGTCATCAAAGATGTGTACACAACCCAAGCTGAACTGGAGCCCCAAGATTGGTATTTTCTCATAATCGACTATGTTATATATGGTATTTTTCTAGAAGACGCGAAAGGGAGAGAATCGATCTGACGAAGAGCACCAAGGTTCTTTTATGATGCAGAAACCTAGACGTTATATCATCGCGGGTACGATGGCTTGCTGCTCCGGTGCTTTTTGAACAAAGAAGCGGAAGGGTCCTTGAGGAAGCACACAAAGGAGAGTGTGGTGCACATCAGCCTAGTCCCAAACTTTATGATCGTACTAGAAGGAGGGGATACTTCTGGCCAACGATGATTAATGATGTGATCAAGTAAGCTCGAAAATGCCACGCATGTTAAATTCACGAGACTTACATGCATCAACCCCCAGAGCATTTGCATCCTTCGGCTACATCTTGGCCGTTCGAGACGTGGGGGATAGACATTGTGGGTCCTATTTTTCTCCCATCGGTTAAAGGTGATTGGTTCATCCTCGCGATTACCGACTACTTCTCCAAGTGGGCTAAGGCAATTCTACTGAAAGAAGTGAAGTCAAATCGTATAATCAGGTTCATCAAGCATCACATCATCTATCAACACGGCGTGCCAAGACGGATCATACATGACAACGGTCCTCAATTCATCAGCAATGCCTTCATCAGGTTTTGCGATAAATTCAAGATTCAAGAAGTCTCGTTAAGGTCTTATAATCCCACCGCAAACGAATTAGCGGAGACATTCAACAAGACGATCATTAAGATCTTGTCGAAACTCGTGAAGATTAATAAGCGTGATTGGGACGATAAACTCGGAGAAGCACTCTAGGCATATCGCACCACAATACGCACGCCTACCGGAGCTACTCCATATTCTCTAGTATATGGATGCGAGGCTGTACTTCCATTGGAAATTCAAATCCTGTCACTTCGTATTGCCCTCGCAACTAAGATGATGGAGGAAGAACAACATCGGAGATGCCTTGAAGCGCTTGAGATGTTGGATGAAAAGTGTAGGATCGCTAATTTGATCACACTAAACACTAGAAGGGGGTGAATAGTGTTTTATAAAAGTTAAGAAAAATAGATTATAAATTGCAATTAAGATAGCATCAATCTCAGAAAGTAATCAATACAAACACAAGAGATTTTTATACTGGTTCCACCTCCCCGGTGTACA
>JBAKGM010000200.1:26947623-26960371 GCA_037177215.1 Asparagus racemosus
ATATAAGATACTGTTGCACAGGGTAAATCCTCAGATTAATGGATTTGAGGTTAATTTTGATAATCAAGATTTCTGATCTTAGCTTCTCAAATATAATGAAGTCTCTTTTATCAAATGAAGTTCATTCTATCCGTTTTGTATCCGCATGTGTATCCATTTATATTTCGCATGCTTATGGATATGAATTTTCCTTTCCAAGACATATATGTATCTATTTCCATATCTGTGATTAGTAAACAGATATGAATAGAGTAAATATCATATCTGAGCCGTATCTTCATCGTATGTACCCCTATTAATAAGCCAACTTGCAAATACCAACCGTGTTTGGACCACTAGTAGAAAATAGACCATGGGTGATAGGATAATCCATCACCAATGCCCTGAAATCCATCACCAATAAACATTGGTGATTATACGCTGTCTGCACTAATGTTTAGTGGTGATGGGGAAAACCGTCGCCAAAGAATATTGGCGACGGAAGAGTATCGGCGATGGGGAACATTGGCGATGGATTTTCTTCATCGCCAATGGGCTTAGGCGACTGATCTGATCCATCGCTAATAAACAATGGCAACAGAATTTATTTTGTCACCAATATCATTAGCAACAGCCTTAAACATTGGTGATGGGGTCATCCGTCGCCAATGATTATATACACTGGTGATAAACTTCCCCATCACCAATGTGTATTAGTGACAAGTCCCCCCTCCAACCAATGTACATATATAAAAAAATTCGTACATTTGGTAGCCCCCCATTCCGGAATACATAGCCTGTACATTATCCATACATAATATCCACCAATCCATACACACATTCAACAATATACATATCCAACTATATTCATCTTCATCCACTAATCCAAACCAATCTAATCACAATACATGTCCATACTCAAACAATATCCATACATATCCATCCACAAATCAATAAAACTAGAAATCAGAAGTAGAATACATATATATAAAATCTAAAAGTCATAAGATGTTCAACACAATCCAGAAGTCTACAAAAGTGATACCAAATCTAACTCGCTACTCACTCGTCATAGTCATCGCCGATATCGTTGTGATCCCTATCATTGGTGGCAGCTACATTAGAACGTCGTATCGTACTACTACTCCTTATGGGAGTACCTCCTCTAGCCTATAAATAATGTAAATCAACGTGAGAATATATTCAAAGACATTCTTAATAAGTACATATATGATATGACATATATACCTCTCCACCGCTTGCATATCCTTGCTCATCAAATGCCAACCTCATGATAGTGGGAAGAATATTGAAAGCTAAGGGGCCTTAACATTGTCCAACAAGTATTTTTCGATCTTACCCACGATGTATGATTTCTGACATGATCGCGTCGAGGTCATAGACCGGTTACTAGGCTTACTGCTGGCAATAAATGTCCTAACTCTAGTATTTGATAAGGGAACACTCTCTTTCTTGTTGGGTTTTAAACCATAAGCTCCATCAACGACTTCCCTCTACTGCTCTCTGGTCAAGCGGTTAGGATCTATAGGTGTATCCTCTATGCTCTGACACTAGATGACCTAGGTCAAGATAACATTTTGTAAAGCTTCCAGTGACGCCTGAATATCATATATCAATAGAAAATAAAGCAACTCTAATGAGAAAGCATTAAGCATTAAGTATACTTACATGCATCTCATTAATTTTCCTTATTGTAGCCCTCGGGGGGTGTATAAGCTCTTCTTGCTAGGTGGTGTATAAGCTCTTCTAGCAAGAAGGGTCGACGACGTAGTCAAAGCGTCCCGTGATATCTTAAATTCTAAATTAATTCGAGCAATGTATGAAACTTTTCATATGATATCAGTTTTAATAATATGATCATACTAGGTTCTCACTCAAATACTTATGCTCGAATCGTGAATAAGGAGTAGATCCCAGAAAGTGATCGTATAGCTTCGAATTGCGATTCTCGGATGCCGTCACACATTTTTCCTACAAAATAGAGTACTTTATTAATAATGTGCGGTGATAATATCATAAATTAAAAATAACCCTTCACCCTCCCACTCGATAATGAGAGTTATCTAATTATATGGAGTAACCATATTATCAAGCTCATATATCCTCCTCCAATCATCGATTATTTTTGTAAAATATTTTCTCTTGAGATCACTCATCCCTCCCCGAATAAGCTTGCCCATTCTAGGCACTACATAATCCCAAGAGTCTAGGTTGTCCTCAAGACAATAATGGTCCTACAAATTACATGCGAAAAAACATACACTATAAGAACAATCAAATAAATTGTAAACTAAAAAAGTAATATAATGAATAATTACCATGAGCTTCTCCCATATATTCTTTATGCCTTTAAATTCTTCCTCTTCAAAATTATGAGCAATGTTAATGGAGCTTAGGTCTCTGATTAAACAGCCGATCAAATTATTAAATTTGACGGCTCAATCCCTAACAGGAACATTGTCCCTCCACTTCAAAATGACCATGTACCTTTTGGGAGATACTTTGGTCTTTTGCTCATTCTCATGCCTACTGGGCTTCTCATAGTCATGGTTCTTTACAAAGACAGAGAAACATAAATTTATTATAAACTTAAATAATCAAATAAGTTAAATAATCAAATAAATAGAAAATCTCAAAAGTTTACATGAATTTATTACCATTTTCCCTTATTTGATCTGCTATAGCCTTTTCGAGCCTCTGCTTTATCACATACTCCTTCCTTTTAATCTCATCTCTTCTCTTTTTGTAGTTCCTATCACATTTTTGTTGCAATGCAATAGTTTTTTCTGGTAGGGGGATGCGAGATACTGTTGGAGTCCATGGGCGGAGTCATGCAATCTCTGACTGAGAAGATTCAGACATAGTCTCGTGCTAGATCTCATCATTATTGGATCCATCACAAGCATCATCTGCAAATATTTATTAGGAATATAAAATATCAATGTGAAACAAATGTATATTAGGAATACAATATCGAAATGATAAAAATGTGAAAAATAACACCTAGATCTGGCGATGAGTCCTGATGATGTGGTGGACCCATAAGAGATGCATGTTCGTATGTCCCCGCAATATCTAACAAAATAATAAATATGATATGAACATATAAATTTCTCAATAGGCTAAATATAATTAAATAAATTTATACCTTCAACGGGTGAGAATCCATGTGGAGATAATGAACTCTGAGAAGGCTGTGAGGACGTTCCTACATAAATAAACAAAGTAGTAAATACAATGCATATGTATATCACAAATACAATTTACTCAAATAAATTTTGGATACTTATACCGGATGATGGACCTTCTCGATCCCAGGAAGGAAATAGATGCCTAATTCTTTGGCTCATCTAAAACTTAAATTATTAATCTAATATAATTTAAACATGTAATAAATGCATGTAAGAAACATAAGTGACTGTTGATAATTGCATTGATAAAATCATAAATATATACATTAAAACTTGAAGTAATTACTTTAAAATTCTACAAGTACCAAATAAATTACATTCAATCTCCTACATTATGGATGTCGAGCCAAATTTGTGAAGTATATATATTAAAGTTGACATTTTTGCGAGTATGAGTAATAAGGAAAAACTTTCCTTCTAGTACATTTGGGTCATCAGAACCGTCCGGGTTTTCACCAAGAGAAAGTTAGACAAGTGTCCCCAGCTTCTTATACAATATGACCCAAATATTCGGCTACCTAGAATCTTTGATGTAAAAGCACTGAGTAGCTCGATTTGCAAACATAAACTTTATATCGGGACATATCTTATTATCTATATTTACAAGATTAAAACCATATACATCCGTTGTTCCATCTGCATGACACAATCGAACCTTAAACATCACATAATTACGTATGTTTTTTGTACCGTACACATAGAATAACTCCATAATATCTTCTAGTTGTCCATAATAAATTACATTACCAAGTACTAGATTTTGATCTATTGAGCTTGAAAAACATTCTTGAGAGAAGGCAGCCATGACCCCATTGTTTTGGATAACTCTCTCCTCCTCAATCGATGCCCGTTGAAATAAACAGTCATTTACATGGTATCCACTACATTGTTTAACTGTGTAGTACGGTGCCTGTGAGTGAATTCTTATCTCTTCAAATATCGGCAAACTGGCAAATATTTGTCTTTCTACCTATTGTTGCACATAAATTCAAATGATCATTAAAAAGTTAAATCTTATTTATTCCCAAATTTAATTAAAAATAAAATACACTTAACTTACTTCAGCTGTGACTCATTCGGTAAAATATTTTTCATGTATTTTTCCTAATTGATTTCATGCTAACACGCTAGTTATTGCTAACTATAACTCCTCCAAATGTCGTCTATTTACACACCACTAGAGTTCAATAATTGATATAATTAAAAAATGTGACATATTTGCTAAAGTTAATTTACTTACTTGCGGTAATCTTCAAAGATTTCCAGGTTCTGCAGTAAGAAGACATGAGTTTATTTCAAGTCCAATCTGGAATAGTCTTTGTTCATCTTGGTACTTTCATGGAATGGACCATCTCTATTACTATTTGGTGAATTATTTTTTGTATGTACACCTTGCATACATCGAGAGATAAACATCATACATTTATTTGCCACGTAACGGTCAGCGATCGAGATAAGCCCGCTTGCACATTATGCATTTCAAGAAATCCAAATACCTAAAGAAAACATTATATGAGTTATTAATATAAAATAACTACATGTTATGTAATTAGACTTTATTGAATTTTAACTAACCTCTCCATGGGATATATCCAACGATAGTTAACTGGTCCTCCGAGTAATGCGTCATCTACATGATGATGTGTAAGATGAACCACGACTGTAAAAAATGATGGAGGGAAGAATATCTCTATTTTTCAGAGGGTTTCATTCATTTCTGCTTTTAGTGCCGTAAATTCATCAATATTGAAAACTTGAGAGCATAACTTTCTAAAAAAATTCATAGAATTCAATTATAATTTTTGTTACTTCATCATCGGCCATGTTGTTACTGAGTGCTACCGAAAGCAATTGGTGAAGAAAGATATGATAATCATGACTCTTAAGTCCTAAAAGTTTTCGCTCTTTCACCAGGAAGTTATTTGAAATATTAGAGCAATAACCATCCAGGTGACGTCACCGACTTGAGAACCTCACAGAATCTCTGCATCTCAACTTTTGACATTGTAATGCGAGACGAATGCAACTCAAATTTGCCATCGGCAATTTCTCGTGCTTGTAGATCATGTCAGATGATCAATGCATTCAAGTCTCATCAAGCCCTTAAATCATCCTTTAGTTTCTTACCATCCTATAGGAGTGTGGTCAACTTGTTATCGCATCTATTCTTTTCAATATATAGTACATCTAAGTTGTGTCAGAGTTTGAGCTTATGCCAGTAAGGAAGTAGAAAGAATATACTAAAACTTTTCCATCCCGTCAACAAAACCTCAACATGTGTGTCATCCAAATGTTACACTTGTCTCTTTCATTTTGGTGCCCTCTTCATAATGGCAATGCATCTCAAAGCGAGAATATCCTCTTTTGTATTTTTGTTCTTTCCGAACTTGAATTTAGGATATCCCTCAAATAAGTTTACAATCTTATCTCCAGTCATTTCACACGGCTCCCCTCTTTCATCTTCTTGTCCATCAAACTTATTTGCCCACTTTTTGCCCTTTCATAACCATCTTCTGTTAAACCAATAACACATTTTTCAACTATGCTGTAAATGAAAGCCTTCGAAGTTCTGACCACATACAAGACAAGTAAATGTCCCTTTCGTAGACCAACTAGAGAGATTAGCATAAACTAAAAAATCATTAATCGTCTACATAAGAATAGCACGAAGATTAAATGGCTCACAAAAAAAATGTGTCATATGTTTAGACCCCTTCATCCCAGAGACATTTTAACTCATCAACTAACGGCTCCATGAACACATCTATGTCATTACCAGGTGAATGCTTGCCTGGTATCAGCAAGGAAAGGATCATATATGGTTGCTTCATATAAAGTCCAGGTGGCAAATTATAAGGCATTAATACAATTAGCCAAGTAGACCAACCCGAACTCATAATGTCAAATGGGTTGAATTTGTCACTAGATAGACCGAGTCTGACATTCCTACACACTATGCTAAATGAGGGAAAAGTTTGATCCACATGCTCCCTTGCCCTTTGCATCTGCTGGATGTCTGAGCTTACCATCATCTATGCGTCCTTCCTTATACCACTGCATATCTTTAGCTGTGTCTTTTGTCATATACAACCTCTGTAACCTAGGCACTAAGGGAAAACATTAGAGCACTTTCGCTAGAATTTCCTTCTGTTGCTTCTTCACAGACTTATCTGACTTTTGTGTTGAAGTGCGCGTATTCTTTCTCTAACGAGACACTCTACACTTTGGACATTCCTCAAGTTTCTCGTTATCCTTATAACACAAGACACAATCATTAGGAAAAGCACCAATCTTATTATAATCTAAACTCAGAGCACCAACAATCTTATTCACATCACAACACTTCTATTGTATGCTATTCTCTCCGTTCGGAATTACCTTGTGTAGTAAATTAAGAAGCATTTGAAAGTATTTATCTGTCATTCCGCTTAGGGTCATAATACACATTAGTTGAAGAAAAAATAACAATCTACTATACTCGGTGCACCCGTCATACAAATCCTTCTCGTCATCTTCCAATAACTTCATTAAACTTTTGTAGCCCCCGGTATCATGCACATCTTCAGTATTTTTGACACTTTCTGCATCTTAGGGAACTTCGACAGCCTCCAATACTTCTGCAACTGCTGCAATATTATTAAACATTATTTGTGTATCGTCTATCATCACGTCTATATTTCTATCATCTGGTTCAATATCTTCACCTTCTCTGTGAATACTCCAATATTTGTAATTTTCATCAAATCCCCATCTTTTCTAGGTGTCTTTGTATAGCAACTCTATTCACCAAACCCCTATATCTGCACTTTACTACATGGATAACACAGCAAATCATTCTTCATCTTCCTCGGATTGGCATACACATACCCAAGGAGCGCTTCCTATCCATCTCAATATCGAGTGTCATCTCTTGCTCTTCTTTTCAATATAGAAATATCAATCCACGACTTGTTAGGAATTTCTCTCATATGTATAATAGGTACACTTATTAATTATTTTAATATCTCATAAATCATCTTAAGTTTGATAGTCTTTATTGTAGTTGATTTGAACAAATACTTAAGTAGGTGAAATTACTCTTTTATAATAGTCATTGTCGTACTAAATGAAAGCTAACACTCTATGATAAGTGTCTCGCCAACAAGCGAGACACATCTCACGGTGAGACACAATAAGTGTCTAGCCAACGAGCGAGATACAAAAGGTGTCTCGCTCATGGCGAGACACAGTAAGTGTCTTGCACGTGTATTTTGTCAGTTTTGCCCATGTGGTTGATTTCCTCAGGACTTGATGATGTTGTTCTTAAATCTTCTCATGATTTTGATCATGGTTGGGGTTCATCAGAATTTTTTTGATGCCTACAACTTCACTTTGTCATCTCGCTCACAAAGTTCATGCTCGAGATGACTGAGGCTTCCTGAAGCTTATTTATTTAGGACGACTTCTAGCTAATTGCACCTAGCAGGCCGTTGATCTTGTCATCCCGCATCTGCAACTCCCTACACCATTTGCTCTCACTCCTTATCCAGGCCGCCAACTCGTCCTCCTTAGCAGCCGCCCTTAGATCGGTAGCCCTTGAGGGTCTGGTGAAGGCCATAGTCTGGCATGGCCGAGAGGATTTTGTCATCACGGGGTAGGGAAAATTGGTCCAAAGCCTTAGCCTGAGCTATCCTGGACTCTAGGACTAACCCCCTTTTATCAAGATGCCGCCTGGGGACGAACCAATGCCCCTCAGACGATTCCTTATCATATCGAGGGTAGGGCTTATACGAACCCATCAGCATCATTTTTAGCTCACCCCATGCCTCTACATTGAGCTCATCGATGTGATGGGGAAAGGGCCATCCAAATCTATGAGTCGGGGGACAACTCCTCCATAGCTGGCTCCTTGCCTTGTTAGTGAGCCGACTCGACAAGCGGGGTAGGAGCTGTCTCCTCCTCAGTCTAACCATAGGCCCCTTCGGGCTCGGCTGCCACCATCTCGCCCCCTTCGACTAGTGCAGGGGACTCGTTGTCAACAATGATGATAGCTGTTGATTTGGCCTAAGGAGTCTCTAGGATGGGAGCGGCAGAAACTCCACCCTCCGCAGCCTCCTGGGCAAAAGCACAAGTGCCCGCATTCATGTCCTTTGCCGGTTCAGCGCTTCTAAAGGGGCCACGGCTACCCACTATCCTTAACCTCCTCCTCTTCTTCTCGGACTTCTCAGATTGGCTGTAGGAGAACTCGGCCTAGTAAGTCGAGCTGTAATCTCGGCGGCATTCGCTGCAATCTTCTTTGCCTCCTATGGGGCCAAATTAGACCACAGGCACTTTTGGGGCCTTGTTGGGGGGTCCTACCTGAGATGCTTTAGGCTCCTCCAGCCACAATGCCAACACCGTTGATCAAGCTTTATCCTCTTCAGTCGACAGAATTTCAGAGATGCCTACAATTCGCAAAACCGAGGAGTCGAATAGGTTCTCACTCCATCAGACCCAGCGTAGGCTCAAACCTTGTCTGGCCCACATCTCTCCTCTACTAGACTTTGTTCGACTCAAGAGGATTGGAAATCACTTTGAAGCTGCCCAAGTTCTAGAAATAGAAGTGGCCCTCATTCTTGCTGACCTTGACGCTGATCAGATGGCTGAGAATCTAAAGAGTCGGCTCGACTCCCACCTGAAGCAAATCACGATGAACCCCACCAGCGTGACTATTGATTTTGGCTTGATATGTGATGGCGAGACTTCCAGAGCTTCGAATGTATGACGGAGGAAAGGGTGGAACGAAAGGCGTAGGCTATACTCCAAGTGCTTGATGTACATTGGAGCAATGTTGTTGCCATGATTGTACACCGCCTGAGTCTCCTCCAGTGTCGACAGCATGAACGCCCTGGGAATGTCGAAGTGATCGTAGTAGGTCTGAAGCACTGTCAAGTGCACCTTAGAGTGAAACTTTTGGAGTAGGCTAATCCGAGCCTCATTACGAGCAGTAGTGACTGAAGCAGAAGATGCCATTGATGGGTTTTTTAAGCCTAAGAAGATCTCCGGAGAAGATGATAGATATGATCGGAAATCACTCAGGTTGTAGGGAGTTCTAGGGTTTTGAAAGCAAGTAAAACTGATCCCTTAGAAAAGTAAGTGTATATATAGGCAAAGAGGTGGTCACGTGGCGAAATCATAACCGTCGACTCGATTATTGATGGACGGCTAGAATTAAAGTCTGAAATTCAAAGCGACGGCTCAATAATCAAAGCGCCACTCTCTAACTGTCACATAATTCCTGCTCAGAAACCAAAGCAATGTCGGCGCACGGTCCCCCCTGATGTCATAACATCACGTCAATAGCGACCTATCAATGACCCCTCATAAATGCACCTCAGAATTCTAATAGGTGACAGTTTAATTTCACTCAGACTTGGCCTCCTAAGTTCGAACGAAAGTGGCAATTGTTGTATCACAGAAATAACTAAGTGTTAATCCCACTCTAGAAGTCGACACGTGTCCCGAGTTAACTATGCACAAAATTGACTCGGCCTTATGCAGGACGAGTCAAATAACGTCATCACTCGACTGTTCCCAAGAAGGGCCGAGTCAAAAGGCATCCTCACTCGGACCCTACTGTTAAGGCCGAATCCACGCGTCTTTAATTTGTAAGACTGAGTCAACAAGCCCCCACTCCAAAATGGCCGAATCAAAAGGCGTCTTTTATTAACCCTCTAGCAAAGCCTAGATGAAAGACGGTCATTCTCGAACCCCTCGTCGACAGCCAATAACCATCACGTTAAATGCACGGCCGAAGTCATCATTACATTGGCCTCAAAAGTCTTAATGACTTATCAGACCTCGTTAGCACCTTGCTTTCCCTGTCACCCTCATATTAATCATGAAGATGACTCATATCACCAGCAGCCGACACTAATAAAGTATCAACCAAATAAGCTAACTACTTGGACTCGGTCGAAGTTATGCAATTGCCCTCCTAGATCTGCCATAAATAGGTGCACTGCCTATTGCATGGAGGTAAGTAATCGTGGGCATTATAATAGACTACAATCGTACTTTTATCCTCCACTTAAGATCAATACTGACTTGATCATCGGAGGAACCACGGAGAACCCAACTCCGATCCTCTTACGTATTATTTGTGTGCAGGATCGAATCCTCTGTTCAATAATTAACCATCAGAGAAGATTGAGGAACCCTAAAACTCTTCATAATCCACTCTAAATTTTTTGTTTGATAACTGACATCAACACTCCTCATATCAAAGATAACTGCATATTTTTATCATTTTATCATTGTTCTAGGTTGACCGAATAAATATAAGTACTTCATTTTCTGTCTACTTTACTTTATGTATCATATAGTTTGTACTGAGAACAATACAAAATTTAGGTATGGGGGTGGGGACTAGTCATATTTTCTCTCTATTTTATCATTTCTTTTACCCTTTCTTTCTTTTTTACCCTTTTTTTTCTTTCCCTAAAGAAAAATTTGTCACTTGCCAACTTGATAAAGTTAATTAATAATTGATTTACATTATTAACTATCTAGTTATTAGTTAGTCTTATACTCAAGATTAGCCTCTTTATGATAACTCTAAATGTATTTTTAAGAATGGATTTTCAAAATAGTATACTCTATTCTCTAACTTCGAATTTTGTTGAAAATAATAAAATTTTTTCGTGCTTAACGAAGAGTGGATAACAAGTTCTCAAAGTCCTGTTGATCTAAATTTTCTCAAGTATGTATGTGTGTGTGTGAGTGTGCGCGGGTGCGTGTGTGTGTGTATATATATATATATATATATATATATTCTTGGAAAATAAAATGTTCAAGAGGCTTGAGAATTGTTTGAAACAATGAGTTGACATGTTCTTTTTAGAATTTTGGATAAATTTCTAAGATAGATTTGGTTTTGTACAGCTATAATGGAAAGATTTTTGAAGAAATTTACGTTGGAGTTTTGCATAAAAATATTTCCTTAAGAATTATATTGATTAAAGATCTGAAATGAATTAATTATATACTAACTTCTTCAAAATTAGCAAGTTGACTGAATTTTGTGGGTATATTCATTGCGAACCCTCACGAGACTACAACTCGTCCACGTAGATAACATAGGGGTTTAAAAACTTGTTATATGTGCTAATACAATCGTGATTCCTACGAAAGTGAGTTAGAATTTTTATTTCTTTCTTTTTCATTTTCGTTCTTCACTAGAAGACTAGCAACAACTTAGGTGTGGGGTATTTGATCATCATATATTATTATACTTTTATACACTTATTATCCATTTTGTTTTGCGTAAAATATCTACTAATAATATTTTTTATCGTAATTTACAAGTAATGAAGACTTAAAGAATAACAGCTCAAATAACCAATTCTCTTCATTTTTCAAGGCGTTATTGAAGCCTATAAGAAGTCCAAAAGTTTAAAAAGCCCAAAGAAGGCGGAGTCAATAAAGTTTATTACAATTCTGTTACAAACTAATCGATAAGCTCATCATTGAGCTCGCCGATGATCCCATGGATTAGAGTGCAATAGAATCAATTAATGGCTGATGATTATTCTCTCAAAATCCTAGTTAATCCAAGAGCTAAGGTTAAAGGCTGTAGGCTATAAATTTAGGGGTAAGTGAGGGGTTTGAGTTTGTAAAAAAAATCCATTTAGAGAGGATGACCACTCTTAATTGAGAAGACCTTATAAAAATTATTAATTTTAGTTTACAATAAATTAAGAAATTTTCCTCTAATTTAATTTTCTTTCCTCTTCTTTTTTGATGATGAAGATGAAGGTTTGCTTCACATGGGGTCAACCCCTTGAATATAAGTTATTATTTTCCTCTTTCATTTTCCTGTTTTAGAATTACATGTTTTAAGATTTTATTTCTTATCTTTAATTTCGTGTGTGGTAGATTAGATTTATTGTTTTGCAGTATAAATTTATTTCATGCTTTGTAGTATAGATTTATTTTCTTGCTCTTTTGTGCTTTGATTTTTTTTATTTTTTCTTTTGTTGCTTTGTAGTTTAGATTTACTTTCCTTAAACCATTAATTTTCTTTGAGGTTTTGTATTCTGAAAGTGTATTTTCATTAATTACAATCTATAGTTTATTTCATTTCTTCTAAAGAAATAAACATTGTGCTTTTAGGCCATGCCCTCTTTTATTTTTCTTCATTTATCCTTTTTTTTATACAGAAAATAGCGCAAGGATCTTCCCTGTTTGATTCTAAACATAACCTCTATTATTATTACTCTGTCAATAAGCTTTTCCATTAGATAATGTACAGGTATGATGCACGAAGCTACTCCAGATCTCTTCTTTTTGTTTGTTGATGCTCTTATTTGCTGTTATATTTCATTCTTTCTTCATGCCAAAGATTTTGTTATTTATTTATTTATTTTGCTTGAAATTTCAGAGATATCACGTTCTTTCTTCGTGGAAGTACAAGACTGTGTCCCTTCACAAGTCGAGAATCGACAGCCGGGTCCAGGGTCTAGATGGATAAAATCGTGGCTCCTTAGAATGTCATGTTGTGAGGTTCGACTTTTTATTTAATTTTTTCAGTTTCATTT
>JBAKGM010000200.1:26960471-26979661 GCA_037177215.1 Asparagus racemosus
TATATATATATAATTTAAATGTGAAAAGTAATACCTAGATTAGGCGATAAGTCCTAATAATGTAGTAGACTCATAAGAGATGCATGTGTGTATATCCCCGCAATATCTAACAAAATAATAAATACCATATGAACAAATAAATTTCTCAATGGACTTAATTCAATTAAACAAATTAATACCTTCAATGTGTGAGGATCCATGTAGAGATAATGGACTCTGAGAAGGTCGTGAGGACGTTCCTACATAAATAACTAAAATTTAAATATTATGTATGCATATTTATAGCACGAATACAATTTATTTGAACAAATTAATATATTTACTTGATGATGAAGTTGCTCGATCTCAGGCACACTTTATCCTTTGGCTCATCTGTAACTTAAATTGTTAATCTATATAATTTAAATGTTTATTCAATACATGGAAGCAAAATAGGTGAAAGTTGATAATTGCATCGATAAAATCAAAACTATATAAATTAAAGCTTGAAGTAACTACTTTTAAATTATACAAGTACTAAATAAGTTACATTCAATCTCCTACATTACAGATGTCAAGCCAATTTTATGGAGTATACATATTAAATATGACATGCTGCGGGCACGAGTAATTAGGAAAAATATCTCTTTTGGGCTCACATGGGTCATCAGAACCATCTACATTTTTATTACGAGAAAATTAAACAAAATTCCTCAGCGCCTTATACAATACAACCCAAACCTTAGGCTGCCTTGGATCTTTAATATAAAAGCATTAATTAGTCTGCTTTGCGAACATAAACTTCAAATAGGGGTATATCTCCTTATCTAGATTTACAAGGTTAAAACCATATTTATCTCTTTTTCCATCAGCATGACACCATTGGACCTTAAGACATAACTACTTCTTTTTTTTGTACCATACGCATAGAATATCTCCACAACATCTTTTAATTGTCCATAATAAATTACATCATCAAGTAATAAATTCTGGTCTGTCAAGCTTAAATAACATTCTTGAGAGAAGGTATCCATGACCCTACTATTTTGGCTAACTCTCTCGTCCTTAATCCCTAACCGTTAAAATAAAAACCCATGTACACAATATCCGCTACATTGTATAACTGTGTAGTGCGAGTCATATGTGTGAATTCTTACCTCTTCTAATATTAGCAAGCTGGTAAATATTTGTCTTTCTACCTAATGTTGAACATAATCGCAAATGATCATTAAAAAGTTAATATGAAAATTTTCCAAAAAATAATTAAAAATAAAATACACGTAACTTACTTCAGCTACGACCCATTCGGCAAAATATTTTTCGTGTATTTTGGCAATTTAGTTCCATGTTGACGCGCTAGTTATTTATAACTACAACTCCTCTAATTGTCAACTGTTGATTCGACACTAAAAATCAATAATTGTCTAAATTAAAATAATGTCATGTTTATTGAAGTTAATGTACTTAATTCCATTAATCATCAAAGATTATCAACTTGTGCAACAAGAATGCATGAGCCTATTTCAAGTCCAATCTATAATAGTCTTTGTTCATTTTGGTACTTCCATGGAAGGTGCCACTCTATTACTAATTTGTGAATTATTGTTTTGTATGTACACCTTGCATATAACTAGAGGCAAAAGTTATACATTCATTTGTCATGTAATGGTCGGCAATCAAATCCTCTAGATGAGCCTAATTGTGCATTATGTGTTTTAAGAAACCCAAATATCTAAAGAAAATAGTAATATCTATGAGTTATTAAGATAAAACAATTACTTGTTATGCAAATGAACTTAATTGAATTTTAACTAACCTCTCCATGAGATATATCCAACGATAGTTAACTGGTCCTCCAAGTAATGTCACATCTACAAGAAGAAGTTTTTAGGATGGACCATGACCATAAAAAATGAGGGAGGGAAGAATATCTCCATTTTGCAAAGAGTTTCTTTCATTTCTCCTTTTAGTGCAAATGAACTTTAGAGCATAACTTTCTAAAAAATCTACAGAATTCAATTATAACATTTGTTACTTCAACATCCGCCATATTATTATGGACTGCCACCAAAAGCAATTAGTGAAGATGGATATGATAAACATGAGTCTTAAGTCCCAAAATTTTTTGCTCTTTCACCCAGACATTATTTGAAATATTAAAGCAATAGCCATCCGGCGAATTCACTGATTTGACCACCTCACAAATACTTTGAATATTGTGCGGATGTTATTATGCTTATTGTTATGGTCATAACCACTAATAAGTGATTAAAAAGGAAAACAGAGCATTAGCTTGGATGAACACATCCGCTTGCCAACTTAGGGCGACACAAACCCCCACATCTGACCTGCAAAACAACCTACGCTCACCGCCCATCTCATGACATGCCGGACGACCATCCCCGCGGCCGACACAAAAGGCGACATAGGTCGGACCGTCGACCCCCTTTTAAACCATCGGCTCACAAGCCCCTCAGTTGTCCACTGAGACACGAAAGAGCGACCAGTCGCTGCCCTCTAACCACTCAATCCACAGACAACGCGAAAGGTGGTGATAGTCATCCACTCGGCCAATCATTCACCCTAGGATCCGTAGATGACACGAAAGGCAATGGTAGTCATCCACTCGGCCAACCATTCACCCTAGAGATCCTTGGACGACTCAAAAGGCGGTGATAGTCGTCCACTCAGCTAACCATTCACCCTAGGGATCCTTGGACGACGTGAAAGGCGATGATGATCGTCCATTCGACCGGCCATTCACCTTAGAGTCATCCATCACTATCCATCCCCTCGAGGGCCTAGAGCACCGGACCGTCAATCCCTCCTCGTCATTTTACCATCGAGAACGACACGAAAGGCGGTGCTAGTCGTCCCCTTTAGCTAACTACTCTCTTGAGTGACTCGAGAAGTGATTCGAGCCGGCCACTCAGCCTCGACTCCCCCCTCTCGTCGCTCATGGTCCCCTCACCTAAACGACGGCTATCTAAGGTCTACACGCGACAATCCGTCACTATCGCATTAAAATGCAATGACAGCCCCCTTTACTCCTCCATCCCTCATGGTATTTAAGGTACCTCAAATCTATGCTACTGTAGACGCCACAAATCTCATCCCATTAATGGCGAATAGACAATGCTAACTCTCGGTCCGCTTACAGTTTGACACCTGTGAAGGCATGCTACTATGACGGGGGGATGCTAATGTGGCTAGCGCACATAGGAGCTGGCCCAATCGCCTCCCCGCACGTGGAGGAGAGGGCTGACTCAGTAGCTACCTCTTGAAAGATGAGAATGCCCTCCAAACCCTAGGTACAAATAGCAGTGTGAACAGTGAATCAAGTAAGTGATCTTATCTCAGTGAATCCTCTCTACACATTTTTGCTCTTCCATTACTGACTTGACCATCGGAGGGATCACCAGAGATCTCAACTCCACCCCTTTTACAGGTACTCTCTTGCAGGCGAACCCCCTGACCGGAGCAACGTCACTAGGCATTAGGAGAGAAGGTAGACTCTGCTCTCGTAAAAGCTAAACTCGTACCGAGGTTAGTGACTGTGTAATTACGTACATTAACAGTTTGGTGCCCACCGTGGGGCCTACTTTCTTCTCCTTGCAAATATGTCCGACGGTGATAATTACTAGAGGTTGGGGAACCTACCATTGGGCTACGTCACCCAAACCCAGCTCCAAGAATCCACTAAGAAGATCACCCGGACAATGGAAACTCAACTCAAAGCCTTCGCTAACAAGGTTTTCAACCGCTTCCTTGCGACAGCAGCACAACCAAGTACCTCTACTGGGGGCCAACCCTCAGCCAATCGCCACTCCACTACCCATGGGGGCTAGCCAGGGGCCATGTAGCAAGTCCCGCTCCTAGAAACTCCTCATCCTAATAGATCGAGGAGAAACTATGGGCACTCTACACGACCGCTGCAAATGTAACCAACCCAACGTGCCAGTCTCGGGCGCCGTGCTCTTGTCTTCAACGACATGACCGACAAAAGTCCAGCCCCCAGCCAAGGCCCTGAAGAACTAGCGGGTGCAGCCCCAGAGCACTGCGTCGCGCTAGCAACCCCAGTTAGGTTGACCTCTAAGCCCCCAGGTCGCTACAATCAGGTGTACTAGCTGATTGCCGACGCCAGAGGAGGGCACACCCCTTTCACCGATGCCATCATGATGGCGCCAACTGAGAAGTTCAAGATGCCAACCATGGAGAAATATGGTGGCGACAAAGACCCAGCAGAGCACATTCAAGACTATCACAACACAATGATAATGATGCATGCGCCAGAAGCGACCATTTGTCGTTGTTTTCCAGTCACCTTGATGGGGAGTGCAAAAATCTAGTGGAACTCCCTAGAGAAGAAGTCCATTGGGAGCTTTGAAGGGCTTAGCAGAAAGTTCGTCCATCATTTGCTGGCCAACGCCAAGCCTAAGCTGCCGTCAAGCGTGCTCATCTAGACCAAGCAGGAGCCGGGCGAGAGTCTTCGTGCTTACATAAAGAGATTCCATGCAAATAGGCTAGAGGTAGACGACCAGAGATATGAAGTCGCTATGGCGGCTTTGATGGCCGGGCTGCAACCAGGGGATCCGTCCAAATCCCTCAATAAAAAGCTCATCTGAAGTTATGAGCAGCTGATGTCCAAAGCTCATGCTTACATGAACATGGAAGAAGCTGAAGCTTATAAGGTTGTAGAGGCAGGGTCAAGCAAATCGACTACCCTAGCCTCTCCAACCGCTCACCAAGCTTCCCGTCCAACTTCGCGTGTAACCCCTCCAGCTCCTATTGCCGCACCCACAAGGCCGACTCAAAACCCACCTCGGCAGAAAGAACCTAGAAATACTCCAAGGGATCCTCCTAGAAATAATCGCAATGGACGGTTCGATAGGAGGGAGGGCAGAAAAGCAGATGCCGCTCCCCCAGTCTTCTCGGTCCTCAACACTTCCCTCTCCAGGGCCCTTGACAAGGCCTAAAGAGATGGACTCCTCACCAGGCCGCTGCCGCCGATGAGGGCTGACCCAAGCAAGAGAGATCTCTGACAGTTCTGTCAGTATCACAGGGATCATGGTCATAACACAGGAGACTGTCGTGTCCTCCAGAGAGATATCGAAGACCTCATACAGAGGGGTTTCTTGAAGAATTTGATCCATAAGGACCAGCATCCCAGAAGAGACGATCGGAGGCCTCAGTCTCACTCCCCTCAACCTCAACCTGACCCAGAACATAGAGAAGTGGGGCATGGGAGTCGAGGGGTTATCAACACCATCAGTGGCAGCCCCACTTTAGAAGGGGAGTCCAACAACGATCGGAAGAGATATGCCAAACGTGCCCTACAAGTGAACAGTTGTGACAAGAGGCCGAAGGTCGAGATGTCCATTTCCTTCAGTGAGGCTGACTTGGCAGGCGTTGAGATGCCTCATGACGACCCCATTGTCATCATGGCCAACATTGACGGTTTTTAAGTGAAAAGGATCATGATCGACACCGGGAGTTCTGTCGACATCCTGTTCTTAGATGCGTTCAACCGCATGAAGATTGACAGATCCAAGCTGCATCCCACTCTAGGTCCCTTGATTGGATTCACAGGGCACTCTCAGTTGCCGGAAGGGCTGATCACCCTCCCTTTGACTGTGGGTCAGCCCCCTACCAGTCGACCATTGATGTCCAGTTTGTAGTGATGGACATCAAGTCGGCCCACAATGTCATCCTCGGCTGAACCTCCCTTCATCGTCTGTGGGCTATTCCATCCACTTACCACCAGATTATCAAATTCCCCACCTCTAGAGGAGTCGGGATAGTCAGGAGTGACCAGAAGGAAGCCAGAGCTTGCTATGCACTCTCCACTAAGGGGAAGGGAGTCGCGGCCGCCATGCCGATCGAGAAAATGGCCCTCCAGCTTGAGAAGAAGATAAAGCGAGAGCGAACGACCCCAGTCGAAGACCTTCACGAGATCCCAGTCGATTGTGAAGGAAAGAAGAGGTTCAAGATTAGATCTAGCCTTTCCGAACCCTTGAGAGGTGCGCTCATTTCATTTCTTTTGGCTAATCTTGATGTGTTTGCTTGGAGTCTAGAGGACATGCCGGGCATCTCGCCCGACGTCATTTGCCACAAACTCTCCGTGGACCGACACAGCAAGCTAGTCCGGCAAAAGAAGAGGCACTTGGGACTGGAGCGACAGAGGGCAGAAGTGGAAGAAGTCGAGCAGCTCTTGAAGGCCAGCTTCATTCGGGAAGCCCAATATCCTAAATGGCTGTCCAATGTCGTCCTGGTGAAGAAGTCTAACGGCACATGGAGGACGTGCGTCGACTTCACTGACCTCAACAAAGCTTGTCCTAAATACAACTATCCTCTCCCCCGCATCGACCAACTGGTGGACAAGAGTGTAGCTCATCAACTGCTGAGCTTCTTGGATGCATTCTCAGGCTACAATCAGATCCACATGGCTGAGTATGATCAGGAGAAGATGTCCTTCATCACCAACCAGGGCACCTTTTGCTACAAGGTCATACCCTTTGGTCTCAAGAACGTCAGAGCGACCTACCAAAGGCTGGTCAAAAAGATCTTCAAACCTCAGCTCGGTCGCAATGTGGAAGCCTATGTGGACGACATTTTGGTGAAGTCGAGATTAGCGTCTACCCACATTGCTAACCTCGAGGAGACATTTTCTACCCTCTGGCGTTACTGCATGAAGCTTAACCCTGCGACGTGCGCTTTTAGAGTCCAGTCGGGAAAGTTTCTAGGGTTCATGATCACACAGCGGGGTATTGAGATTAACCCTGAGAAGATAGAGGCCATTGAATGACTCCCAGAGTTGCGCACCATGAAGGACATCTAGAAGCTCAATGGCAAGATAGCCGCCCTGGGACGCTTCCTCTCCAAGCCTGCCGAGAGGAGCCTTCCCTTTTTCAAAATCCTCAGAGGGGCCAAAGACCCCAATAAGAGGTTGGAATAGACCGAAGAGTGCTGCACTGCCTTCAAAGAGCTCAAAGCCTACTTACGCACCAAGCCGCTCCTAAGCCAGCCCATGGACGGAGAGACCTTGTATCTATATTTGGCCGTCTCGCCCGAGGCTGTAAGCTCGGTGCTTGTTAAAGAGGAGGACCATCTCTAGAAGCCAATCTATTATGTTAGCTAAATTCTAAGGGGAAGGGAGCTGAACTACCTCTTGGTTGAGAAGGCATCCTTCACCCTCATCACCATAGCCCGTAGGCTCCGTCCACACTTTCAAGCACACCCTATTGTGGTGCGGACGAGCCTACCGATGAAGAAATCCTTGGGAAGCCCAACCACGTCTGGTAGGATGGTTGCATGGTCAGTCAAACTCAGCGAGTATGATGTATAGTTTGAGCCCAGAACTGCCATCAAAGCACAAGCCTTGGCCGACTTCCTTATAGAAACCACCTCGCCTGACCAGGAACTGGCCGACCTTGGTGATCAAAGCCAGTCACTACCCACCAAGTAGGTAGGGAAGCAGATGATGGCACTTTCCTCATGCCCCCGACCCGAGAGACGGCTCTCCTCAAATTGCCTCCAGGTGGGAGTTAAAAGTGGACGAGTCGTCCAGTGAGGGTGGGAGTGGGGCCGGTATTGTCTTGCGTAGCCCCGAGGGGATGACCATTGAGCAGTCAATCACCTTCAAATTCCCCACCTCAAACAATGAAGCGGATTAATAATGAAGTGGATTATGAGGCCCTCATTGCCGGCCTGCGAACTACCTTGGCAGCCCAAGCCGAAAGCTTGTGTGTGCTGACCGACTCTCAACTGGTCGTTCACCAAGTCAATGGCAAGTAGGCCGCCTAAGACGAGAGAAAATGGCTCGCTACCTGGAGGTTGTTAAGAGCCTGCTGACTCACTTCGTCAACTTTAAGATCTCTCAAGTCCCTCCTGCCCGCAATGCTCGAGCAGATGCCTTGTCAAAGCTCGCATCAACCAGCACCATGATCAGCCCTGAGCTCGTCTACACAGACACTCTCCAAATCTCTAGCATTGCAGGAGCTTCGTCGAGAATCATGCAAGCCGACATTCCCCAGGAAGCCTGTTGGATAGACTCGATTATCTAATTCTTGATCAATGGCGACCATCCCACAGATGCGGTTGAAGCAAAGAGCTTGCAGAGGGCTACTCGCCGTTACCTCATAATTGACGACCAACTTTATCGGTCGTCCTACCAAAGTAGTGGAGTAGGACCCTATCTCCGATGTCCCCAGCCGACCAAAGCCGAGTACGTCCTGAAGGAGATCCACGAAGGCATTTGCAGCAACCATCCAGGGGTGAGAACCCTCACCCAGAAAGTTATCTGACAGGGATACTATTGGCCGACCATCATCGCCGACTCCAAGAAGCTTGTCTCCCAATGCCGGAAGTGCTAACTCTTCGCCGAGATCCCTAGGGCCACCGCCACCAAGCTGACATCCGTCTTCAGCCCCATTGCGTTCACCCAGTAGGGCCTAGACATACCGGGGCCGATCCCTCTCACTTCGGGTCAGCGTAAATTCTGCATAGTCGCCATACACTACTTCACCAAGTGGATCCAGGCTAAGCCCTTAGCAAAAATTGGGGAAGTCAACATCACTGGCTTTGCGTGGAAGTCGATCATATGCTAGTTTGGCATTCCTCACTCCTTCATCACCAACAACGGCACTCAATTCAGTAGCGGAGGGTTCTAAGACTTTTGCGAAGAATGGTGGATCAAACTTCGGTGGCACACCCCAAGTGCAACGGACTAGCAGAAGCTGCCAACAAATGCGTCCTCCAAGCTCTGAAGAAAAAGATTGACAGAGCGGTCAATAGTTAGGTTGAAGAGTTGCCAAGCATCCTATGGTTGTGTAGAATGACCCACAAGAGTTCGACGGGGGAAACTCTGTTCATGTTGGCCTATGGAGCAGAAGCAATGACCCTGTGGAGGTCGGCATGCCTACCATTCGGCTCCAACACTTTGACGAAGAAGTGAATTCTGATGGACTCTGGGTGCAACTGGACCTAGTGGATGAGGTTCGAGCGACCGCCCTGCGCAAGCAAGTTGTCAACCAGCAACGGATCGTCCGATGCTACAACAGTAAAGTCTGCCAAGGAGGTTCTGAGTCGGAGACCTAGTTCTAAAGAAGGCGGCGTTCGACAATGACATTAAGTGTGGCAAGCTCTCCCCTAATTGGGAAGGGCCCTACACAGTCCTAGAAGAGCTGCGCCCCAGAACATACTAGCTCAGGAGCCCTGATGGGAGAATTTTGCAGCAACCATGGAACATTGAGCACCTCAGGAAGTTCTTTCAATAATTTTGCATTGTACATTTTGCTCTATGTCTCAATACAACTCGATATTCCAATCTTGATTATTGTCTCTCATTGTAAATTGTGAAAGGAACAACGAATGACTGCTTGACCCAATTCAATACCAATCAATCCCTTGCAGCAATGTCGTGCTGTCCCTTACTCGGTAAACGAGTCGAGGTAACCCGGCCACTCTAGCCGAATTGAGGTAGTTCCCTAGTCGAAGTTGAGCCAAGCAAACTGTTCGCTGAGTAGAGTCAAGAACCCCTTCTTGATAAACCGAGTTGAGGATCTCTTCTCGCTAAACCGAGTTAAGGAACCTTTCTCATCAAACCGAGTCAAGGAACCCTTCTCGTTTAGCCGAGTCAAGAGACCCCCCTCGTTTAGCCGAGTTATGGAACTCTTCTCACTTAGTTGCAACAGGGGATCTTGCTCACTCGAAGAAGGAAACGAATCCCATTCGCTAAGTGAAGGCCGAGTTATCCGACCTCGTTAAGTTAGGCCCCCTATGCTTGCTTACCAACTCCAAACAGAGTCGCCGCTCCCACGTGAGCTTACTCAGGCTTGCTCTTTGCCTCAAAATAGAGATCGACAATGCCGAAAGACCTAAGCACAACGTAAGTCCTAGGCACCTGACCCACGAGGTCGTCCTCTGCGGAGTCGCCGCTCCCACGTGAGCCAACTCAGCCTTGCTCTTTGCCTCAAAACAGAGATTGGCAATGCCAAAAGAGACCCAGGCACAATATAAGTCCTAGACACCCAACCCACGAGGTCATCCCCTACAGAAGTCGCCTCCCCAGCGGGAGCCAACACAAGGATACTTGGGTATGACGCGAGCATAGGACATCCGGCCTATAAGTTGACAGCCCCAAATTCGCTGACCCCATTCAAGGATCAAATCCGTGAGCTCCAGACCCAGTCCAAACTCTGCCAGCCCTGGCAACCATGGCTCACCTCCGGGCCGACTCCTGGAACTGAGACTACTAAAGCCAAGCTCAATCAAAATAGTGTCAACTGTAAGCCCCACGGGGGCCAAGCAGATTTTGCTTAACCACGCCCATTGTATGCCTCATAGAGGCTGAGTCAATTTTATTTACCCAATGATTGTAGGCTCCCAGTGGGCCGGATTGATTTTAATTAATTAATTGTTGGCTGTAAGTCTCGCTAAGGATGATTTGATTTCCACGACTCGATTTCTGATCTCATAATGTTCATCGATTATGACCCCACAGAGGTCGGCTTGATTCTTCGCTCGACCGCAGAGATGACTAAAAGCCAAGGTAAAAGAAACGAAAAAAAATAGATAAAGTTAAATTTCTAGTTGTTTTTTCCAAAATGTAACCGTTCATTGATAATTTGAGCAAAGTACATTCACAAGGGTCGGCACGACCGATACAGAAAAATTAAAACAAAGAAGAAAATGAAAATCTTAAGTCCTAACTCAAGCTCTATAGGCCGACTTCATCACCAGTGTCTTCGCCCTCGATACCCCCATTGCTCACTCCATCACCTGAGCCGACCTTCGCCCCCGAGGGGCCGAACCGCAATACTTGCAGAAATTAATGAGAGGGTTCCAAGACAGCATGGAAAACCTGAGAGAAGCATTACCAAAGTAGTGAAGTACTGCCAAAAGGATTCTTGAGACGTTGCCCCACCCAGTTTTACATCGACGCAGCTTAGAACCCATGGGTTTGAGTGAAGCATTCATTCCTCGGGGACATGCCCTCCTCCTTGAACGCAAATCGGAGCAGCTCCCGCTAGCGCTCTCAGCTTGAAACTCCCGTGGAAGGTGATCCATTAAGGAAGCTTACATCTCCGCACCACAGCCATCTCGCATGCCCTTCTAATTTGAAGCCCTAATAACCCAACTCTCCAACGAGGAAGACGAAGAAAATTCGCCCCTATTTATAACCAAGCCCGTAAACGTTAGGCCTTCTCGTATTTAATGGGCGAAGTCAAAGCACGGAACCCAAAGCATCCCCTCGAGAAGCACAAACTCAAAGCACCGCATCAAGCCCATAAACGTTAGGCCTTCCCATATTTAATGGACGAAGTCAAAGCGCGGAACCCGAAGCACCCCCTCGAGAAGCACAAACTCGAAGGGCAGCATCGAAAGTCATAGAGGCACCTCGTTATCCCCGATGGGACCCACGACCAAACCAAGAAGCCTATGTGGCAGCGGTGCAGGAACGACATGCTAACTCCCGTTATGAGATAATAGATAGGTCGACAAGACCCACCCAAGCTCGACAGATGATCGAACATTAAATTGTCGATCAGGCCGACCAAACTATGAGTGTCGACCGACCCCCCTTATCACGTTGTATTAGCTATGATCCTTCCCCTACCTTGCAAATAACAGCCGAACTTAAAGTCAGGGTCATTGTCGTTATAAAGGGCAGAAAGAGCACACAAGAAAAAACTGAGCTCGATAAGAAACACAAAGTGAATCTTCTTTTTTTATTATTCACAAGTGGAATGTATCACAAATATACAAAGGTCATTTTGACTTAAAAAAAGAGAAGAGAGAAAAAAGGGAAAACAAAAGATGTCCTAATCTCTGCCATCGTCACCGTCCCTTCCGCTCTCGCCGTCGTCATCGTCATCATCTCCTTCCTCCTCATCCTCGTCCTCCTCCTCATCGTCTCTCTCCTCGGCCCCAAGTCGCACCCCAGCTCCCCTTTTCTCTAGGCCCTCAAGAACAGATAGACAACCCTAGACACGAGGAGGATAGGTGAAGGTAGAGGACGAAAGGACATCCGAGGGGACCTAGGCCCTTAGATAGTCGAAGCCGGCCTTGACGGCTAGCGACAACTTGACCTTGCCAAAGGGCCCATGTCTATACTCCTCGATAACCCCCTTCTAGCCCTCCTCGGACGATGCATGATCTAATCGAGCCTTCATTGAGCTGACATCGGCCAAGGCCCCCTGATGCGCTGCCTTTAGCTCATCCAGCTCGGTCCTCAAGCTTTGGAGCACAAGCCGCTTGGATTGGAGCTCCTTTTGAACTGATTGTTTCTCAAGCTTCGCGGCCTCAAACTGTTTCTCCAACTCCTCGGTCTGTGACCTCCACTCAATGACCTCGTGCTTGGTACCCTTAGCCTTCCTCTTGAGTTGAGCAGCCTCCTCTTTGAGCTTATTTGAAGAAGCCAACTACTTGGCGTAGTGAGTTTGAAGGCTAGAAATTGTGGACTACTTAGCCTCCAGCTCGGTGCGCCATTTCGCATCGACTCCTTCCCTCTCGGCCTCCAAAACGGCCACCTTCTTCTCAGCTTCAGTCCTCGGCGACGTCCAACATAGCCGAGAGGTAACTAAATAGCTCCTCCCCGATCAAAGCCCCTCAAGTCTGGTAACTCAATAGAGCTAGGCGCGGGCCGGTCGAGGGCCTCCCCTCCAACAGGTCCTTGTCCTTCGGGAGGGTAAACTACTCAGAGGCGATGAGCTGCGACCATCCCGATAGGAACACTGAGTCCTCCTTATGGAGGGAATGGTCAGGGACGAACCTGTCACCCGGGAGGGGTTCCCCCCTTGCTGAATACCCTACCCCCAAGTTGCCGATGAGTTGGGCCCAAATCTTCCTCCAGCTAGAATCACCAACCTCAGCAATCGTGTGGCAGAAAGGGATCTCAACTCCCAAGCTCTCAAGCTAACCCATGAGAGCTGACCTCGATGACAAGCCGACCGGGGCAGCCGGCTCCTTTCCCACCCTCCTGTCTGGTTCGACAGGAGCAATGTCCTTAACCTGACCTGTAGGGCTGACCTCCTTGGTTGCTGGAACCTCTCGCTCATCCAACACGGAGGCCACGTCCACGCCGAGGGGCAACCCCTCCCCTGCGACTCCGTCCCCAGTCATTGAAGATCCTCCTGGGGTGACCTCGTCCTGGCCGGGGGCCGTTCCTTCGGCCAAGGCCACTCCTTCGGGCACCACCTTAGAAGTTGGCACCTTCACCTTGGCCGTCTTCTTCTTCTTCTTCTTCTTTGGGTTGTCGGCCATAGGAGGGGGAGCCGTTATTTGTAGCATGGCCATTAGCTGATCGAACTTCGCCTCAAGCTGCTGCTCGTCCGCAGCCGACAACCCTCCAGCTCTCGCCCACTTCTGAGAAAGCTGCACCCTTGCGGCTTTGGCCAAGTTTGGACCACCACTCTCGGGATCCCTAACCCGTGGCGAGCTCTCTTCGAACAGCTCCTTCTCTTGCTCCTCGTCCACTTCAGTTGGACGAACGAACGACAACCCCGCCATCCGTAGCCACGTGTTGTTGAACAAGTTGCGGCCCCTCCAAGACCCCGCATATTGTCGAAATCTGTCCAAGTCGAGCTTCTCGTCCGCGTAGAGGGGAAGGTTTTTCAAGCCGTCCTTATTAATCTCTGGCCAAGAGCGACAAGCTAAAACGATGTCAGCGCCGAAAACCCAGAAGAACTAGTTCTTCCAGTCCTTGTTCGAGTCTGGGATCTCGACGAACGGACGACCCACATATCCAAAAAAGAAGTGGGCATCCTTCTTTGACGACCTCACTACGACAAGGTTGCAGAAAAGCTGAAGGATTGGCTCCACCTTCTCTCAGTGAAAAATCACTGGAAACACCGTTATGATAGCGATGACGTTGGGAGCAAATTGCACTGGGGACACCCCTAACCGCTCGCACAGCCTCTTCACGAACGGTGGTAGTGGGAGGCACAACCCATTGTCCAAGTGCGTCTTGTACGTTGGCAGCTTGTCTGCACCGTGGTCAAAAACAAAACTACCCTTCTCCGGCAGAGAGATGGTAAACCCCTCAGAGAAATCATACTTCTCGCAGAGTTCTTCTAGATCCCTCTCCTTTGTCTTCGATTCCCAAGATTTAAGCTTAGCGATCCTATTGGTGGGAGCAGGAGCAGAAGCAGAAGCAGCCATGGCAGAAGACTAGAAAAAGTTTGGGTAAGAAGAAGAAGAGCAGGAGTTTCTAGAAAGTGTGAAAAGAAAATTTCCCAACGGGAAAGAAGTAGATATAGGCATTTAGGGCCACCACGTGTCCATTCTCAAGTGGATTTTTAGTTTCTGAATCCAATGGTTGAAATGGGCCCTCGTATCCAAACCGCCTTATGAAAGCCAAAGGACCCACCGCTTTTAAAGCTCACATCTTTTCATTCAAAATTCGAAGCGCCTCTGATGGCTAAAGTACCACTGACGTCATGCCTTGTCTTCTACAGCGACACCAACCACTCCCCCACCTCAGGGACCGAACCCGCCTAATGTTCAGGGGCCGACCAACTTTGGTCGACCCACCCCCAAACTAATGGACGCCAGGCGCCCAAACAACCTAAGGACCAGCAACGAGTCGGTGAGGCACCGCCTCAAGCCGACGACCCCGCAACAGGTTGTCCCAGTTGCTCAAGTCGGGTCGTTCAACCCATCAACACATCCAAACCATGAAGCACCGCATAAGACACAAATCACAAAACAGCAGAATAGACGACAAAAAGAATTTTTATTCTATTCCTTTAAAAGAATACAAGTATTCATGCTTGCCTATAAGCTATACAAGTGCAAGGTTCTTAAAACCTAAAGCTACCTAGTCAGCGTCGGCCTCACTCGAAGAAGAGTCACCCCACAATTCTTCCCCTTCCTCTTCGCCTACACCCTCATCTTGGTCGTAGCCAGCTCCCGCCTCCTCATATCTCGAGAGAATCTTTATTTGGCCGACTATGCTTGGAGGATATTGAAGCCAACCTGGAATGTCTTTAAACTCAGCCAGAAGTTGCTTGACTATAAAGTCGTTGCCCGCCTTACAGGCCAGTGCGACCTCGACCTTGCCTAAAGTGCTGAGGCAGAATTCCTCGATGACGGCGAGCCGATTCCTTTCCACTATGGTGGATTCATAATCGCTTGACCCCAACAACCTGATCCTCTCTCGGCCTTGCTCAAAGACTCTTTGAGTCAAGCACCCTCTTCCTCAAGTCGTTGATTAGCGGCCGCCGCCTCGGCACGCTGAGTCTTGGCTTGCTAAGCGACCTGCTTCTCAAGCACGACTTGTGCCACAGCTAAGTCTCGCTCCTTGTAAACTTCGTCAGTCGACTCAAGCCGCTCACACTCGACCTAAAGTCGACGTTGAAGCTCCTCAATCTCGGCCGACCTCCTATCGCTCAATGCCTTCATCAAGCTCAGCCTGTTTAACCGAGAGCTCCCTGACGACTTGGTCGAACTCTTCACTCCCCTCGGTCCTAGGAACTACTTTCTTTCTGAGCTCCTCATAGGCGTGATGACCTTGGACCAGCCGGTGGCACAACTCTCGCTCCACCAGACATCCCCTGGTCAAGTAGCTCCGTAGGATCACATGGAGACCCAGGTCGGGGATCGCCTTCAAAATCTCCCTATCTTCAGGCAGATTGAACTGCTCTATCACCTTTACTTGCGAGTAACCCGAACGGAGCACAGACGAGCAAACGTCCAAATGCCCATCAAGCTTGAATCGGTGCCCCACATCAGGTTCTCCCTCATAATGATAAGAGGGGGATATCATCCCTATCAGCATATTGCTAGCCCTGATCTAATCCCTATTAGTGTCAATCACATGACACTGGGAAGGCCACCCCCTGGGGTGAAATCTATCTCCTAATCCCCAACTGACTCCTTGCCATGTCTACTGGGTGGCTCTACCTAGGAATCGCTTGCACCACCGGCCGACCAACTTTCAGGCACTTCCCCAGTGGCACTCCGCCTGCTTGGCGAACTCGAGGTTGCAGCTCCAAGTGCAGATGCACTGACCTCCTCTTGGTCAGCCTCGTTCTTAGCCTCGACCGATTGATAGTCAGTCTCTTGTCCCGAGTCAAACAAGTCGACCTCCACGAAAGGCACTCCACCCATTCCTAACCATCTCGACCCCCGAGGACCATGGCTGGTCTTCTTCCATCGACCTCTTCTGGAGCCAATAACGCCCTGCGTGCGATACATCTGGCCACCTCTCTGCGACTGACCAGGGCCTCCTCTCCCCTATCCCTCAAAGATAGGGCTTCCTCTCGAGTTGGCTCTTGTCGCTGACGTTTACCTGGACGAGCTGCCTTCCCCTCAGAACCCTCTAAAAACTCTTCGTTAGGTGGGACTCTACAGTAACCATTCTGCCGACCCTCCCACAAAACATTATATTGTGAGCCCTAATCTCGCCCGACAGGCCAGCGAGGACCGACGAAATCCCGTGAAGGTGCAAAATGAAATTGTCGAGCAGAGCGTGCATGTCGTGCGGCCCCGTATATCAGATGATCTGGTCAAATTCCTGCTGTTCGACCTCTGACAAGGGCTTTGGCTCCAAAACTTCTCTCCTTATCGCCAGCCATGTCGAACAGCCCAGACCAGAGTCATCCCCAGTGACCCAATGAACCGGTCCATCCACCCCTTGTTCGACTTAGGGAGCCCAAGGATTATCTTGAACTCTCTCGACATCTCGAGGTGGTAATGAGTCGTCTTAGCGACAATCAGGCTGACCAAATGGCTCAGCACGCTCATCTTGGGCCAAATTCCCAAATAGCCATAAATGACGACAAAGCTGATCAGTATAGCTATCGAATTCAGCTGCATCTGCATGGGAGACACCCCCAGCTCCTCGAATACTTTTAGAGAAACGGATGCAGTGGTAACCGAAGCTCACACTCCAAATGTTTGATGTAGAGGGGAGCCCATTGATCCCCATGACAGTACACCGGCGATGACTTTGCCAGAGCTGCCAACTTGTACCCTCTTAGAATAGGGCACCGAGATTTTATTATAACACCGCAACTCAAACACTCTATCGTCGTACATATGATGGCTTACTACTCTGATGCCTTTCAACTGAGGAAGTAGAAGAAGCCCTTAAAAAAGTGCATGATGGGACTTATGGCTCACATTAACCAGGTCCTAAGTTAGGAGATCGACTAAAGAGATTGGGCTATTATTGGCCGACCATGATCACAGATGCAATTGTATTGTCGCACATGTCAAATACATGCTAACTACATGCATCATCCGCCAGAAGACCTGCATCCGTCAGCCACTTCCCAGGCATTAGAAACTTGGGGAATGGATGTGGTAGGACCCATCAGAAAAGGGTGATTGCTTTATTTTAGCAATCACGGATTACTTCTCCAAATGGGCTAAAGCAATTCCACTCAAAGAAGTCAAGACGAGTGATGTCATCAAATTCATCAAACACCATATCATTTATCGATACAGTGTCCCAAGACGAATTGTGCACGACAACGGCCCCCAATTTGTTAGCAACGCTTTCTTCAAATTCTGCGACAAGATCAGAATCCAAGACGTTTCATCCACAGCTTATAATCCTACTGCGAATGGTTTAGTTAAGATGTTTAACAAGACAATCATTAAGATCTTGTCGAAACTCATGAAGACCAATTAACGGGATTGGGACGATAAGCTTGGCGAGGCTCTTTGGGTTTATCGCACCACTGTCTGAACACCGACCGAGTTCACCCCATATTTATTGGTATACGGATGTGAAGCCGTCCTACCATTAGAGATACAAATCCCGTCCCTCCGTGTCACACTTGCAACGGGAATGATGGATGATGAGCAACATCAGAAGCTGAAGAGCTTGAGATGTTAGATAAAAAATGCTTGGAAGCTCAACAATGAATTGAGTTATACCAGGCCAGAATTTCCAAAGCCTTCAACAAAAAGGTCCGGCATCGGGTCTTCAAAGAGGGAGACTTGGTACTCGCCATCCGACGACCAATGATTCTTAACTCTAAGAAGAAAGGCAAATTCCAATCCAAATGGGAAGGACCATTTATAAGTAATACGGTCTACTCAAATGGAGCATATCGCTTAATCACCCAAAACGGTGATAAGATGATAATGCCAATTAATTGGAAGTTCCTGAAGAAATACTATCCTTAGTGTATTCAGGATAACTCGTTTTATGATGAAGGACATAGGTCTATCATATCCTGAGAGCCAAGAAATTTCCTTCATCAATTTTGTTTGATCAGACTTTTGAATAGTCATGATCTCCAAACTCCAACTTGGTCAAACCTTCGAGCAGTTAGGACCAAAATTAAAATTTCTTTATCATCACTCCCTCTTGGCCAAACCCACAATAGTTAAGTCCACCAACAATATCAAAATCTTTTCTTGATTCTTTCACGAATGAATATCGGGTTCGTCTCTACCCCAAGAGGAGACAAATTTGAACGTTTGGTTTTCCCCAAATTTCATCCAAATTTCACCTTTTACTAACGTGAGTTAAAAGGCCCACTTTTCTGAGTTAAAGCCACGTGGACCGACTCTAATTTGATTCTTGAAGTAGAGATCCCACTTTGAGTTTCCTTATAGCTTCCCTAACACACGTGCGTCAGGAATCTTTTGACTCTCAGTTCACGTGAACAAAGAGTTTTCAATCGAAGCGAAAGATAAGAAAATACATTCTTCTTCTTCAACACAACGGGTTCGTCTTTATCCTAAGAGAAGACACAACGGGTTTGTCTTTGCCCCAAGAGAAGACAACAATATCAAAAGTCTAATGATCTGTTAAACCTATGCCTATTTATGCGTAGTAGGTGTTATTCCTGTCCTTAAATCAAGAATAAGTCAGCGTCTAACACATGCTGCCGAGTAGTCAATTCCCGTGACAATTGTCCAAGTCTACGTATTCAGTATCGTAGCAAACAAAGTCTATGTATTCAATATATAGCCAGTTTGATTACTGACTTAATGATTTGTTAAACCTACGCCTATTTATGCGTAGTAGGTGTTATTCATGTCCTTAAATTAGGAATAAGTCAGCGTCTAGCACACGTCCTCGGGTAGTCAATTCCCGTGACAATTGACTAAGTTTATGTATTCAGTATCGTAGCAAACAAAGTTTAAAAATTCGCATTAATGTTTTAGATAAATATATTTCTTCTATTAAATCAAAATATGATAATATATGTTTAAATGTTAGTAAATTTAATAAAGGTAAAGAAAATCTT
>JBAKGM010000200.1:26979761-27007643 GCA_037177215.1 Asparagus racemosus
GGATGATGAGCAACATCAGAAGCATCTTGAAGAGCTTGAGATGTTGGATGGAAAACGCTTGGAAGCTCAACAACAAAATGAGTTATACCAGGTCAGAATTTCTAAAGCCTTCAACAAAAAAGTCCAATATCAGGTCTTCAAGGAAGGAGACTTGGTACTTGCCGTCCAGCGACCAATGATTTTTAACTCTAAGAAGAAAGGTAATTTCCAACCTAAATGGGAGGGACCGTTTGTAATTGATACGGTCTACTCAAATGGAGTATATCGCATGATCACCCAAAACAGTGATAAGATGATGATGCTAATTAATGAAAAGTTCTTAAAAAATACTATCCTTAGTATACTCAGGATAACCCGCTTTATGATAAAGGACCCAGGTTTATCATATCCCGATAGCTAAGAAATACCCTTCACAAATTTTAGATGATCAGACTTTTGAATAGTCATAGTCTCCAAACTCCTACTTGGTCAAACCTTCGAACAGTTAAGACTAAAATCAAAATTTCTTTATCATTACTCCCACTTGGCCAAATCTCTAACCAGTCAAGGCCACCAACAATATCAAAATCTTTTCTTGATTCCTTTCGTGAATGAGAATTCCACTCCAGTATCGGGTTCGTCTCTGCCCTAAGAGGAGACAAATTTGAACAATCAAATATTTTGAGTAGTTAGGTTTCTCCAAATTTCACTTTTTACTCACATGAGTTAAAAGGCCCCATTTTGAGTCAAAGCCACGCGACCTAACTTCAATCTGATCTCGAAGTGGAGATTTCACTTTGAGTTTCATTATAGATTCCCTGAACAAGGAGTTCTCATTTGAAGCGGGAGATAAGAAAATACGTTCTTCTTCTTCAACACAGCGGGTTCATCTTTGCCCCAAGAGAAGACAATAATTTCAAAAGCCTATATGATTTATTAAATCTACGTCTATTTATGTATAGTAAGTGTTATTCATGTCCTTAAATCAAGAATAAGTCAGCATTTAACACACGCCGTTGAGTAGTCAATTTTCGTGAATATTGACTAAAACTACGCATTCAATATCGTAGTACAAAGTCTAAGAGAGTTCATTCTTTTAGCACAACGTTACATGTAGAACGGACTTAGATAATCTACATGCTAGCTTAACTCAAACGGTAGTTGGTAAAAGCTTATCAAATCTATTGATGGCCAAGGGTTTGCCAAAAATCCTATCAAGATTATGCTCATGTGTTCAAGATAGAATAGTTTGCGTAATGAAAGTAAAAAAACTAAAACTTTATTTCATGACTAATAAAATACAAAATGTCAGCTAAACAACAGAAGTTCACAGAGGTGCTTTAGTGGGGTAATTGGCAGTGGCGGATCCGCTCTTCCTAGCTTGAGAGCTCCTCCTTATATTTTTATTCTAACTCCTCCTCTAAGAAGACTCTCGAAGAATCGTCAGGAGTTAGAAGCTGAATAATCTCTCGCTCTAGCTTAGCAGACTTTTCATCAGAAGTCTTCATTTGTTCAGTTAGTTTAGAGCAGGACTTCTCTACTCCAACTAGGTCGATCTTCAGAAGAGTACGCATCCCTTTGGCATCTTCAAGAGCTTTCCTTAAGCAAGCAATTTCAAGATCTTGCGGTTTAACAGATTAAAGCAAGTCAGCTCTGGTCTTTTCCTTTGTATTCAGACTTGCCCTAGTACGTTCAGATTGAGTCTGCAATTGCCGTAATTCTTGCTCAGCAGCTCTTTGCCTGGCTTCTTTGGCTTTCATAATAGACTCGACCCAAGAAGAAATATAAGAGGGAGCACCCTCTGATCACAGTCTCAGAAGTTCACCCAGCTCTTGTTCTAACTGAATCAGATCCTCTGCAATGGTGTCCGCTAAATTGGAGAAGCCCTCTTCTCTTATAGCCACCACATGCCAATCAAGAAGCCATTTGAAAGAGCCGAAGGAGAAGCCCTTATTCATGACTTTCTTGATAACACTATTGAGAAGAAAGGCGAAGCCTTCAAGCTCTACGTTGATGATCGCCTTCTCTAGATATTCATCCGACATCAACGCCTTAATTGATTCGTATAGTACGGAAAAAGGCGCTGCAAAAAAGAAATGTGAGCTTCAAAAATTCCTAAATCTTAAAACTCTTATAAAAGACAGGGTCAGGAGATATACCGATGAGGCTAGAAGATCCCTCAACTTGGACTGTTTGCCCCATACTTGTCAGTTCAACCTCGAGAACCACCAAAGTTGATTCAGTTTCGGCTTGAGTAGCCGGTGGCCAGGTTGAAGGAGAGAGCCTTCAGCGAGAGGCGAGACAACAGTAGATTTAGCTTGGGAAGTGGGAGGCTGAACCTCCAAACTCAGAACCGGAGACTCTCCAGCTTGCTGTGCAGCAGTAGTGTCAGGGCCTGCAGGCAAAAATATCATTAAGTTATCAGCTCGACAAGATAATTAATAAGATCTGAATAATAAGACACGTACCTGCAGAAGGGATGGCTTCTACAACAGATTCTCTCTGAGTCTGTTCTGATAACATATCGAAAATTAGGTTGTGATCAGACTCAGAAACAGAGATCATCTGAGCTAAGCCTGGTTCGGAGAACTCCCCAAGACCCTCTTCATGCACAAGCTCCATCTCCATCAGTTCTTCCATTGTGACATTGGTAAGACATGCTAGGCGGTATTATGCGTAGATATACATATATTAAAATCGTGACGATATATGTACATATCAGGGCTGATTTCACGGGTTCAGTGAATTCCCTAAATGTTTCACCTAAAGTTGCCCCTCCCTCAGCCTGTTCCTCCACTGCTGCAGCTACAACATATTAGACTTTCAATATAAAGAAGAGAAATCAAAGTAAAGATTGGACTTTATACCAAGAGTTGGCTCCGCTCAGCTAGCACTTGTGCCCATTTCTTAAAGTTTTTCTAAAAGGACATGAAGTGCATAAGAGATTAGCAGAGGAACAAAGTCAGACTCCCTCATGTTCTTGAGTTGCCACCCAGATGAGGCATTAGTACCCCAATGACAACCTTAAGAACAAGAGAGATGTCAACGTCTGCGCCGATGGCAGTATCTGGGGCACCCTCATCCCTAGCTTCATGTATTTGGGCTGTGAAGCTTGGGTCTTCATAGATGAAGGGTGATGGAGGGGAAGGCTCAGCTAGAATTTCACCTTCTTCAGAGCTTTCTGAGAAAATGAAGAAAAACATAAATATGAATCGCAAGTGAGATGGTAAAATTTTCTGAATAATAATAATAATAGTAATAAGTTGATAAATTTTACCTCCTCCCTCAATTGGGAGATCAGCACTCGCTGCCTCAGGAGCTGGAAATTCTCGATGCCGAGGCTTATGCACGACCTTCTTTCGACGCATCCGTACTTGGCAGTAGGAGTTGGCTGAGGCATGATCATCGATGGGCGGACTCTCTTTCGGAGAATGAGCTCATAAGCCTCCCCCTCTTCTTATTCCTCTTCTCCAGTCTCAACAGTCATAACATTAGGAGAAGTGAAAAGAACCTTCATTCGAGGTCATTTCAGAGGACGCCTGGGAGGAGATGGAACACGGCGAGAAACTCGGACTGGTTCATCTCGTCGAGTTGGAGAACAACGAGGGGAAGGAGGTGCTACCACTTCACTCCTTATTTGGATCCGCTTGTGACGAATGGTCTCTTCTTCTCCTTTGGAAGTCCATGTTATTTCATCAAAAGATTCTTCTTCGCTCTCTTCTCAAACAAGCTTCTTTTTGCCCCTAGACTCCTGAGATGGTTCAGCTCACAGAGGGGAGACACGAGTCAGTGCTTGTTCTCTTCTACACTCCACTTCAGCTTCTGAAATTCTTGAAATAGGAGTGTTAGTCGCAATGAACCACTTGCAGTATAAAAAGGTCATCTGAAGCTTGGGCTCAGTAGCAAGAAGGCTAAATTTAACGTTGGTGCAGCTGCTGATACTCTAATACCAGGCACACGCACCATCAACAAGGCCTCCGTGGGTCTTCATCGCCTGATTCAGATTTCTGATGTAGATTTGGTTAAAGCCGAATTGGCGGGAGAACCGGCAAGGAAGATAGGGCTCGATGCTGCAAGAATTCTTGACTCAGAAGATGAGATAACTACGGTGAATGTTTATCAACCACCAGAAACAGCCAACGTCCACTATAGTCTGATCTAGGTTGGGTTCAGTAGCATCCACGAGTACTTCATCATAACGACCTGAAAAGTGTGGAAAACACTTAAAGAATTCCCAACACTTGGTGACCTAGAATTGACGGGACACCTCATGCCATTGTCTTGCTCCCCACTTGTAGTTCTCTAAAGTTTGTAGTAGGGAGAGTTTAGGTTCAACCGTCTCGAGTGCCGTCATCAGATCCGGGCAGTGGAGGATGAGCCAAGTCATCATGTAAGTGTACGGCAATTTGACCTTAGTGACAGGGATCTCGTTTGAAGGCTTGTTTCCCTTCTGCATGAAGCTAGTCATTAAGCGTCAGAGCCCGCTATGAATATCCGCTACCATCACTGAAAGGAGAGAAAGTCAGCGACCAACAACTAGCTCAATAGCTGGAAACAACACCTCCAAAGGTATCGATTCTTAAACTTGATGCGGGACAATGCATTTCTTCAACCATATTGCCAGGTAACCTGTAAGAAGAGTTTGTGGCCTTATTTGCTTCTGTACATGCCACAGGAAAGTCTCGAACTTGGTGCCCTTTGGGATCTTGCCCTCAGCAAACGGAGTAGTATATGATTGAGCCTTCATCTTCTCAATCAACTTGTTGATGTCAAAGGGATTCAGAGGCTACAGCTCACTCACTTCATCAGGACCCTCCAGGTGTTTGAATAAATAGTCAGCAAACTGCTTTAAGCTGACTTGCGGCTATTTCTTAGCCTTCACATCAATTGACGCTATAGCCATCTGGTAGTGGCAGGTTAACTCCCACAAGATGTCATATCCTGCACAGCCCGTCTCCTTCATTCAGTTCAGTTGACGGTTGGTGGGAAAGTATTTCTAGTACAGCGCGTCACCCATTGGCATGTCGAATACATTCATCATCTCATGAAGCGGTAGGCCCAGTTCCCCGTTCCTTGTCAAGAAGGTATTGGTGTCCGGGTCATAGATCTCTAGAAGTGCAAAGAAGTGGTTCATGCTGATAGGAAGCTTGTACATGCTTGCTTGGATGGGGATGTACAAGCCTTTATCTTGAAGTTCTTGACTCCACCGACCAAGAACATACTTAGTCATCTGTGTCCACCATCAGTCACTAGAAGAATGGACCCAACTACAGCATCAGAATTTCGTGGCTGGCAGCTCCCTTCTTATGTTGGCCAAGCGATTCTTCACAGTATCAGCTTTGACCATCAGCTCATCATGAGGCAGACCGTCTTGACCCGCGATTCTAGGGTAATGTCCATGAATGTAATCCCTATCGCTGGAGCCTGGGGTAGCGCCTTGGCTAACGTACCCACAATGTACGCGCTCCTAGTCCTCGGTCAATCTCCAAGACATGTTTCTTTTGACTGACAAGTTGCGCAGATGCACCAACGAGTGATGGCGGGGGAAAGAAGGCAGATGTAGATGAGCGTCGTCGCCTTCATATAGAAAGGACTCAGAGCGGGAGGATAGAATTTCTAGGTCTGCAATAGAATCCCCAAACAAATAACTAGATTTCAACATGATAGTGGTAGATCTAGCGTTCTTCACAAGCGGAGCGTCAGTCATCAGTCTCCGCAATGCACGATGATCCCCTTATTGTAGCAACTCCAGTAGCTCCGAAGGTGCACTTGCGCCAAGTAGGAGAACCTCAGCTATCAGCGGTGCCTCGCGAGAAGAGGAGAAAGCGATGTTATTCAGCCCACTCGACTAGCGGGCAGTAAACGCTGTAAGAGGAAATTCAACTGCAACATATAGAGAAAATACATCAGAATAATGCCAAAGAGCAATACTAGGTGTGAAAAACACTTAGTCGAATCTAAAATGAGAGAACTGTCTCGCAGTGGCTGAGACAGTCCAAACTGTCTCGCAGTGGGTGAGACAGTCCAAACTGTCTCGCCAGCGGCCAAGACAGTCCAGACTGTCTCACAAGCACGAGATAGTCAAAATCTCATTTTTTTTATTTTTACGAGTATTTTCACAGTGCAAGATACTCATTTTAACCAGATCCTCATGAAGGAGGACCTCAACTCTTCCCGAATGCCTCACAAAGGAGAACAAATAGGGATTTTTACATGAAAGTTCCATTTTGTAACACAAAGTACACATTTTTTTAACACAAAACTTACCCCCAAAGGTCAGGACAGTTGATTCCTCAGTTTCAGAGGTTCGGGGGGCAGACTTACCCTTGGGAATATGAGAACTTTTAGGAGACATGGATAAAAATGGGATTTTTAGCTCAGAAAAGTGGAAAAGTTAGGTTTTGATGAAAATTGAGACAAGAAAAGCTCGAAAAGGCCACAAGAGTTTTGAGAGGAAGCATCAAATTCGATGGAGGATCAAGGAAAAGCCCGATTTCGTGAAGAAAAATTTATCAAAATTGATTAAATCTGAAGAAAACTAAAAAAATTCTAGATTCAAAGGGGACTCTCGAGCAAAGATGTGAGATTTACGGGGTTAGAGGGATTTTTGAAGCTTTTATGGAAACAAAGAGGAATTTTGGAAGGTTTTTGAATTCCAAAAGGTGGGCTAATAAATATTAAAAAGACTCGAATCATTAGGTTTATAAAGCTCAGATTCAATGTCAGCTCCTTCGAGTGCGACACAATAAGTGTCGCGAGCGAAGGCGACCAACTTTCTACTAATTCAAAGTCAATCACCTCGAGCGAGACACAAAAAAGTGTCGCACACGAAGATGGCCAACAACTATCTCGGTAACTCAAGAATTTGACGATTAGCCTCCACACGTGATTTGAGATGTCTAACATGTTTATCTCCCACCATGATCCACAAACATAACCTCTCAAAAAGTGTATTCAAAGCAATTTGACCCCGGGTTACATTCAGAAGCTTTCTCTGAGTTTGACATAGCTTATCCCTACAACGGATAGTTTGATTCTGGATGCTCAGTAAGTTGGACGGTGCCTCCCCTCTAAATTCTCATTATTGAAGAAGAATCATATGTCATCTCCTTCATAACGGTAATGGTGATCAGTCATCTTCCACTGTGATGAGATAACATGATTGGATAAATATTTATCCTGATATTCCTGTAAACTCAATTATAACCCAAGTTGCAACCTTCTAGATGAAGATGATCAGTTCAAAATTGACTTAATCATTTCAATCTATTCAAATACAAATGCAACAGCTATTGATCCTAGAATATGATCAGGTAGCGTAGCTAGGGTTCGAAAGCCAAAGCAAGATATAGGCCTCTTCTATAAAGTTCAACGTTGGACAGAAGCAAGGCTCATCTTATCCAAAGTATTCAAGACTCCTCGACAAAATATAGCAGAGTTTGAAAACTTTGGAGGCGGTACCTGTAGGCATCAAATATTACTGATGAACCCTAAGTGCGATTTAATCATGAGAAGATTAAATAACGACGTCATCAAAATCTAAGGAAATTAACCACGGGGGTAAAATTGGCACATGCGAGACATTTATTGTGTCTCGACCATGTCCAAGATACTTATTGTGTCTCGGCCATCACCAAGACACCAAAAGTATCTAAAATATTTTTCAGGTATTTTATTATTATTTACGGGGCCCATTTGACCTTTTCAACATGCAGAAATGTTCATCTATATTAGTGGGCAGTTACATTCTTGAAAAACACCTATTAAGCACATAAATGGGGTATTAAACACGTCTTAAAAAGAGGGAGGAGCAGTTACAACAGTTAGGAGACCTGACCACTTTGGCCGAGATAGTTTTGGGCTGAGATACAAAAAAGTGTCGCGCCCACTATGCAATTATGGGAGGATACAACTTGTGTTCTTTTCAGCGGTTACACCTCCTAAAGACTATAAATAGCTTCCTACACCCAAAAGGAAAGGGGGAATCTTCTAAAAAGCTAGATATTCTAAGAAAAAGTGATCTCAAAAGAGCAGAGGAAGAGTTTAAGAAAACTTCACTGGGAGATTCCTCGAGTTTAAGCTTCACCTTAAATCTTGGAAAGAGTAGATATCTTACTTGGGTAAGATATTTACTTAAGTTCTTGTTTCCTTTGCGAAACATAAACTCAGCTCCACAAATTCGACGATCGTTGCCCGATGGTCCATGGACGATGTGTCCCCGGCACAAGCAAAGAACCCACGCAAGCAGGAGCTCGCTACGTAATGACTTCTGTATATGTTTTGTAAGAGAGTGAGATCATTTTCTTTGTATTAGAGAGAGTTACGCATGCAATCTTTCATTTGTTTTTATTTTGAAATGTTTTGAAATGGAAACTGCGAATAAACCTCGCCCTCTCGGCGGAAACACCATGTTCTAGCAATGTAGCTGAATATAACGCCCTTATAATCGGCTTACAACTCGCTCAAGACATGAGTGTCAAATATCTTGAAGCACAAGGTGACTCCAAGCTAATCGTGAATCAAATCGAAAGAGAATATGACGTTCACCACAAAGACCTCATACCTTATCATAAAGTGGCCATAAAGCTCGCCCAATCATTCAAAGGATTCTACATCAACTATATAGTTTGCCGAGAGAATACCCATACAGATGCTCTAGCATCCCTTGCGGCAACACTTGCCTTGGCGTCCAAGTTCACTAGGTGCATCACAATGGTTAGCCATTACTTATGCTCCTCAGAGCATATTCTTGAAGCCAACAAAGTCCATGTCATGTCAACTTGCTTTGACAGTAACGATTGGCGGTTCCCAATCATCGACTACATCCTACATAGAATCCTATCAGACTATCCGATGCAGGCAGTCTCCATTGCTGGGCGCTTTTTCTATGATTATGCTACACAGACGCTATATCGACGATCTTTTGATGGTATTCTTCTCCGACGGTTATCTCCAAGTGAAGCTCGAGAAGCATTAAAGGAAGCCCACGACGGTACATGTGGAGCTCATCAACCGGGTGCTAAACTTCAAGACTGACTTCGTCGTCTAGGTTATTACTGGCCGACAATGGTAGCAGATGCGGTAACATATGCTAAAAGATATCATACGTGTCAAATCTATGCTGACGTCCTACATCAACCTCTAGAAGAATTACATCCGACAACTGCCTCATGGCTATTAGAAGCTTGGAGCATGGACAACATTAGGCCGATCAGTCCACCGTCTGCTAAGGTTCATCAATTTATCTTGGCCATTACTGATTACTTCTCCAAATAGGCCGAAGTTGTTCCCCTCAGAGAAGTCCAAACATCTCAAGTGATCAAATTCTTGAGACATCACGTGATTTACCTATTCAGCGTTCCTAGATGAATCATTCACGACAATGGTCTGCAATTAGTCAGTCGACCGTTCTTCAAATTCTGCGACAAGTTCAGAATTCAAGATGTGGCTTCTACACCATACAATCCACCTGCTAATGATCTAGCTGAAGCTTTCAACAAAACCATTATCAAACTTCTAAAGAAGTTTGTCACCCCCAACAAACAAGATTGAGACGAGAAACATGGAGAGTGTTTATGGGCTTATCGAACAATAGTCCACACGCTATTTTCCTTGTTCTACAAATGTGAAGCTGTGATCCCCCTCGAAGTTCAGGTTCTGTCATTAAGAATCGTCATTGCTGAGAAGATGACAATCGAAGAACATCATCAAAAGCGCCTCCAAGAACTTGAAGCACTGGATGAGTTGAGACTTTAAGCTCAGCAAAGATTCAAGATCTACCGATCATGGATTTTGAAAGCCTTCAATGGGAGAGTCAAAGAAGGACCTTTCAAAGAAGCTGACCTGGTCTTAGCCGTTCGTCAACCCATGATCATGACACACAAGACTAAAGGTAAATTTCAACCCAAATGGGAAGGTCCATTTGTAGTAGAGACAGTATAGTCAAATGGAGCATATCACCTAATTGACCAAAATGGCAATAGGCTTATGGCGCCGATCAATGAGAAATTTCTCAGGAAATACTACCCTTGATCTTGGCCAATCTTATATCCTCACAGAAATCCTGGTCATGTTTAAGTTTCAACCTCTGAACTAGAAATATTGATCTTCCTAATTCAAAACCCAACCAAAATCCTCAAAAAGTCATCAAGTTAACACCACACCTCTGCTTAGCTTCAGACATACCATCACTGTCATGTTAACAATACGCCTTTGAACAGTGTCAACTCCAAACACCTCATCACTGTCATGCTAACAATACACCTCTGAACAGTGTCAGCTTCAAATATACCCCCTACTATCATGTTAACATTACACCGCTGAACAGTTCCAATTTGACCAAATCCTTCTGTTAATACTACACCTCTAAACGATTTCTCATCTCAAATGATTCGACCGGTTAACATTACATCTCTGTCAGACCATTTTGTCAGCACGTTAACACTACACCTCTGTTGACCTATCTTAGCAAAATTAATTGGTTAACATTACACCTCTCTCAATTTGCTTATGTCAAAAATCGTTTAGTTAACATTACACTTCCATCGATTTTCTACCGTTAAGTTAACATCACACTTCCCAACTGTAGTCATCCTTTGGACTTCTTTTGAATTGACTGGTTAACATTACACCTCTATCAGTCACCCTATTTAGCACGTTAACACAACACCTTTATCAAATATCTCTATACTGTTATGTTAACACCACACCTCTATCAGTTTGATCCCAACATTTTCCTCCCCAACTAAGATGTCACTACAATATGTTAACACTACACCTCTATCATGCATTCATCTTGAAGGAGACCAAAAGTTCTTTAATTTATTAAAAGAGCTAAAACGGTTACAAAAAGCGTTCTACATGGAGAGCGGATAAAACGTGTGTATCTGCGCAACACACTCAGCCATCTGAGAATCCAGGACATCATGAGAACTCTTCTGAGCCCTCTCTTTCACAATCCAAGGACCAACAGGGGCAGCCTGCAGCTTGATAGTGGAAAGGCTCTTTGTTTTAGCCTGAAGCTCAGCAACTTGGGAATCTAGTTTCTTGTTGAAATCAGCCTGGTGAAACACAAGCTCCGCCCTTTGAAGTTGAGCTTCTTTCAGACATGCTTGGTCCGCAACAATAGTCGCCTTGGCCTCATCAATCATCGCATCTCACTCTTGGATAGCATTCTAGAGCTCCATCTAATAACCTTTAGCAGATTTGATGCTGTCATTCAGACTTTGAACCTTCACACTGATCTGCTCCATTTTTGCTCGAGTGGATTCGCTGACCTTACAATGAGTCTCCATCAAGCGATAGAATTCATGTCTGGTGATACCCTCAAGATCAGCCATGCGAAGAGTTTGCAATTCTGGATAACATAACTCAGCTTTGTCAATCGCCCTCTTAAAAGGTTCAGTACGAGCAAGACTAGCGACCGACGCCAAGACATCCAGCTGGATCCTTAGCAACTTGAGAGTGTGGGTCAACAACTCTCTCTGAGACTTCAAGGTGCGGGTCGACAACTCTCTCTCTGAGACTTTAAGGTGAGTTTAGTTGAACAAGCTCATCAAACTCTCTGACAAGATCTTTATCTCCATTTCCACCAAGCCTTCGAGGTCAGGAGATCGAGGAGTTTCTGTATGATCGGAAGGACTCGCTCTAGGGAAACCACTTTGGCATTAGTAGTGGTAAGAGAAGTAAACGGCAAGGCTTGCACCTGTTCTTTGCCCGATATTAAATATGGAGCAAGTGTAAGCAAAAGTTCTGATATAGCAGGACACACAGCAAACGCCATTGCCATGGTAGACGAGACAGCAGTTCTCATAACTATAGCTGTAGTCTTTGATATGTCCATGGGCACAGCTTCAACACTTGTGGAAGAAACCCCCGGTTCATCGAGAGCGACTACAAGCACACTCGAACTTTCAACTGGATGGGATTCAGAACTCGGTGGCACCTCCTCCCTAACTTCTGCGGGCATGGGTGAGTCTGAATGGTCATCATCATCTTCAGAGGATCCATGAATGATCAGCCTTCTCCGTGCTCATGAAACTAGAGCTAAACTAGGAGTTTCAAATGTCTCAACGACGGGTACAGGTTGTAAGGGACCAGAGGCACCTTCAAAATCGATCACGGGTTTGAAATGACTACTCACAGGGAAGGATACCGGCATTGCTTCACTCATGACCCCAAAGTCCAACTCATTATCTAGCACATAAGTAAAATGTTAGCTATTAAAACAAAGCCATCATAAAAGAGCTAAAGGGAGTACCTGGTGCATAGCCACCAATATCGGCCCCGTCATCAAGCTCGGTTAAGTAGGTATCAGTATCATCATACCCGAAGCCCATTCAATCCTCGTCATCATCTATATGAATAGGTTCTTTCTCTACACATGAGAAGCCCATCAGTCAAAGATACTTCAAAAATATCCAGCATATGAAGAGAGAAATTACATAAAAAGCTGACTCTAGGCTTTTGAACGGGGACTATCGGAGGCTCTGCTCAAACTGCAGGGGAGACTCTGACCCAATGGCAGGCTCAGAAGATTCCAAACACTACTTTTTCAAAGGTAGCAGAGAAGGAGGAGCATATAATAGTCTCTTTCCCTTGCCTCGTCCTCTATCGAGCACTTCTTGGCCAACCACCAGTTTAGTTGGTTCTCACATGTTGATCCCAACCTGTCTTGGAGGCACTGGTGGCTTGTTAACCACTACTTGAGGAGCAACCTATTTAGAGAGTGCTTCCAAATCGTCATTTGGCATATCCCCTGCTAAGAAATCACGAATTTCACGAACTCGGGTCCTCTTACCCCTCTAGGAAGATTCTCGATATCGCCAAGAAATCTAAAACAAGTCAAATTTGTTACTATGAAAGCTAGGGTGAGGTATAATGACCTTGTTGTACCACTTGAAAAACCTTAACGTCATGTAACAATTAGGCTTATGATGAGGAAGTAAAAACTTAGCTCCACTGGCCCCAGTGGCAAAGTGATACCAAGCTCGAGCGCCGTTGACCATACTTGCTGAACGTACCAATCCAGGATTCAGATTTCCAATGTACAGGTGATCGTAGCTGAACTGATGAGCGAACAAGCATGGTAAGCATGGCTCGATATAGCACTCTGTTCCGTTCAATCTAGCGAGAAGGTGACAGAGTCGAATGTTCACCAACTAATTGATACAGCTGCTAGGCAAACAATTGAAACCCTCGCTGCTCACACCATCTTCAAATGCATCCCCAGGATTGACTCTGTCAATTGAAGGAAAGCAACAATAAAGATGATAATTATTCTTGTGCTGGAGAACTCTACGAATCCTGACAAGATATTTGACCAACCACTTAGAGCGTTCGAACCTCTAGAGCAAAGCAACGTTTTCTCCACTGGGCATAGCAGCTGACATCAACTGAGGGTAATGCTAGGTGAACCATATCACTAAGTACATATATGGTAGCTCCACATGAGGATTGGACACTTGATTTCTCTGATACTTTTCTTCCAACCTCAGATATTCAGTGGCCAACTCCCTCAGGTCATGATGAATGCAGGTCACCATCACAGGGAAAAGGGCTAAATTATACCCACAAGCTAGCAACATGGAAGAATGCAGCACCTTGATCGAGATATGATCCTTCGGCCAAGAAGGAACAACACACCCCTTCAACCAAATGGAAAAGAAGCCCGCGAGTAATGCCCGCTCAGATATCGGTTCCCTCGTCTGATGCTAAAAGCTTTCAAACTTGTCACCAGCATTGAACCCACACATATCCGAGTATGTAGTGTGAAGTACATGAATATCATCGAAGATACGAGTTTTGACATTCTTGACCTCAACCGGAAGGATTGAACTCACACTCTTATCCTTTTTACTAACATGGGGAAACAAATAGTCCACCCAAGGAACAGGAGATATAGTGAAATCATGTCCAGCATTCCCAGTAACACTTTGGCAGATGAGGAAATGGCACACCAACTCATGGAATACCTCCGTCACCTGGGAAACGTGGTTTGGAGGACTCAACTTTTCATTTGTGGGAAAAATTTCCTTGTTTGGGCAACTTCCCATTGGTAAATGAGATACCTCGAACATCTCGTAGAGAGCTATCCCAATCTCCCCCGCTGGAGTAAAGAAGGCGTTGCTATCACAGTTATATAGTTCCAAAATGCCATACAGGATAGGCGCACAAATCTATTTACCATACTTGGAAGCTCTCAACATAGCGTATAGCCCCATCTCATGTAACCTATCTGCGAAGGTTTCAAGAGCAAAGTCAACCAAACGAGTCCACAATTGGGCATCCGTCGATTTGATCCGACATGGAAACTTGGCATCTGCCTCGGGATACTGAGCATCATTCTTGACTTCATTCCCGAAAGTGTTTGGAATCAAAGGGACTTCATTGACCGGTATGTCCTCACTTATGAAACCTAGATGCAGCCTAATGATATTAATCCCATAAATTCCTTCATGACGAAAGCCACCTCCATGCTTCAGAGAACCTATCTTAATGCTATCTTCCCTATTCGTGAGATTATAGCACATGAAACGAGGCACGACGAGATGCTGCAAATACATGAAGGAGACTTAGCGCTCTATCACTAACAAAGTGAACTGACGATCTCCTTGGGCATATTACCAGTATTCCTCTCCCTAGTGAAGAGGGAGTTTCTGCCAGGAATATTATCTCCAAAGAGGAATTATAGCTTCACCGACACATCCTCATCAGGAATTGTGAACTTGGCATTTATGATTATCTCCCATAGGGCTCTAGTACTACCCGTACGAATAGTTTCCATCCTCCCCTGGTTGTTGTATTCTAGGAACAAAGGAACATTCCCATCAAAAACGTGCACCACTTCAGGGTCATGTGTTCCGTCATTCCCAAAATGGCTACGACGATCTACAGGGGCCCACAAATAAGCAACTGCACAAAGACGAAGATCAAATTAGACCAAGTGTTGATAAGATGAAGCAAAGTCCAACAAAAACTATGAGCTTCATCCATATACTTAAGTTGGCGAAACTCATCCAACTAAGTCATGCGAATCTCGCCTAAGCGAGGGTCACTCAAATCAGCAAGCCCCGCTCTTGCAAAGGTCGTTCAAAACAAAGTAACGAACTCTGCCTGAACGAAGTCCACTATAGGAGCCCAAAGGGTTAACGAAGCTCTACCCGAAGAACGAAGCTCGCTTCAACAAGCACCATTAATAGCCGCTAGCAGAACTTCACCACAAATGACAAAAGCTCATTTGAGAAAACCAAAAGCGGTCATGAGGATCTCGCCTTTGGTAGCGGATCAAGGGTTTTAAGTGCCTTGAGGCACTAATTAAAGCCTAATAGGCTGAGAATAGGCTGATCAGAAGATCACCATTGATGGGTTCGAAGCTTACCCGCTGCTATCTCTAGCTACGCCGGCGCCTCTTTAGCTCTTGGTTGACAAGCTTCTCGAGTAGAACCTCTTCCTCTAAAGATAGTGCGACGGGGAGCCATTGATAACAAATTTTGGGGATTTTGAGAAAGTTAGGAGTTGAAGAAAAGTGGAGAGTTTTTGAATTCAAAGTGGAGAAGAAGGAGGCAAAACAGCCTATTTATAGGCTAAAATCCCTAGACTCCGCTAAAGGTTCCTCGCCCCGAACTTCGCCGAGTATTTCGCTAAAGCTAGATCCGCCGAAGATCCCGCTACCGAACTCCACTGAAGATTTTGCCCCGAACTTCGCCAAAGATTCCAGTCTTGAACTTCACCAGAGATCTCTCTCCGAATAACCTTCACCGTAATTCTAGGCATACAAACTGAAAACCTAAATTTTAAATTCTTATGCTGAGCCTTGCCTAAACCAACTTATTGAGCTCCACCAGACGACTATTGCTCAAGTAAGCGAACTTCGCCCCATTCAATAGGGTATCAAGGCGAGCCTCGCCGAAGCATCATAGTGAATTTTACTATGTCTCCAAATTGAGAAAAAATCACAACTCAATTTGTATGAGACCTTATACAGTAAACCCCGCCAAAATGACTTGGCAAAAATTCACTAAGTCCTAAAATTGAGAAAACTGTAACTCAATCTATTCAGACTTCAATTGACAGACTTCAAAACTAACTCTTGCCCACACAAAGAAGCCCAAGCCTCGCTTCCAAAAGCAATGACTCCATGAAGAGTTCAGACTCACTACAGAAGCAAAGTACATGCAGATCAGTTACACAAGAGATGAACAATTTTAGCTGGAAGACAAGTTCATTTTTATTGATCGAAGACTCTGTTACAAGGCAACACTCAAACTATCCAATTATAAGGATGATGGGTATTTGTTGCTATTTGCTACTGCTCTATATTCCTAAGATATGGGTAGTGTGATGGTTGAGGAGTATACACGAGCTGCACCAAGCTACAACTCATGCACTCTTAGCCACACAAGAATGGGAGAAGGGAAGTGCTCCTGTTACTCCAAATTGAGCCATATCAATAGCAAGAAGCACTTCCTATGGCCTAAAATCGATGTCAGTCCTGAGTCAGCCACACGACGTCTAATTATGTTCTAAGTTCACTTTCGTGATACCTAGTTACTGTCAAGAGTCTTCGCTCGTGGAAACCCAAGGGTCTTTCTTCAAGCGCTAATTCAGTCGCCGAACAGTTTTACGAAGAGTGCAGCACTCAAGGCTCCACGCATCCCGATCGTGGTCCTGTTTGTGGGAAGACGTTGACTGATCACAGATGATTCCCTCAAGGATCTCCTTCTCGGCAAATAGCAACTCCGCTAAGCAGCAGAATATATGGAGTTCATCCACTTGATTGCCCTGAACTTGGGCTACCTCCTGTTAGAGTCTTTTGATTTTAGCTCCTCTATCGAGGAGCATCTCCGGTCTATGCGACATTGGCACAGACATGGAGCTGAAGAAGAAGAAGATCGAAGGAGCAATGAGAACGGATGAAGATGGCTACTATTTATAGCCGATTTCAATTCTTAACTCCCGAGGCAATAGCATCTTTTTGAGATTTGATTGGACCGGATAAAGAGGCTATGACTTAGCCTAAAACTCGATCAAATCCAAAACAGATCTCATAGGATCTTCAATCAAGAGATCTTAGCCATAAATCATGGTACAAATGTAGAGGCGAATCAGAATAAACTTCGCCAAGCCAACAAGCGTCGCCAGACAACGAACTTCACTAAGGACAGCTTAACATGCATTGAGCTTCGCCAGCCAGCGAACATCTCCAACCAATGAGCTTCGCTCAATAAGCCAGTAATGAGCAACCTTCGCTCACACTTAAAATAAGCTTAACTTCGCTGATTTCTCTAACATCGCCCTAACAACGAAGAAGGCGAGTTTCGTTCCAAACATGGATTTGGACAAGCACAAGCATCATCAAAACCTTTGATACAAGTCTACAACTAAGGAAGCTACGTTCAACAGTACACCTCTGGCAACCAAGTAGGCAGATGAAGGCAAGTTTTACCCAATTAAGACAAATCAAGCTATGTTAAACAGTACACCTCTGGCTATTTACCCAGAGTATTTCAATCTCCATTACAAGGTTGAATGCAGGATCTTGAAAACTTTGGGGGATCTTGTAGGCGGTCTAAATATATTTTTACTAAGGGTGATGATTAGCTTGGATCCAACAAGTGAACGCCCATGGGGTAAACACTTCGAACAGGCCCAAATTTGAGCCTACAATAGACTGTAGCGAAGGTTGCCTAAGTGAGCCCGCTAAGAGCTGAATTGTGCAATATATTCGAGCCCAATAGCGAGGTTCATTGACGAAACCCACCCACATCTGCTCAAGTGGACTGAGTCATCCACTTCTGAAGAAGGTGCATCCATGTCCGCGACAACCCTCGCCCACAACTGCAGCGAACTTCGCCCATGCCTTCAGCGGACTTCGCCAAGGTCACGAAGTCCGCCTGATAGCCGTTTCAGAGCTATTTTTAGGGGATAACCCCCTCCCCCCAACCATTATCTCCCACTTTAATGGCCACTTAATCCACAATTAAAGGAGCCATTAACTCTCTCTTTTAGTCTATGAAAAGAGAGGAGATTATTCATCCAAAAGAGTTCAGATAAATAATAACAACAAATGCATCCGTGAGCTCCTCAAGAGATATTGCTAAGAGGAGACTGTGTTAGCTTCCAAACAATCCACAGTCAGCAAAAGATCCATCGTCTTAGTCCGTTCGTCAACGGAGTACAAGATTCACGCTCCACCGACAGATAAAAAAGAACCCCCAGGAAATATAAATTTTTCTTTTGTTTCACTATTGTCTCTCAAATTGTAATATGAGTTAATTGCAATTACAAAATACCCGAAACAATGGTCAAACATTTCTATAAGACAAACATGATCACTATACAAGAAACGTAAATAAATATAATTCTAGTGATTATGATACTACATTAATTTATTTCGATGTAGAAAACCTAGCCACCTAAAGAAGAATTGCCCACTGAACAAACAAGGAGTATAAAGGGAAGAGCAAAAGTTCCAAATAACTACTTGGGGGGGACTCGGAGTGTAGTTCAAGCAATGATGATAAAAGAGCACACTTATGTCTCATGGGAAGAAAAGCTTCAATTTCAAATTTAGATCAAGGTATTTTGAGTGACTCTAATAGCGAAAGTTCAGATGAAGAGGTATATCCTTCATATGATAATTTATATTCAAAATATAAGGAGATGTTGGTTTACCTTGAGAAAATTGTTGAAAAGTATGAAGTAACAAAATGGATGAATACAAACTTGAAGAAAAAAGCATTTGTCAAAGAAAGTGGAATTTTCTTCTTTAAATTTGAATTCAGATAATCCATCTCATGGTATCACCTCTTTCATATGCATACAAAGTTCTGAGCTAAAACATCAAATCGCTTGCTTATCTAAGCAACTTGAAAACAATCAATGTGAAAAAGATAAATTTGTTGATAAGATAAATGAGTTATTTTGTAAGCTGTCTTATGAATAAATAAAGTTTAAAACTCGATGCACTATAATGTTTCCAAAAATGAATAATTAAAGTCTAAAAATTATGACTTGGAAAAGGCCGTGAATAATTTCTCTTTGGGATCTAAAGGTCTAAACATGGTCCTTTCCAATCAATAATTTACAAAAGCCAAATGTGGACTTGGTTATTCATATTCTAGAAAATATAAAAAGTTTCAACCTTCTTTTGTAAAGGGTAATAATCTTGATTGTTTTGATTCTATCCTAATGGAACTCATCAGTCTAAATGCTCATTATGTGGAAAAACTGGACATGTTTCTAAGAGCTGTCACATGAGATATAGGATCAAAACAGTCAAACTCATTTAGGTACTGAAAAATCTTATTACTAACCAACACGGATCTATGTCGATACCTAATGGACCTTATCATTCTAAATGCTCATTACATGGATATGAGGAGATACTATTCGATATATGTTATATATTTTCTCATAAGGGTAAGCTTCAGGTATATTCTACAACCCTTACTTTTTGTATGTATATTTTTAGGTGATGCATAAGATACCCTGGCATGTATTAACTTATTTGATTTTATTGCTTATCAGTTTAATTAGTACCATTATGCATGCTCACTGACCTGTTGTATGTAAATAATATATTTTTCTTTGGATTTTAATTGACTTTTTCCTCTTATGTTTTGGTAACTTATCAAATATTGAAAACAAAATAAAAATTTCTCTTTCTTTCTTTTTGTTTTCTTATGAAAAATTAAAAACAAATTATAAAAAAATTTCTTTCTTTTTATTTATCTTTTTTATAAAAATAAAAAAAACTTGGACATGCCTATATATGTGCTCTTACAATATATATTTAGATAAAGTTATCTATTGGTATATAGACATGTGTTTATCATATTGGTTCACATATTTTATACATCTGTGTATGCTATATGTGTACACAAAGTTATACATATATGATTGATAAACACGATGGTTCACGATATGATTCATATTACTTTTCTCATCTTAATATTATCTTATCATGTTTAGTATTGTGAAAATAAGAATAAATATTTTTATATGTTGTTCATGAAGTGTTTTTACATATATCAAAAAGTTTGAGCTCGATATATAATTGAATACAGCACCAAAATTTCTATACATGTACAAAGTACATATGTGCAATAAACTATCAAGCAAAAAGAGTGTATTCGTAAAAAAAATATGATCAAAGATCCACATTCTATAAATCCACAGTGAAATTGAGTGTATTTGTTAAAAGATGGTTAGAGACCCACACTCGTGGATATAATTGTGCAATATCTCAAAGCTATCCATCTTATGCTAAATATTTCTCATATTTGGAGATAGTGTACATCGCTCTCCAAACACTATCATTCATCGTCTTAAAAAATTCCTATATGTTGAGGTGACAGATCGAAGTTTTGGATATTTTCTAAAGGTTAAATAATTCAAGTTATGTAGCAAAAGAAGAACCTCAAACTAGATAAGATATATCTAAATTTATTTTATGAACTAATATAATTACTTTTATTATTGTTTTTACAAACTTTTCATCAATATCCTTATAGTTTGCGTATAAATTTTAACATCACTTATCATTGTGGTTCACTTGTTTTGAAGTTATATAAGTGTCTCTCATGCTATTTGTACAAATTTCTTTGTGAACCAGTATGCATTTCTCTTCCTTTAACCTTTGAATAATTTTTATCTGAATTTTCAAGTATATTGCATTTCCTCAGTATATTTTTCTTTTGATAATAATAAAAAGGGAGAGAAAAGGTGAAATTTTGAAATATTTCATGAGTGTTTGTGCTTTATAAAAGTTTTTTCAAATTGATTTCATGATTAATTTTTTATTTTAGAATTTTTGAGCATTCGATGCTTTGTTTCAGGGGCAGTTTTTGGAAAACCTGTATACATCTTTACACTTTTTTGTATGCACTTTTGTTGGGGGAGATTTGCATATCATTTATCTTTTTGCATGAAATGTGTTATGTGTTTATTTTGTACTGAATATTTATCTCACCGTGTTTTACATTCTGTATTTTAAAATTTTGAATTTTCTTATTATCAAGAGGGGGAGATTGGTAGAACGTTGTCCATGCAAGAAAGTTGTTCGTACAATATCGCTTGTTTGATAAATAATAAACTCTCATTTTCTACTGATATATTTTAGATATAAAAAGGTACGAGGAAGATGCAGTTCAAAACGATGTAAAAATCAACACGAACGTTGATTTCAGCCTTCGAACCATCAATGGTCAAGAGGCACCCATCTATGGTCAAGCATCACATCGATGGTTACATGAGCCAATTAGAGAAAAATAAAAACCAAAATCAAAACCATTGATAGTCTACAATGCACGATCGATGGTCAATTGGAACCATCGATGGTTACAGGTTACAAGAAGTTAGAATCAAGTTTAGAAGTGCATAGAGCAAGATAACAAGTTAATCACACCTGACTCTAGAAAGCCATCAAGATTGAAACTCTATTTTGAGCATATGGGAGTGTCTGTCTCGTTGTTACGAATCCATAAGAACAAACAGAACTCAGTTCGGAGATATATAGCTGAGGTATGAATGTTTTAGTTAGACAACATCGAAACAACCACTAGCAGGTGGAAAACATACACCGATGTTGAAATTTACACGAGCCATAACTTTTAACTCAGTTATCAGATTTGGTACTATAATAGCTGTTCAAAAAACTATCAATCTAATCTATCTAATCGTCGATGGTAGGTTGAGCATATCAATGGTCTCAAGTGAACCATTGATGGACTACAGGAGCCAAATTGATGATTTCCCCGAGACATGAACGGTAATCATCGATGGTCTACGTCGAACCATCAATGGGTGAACAGTACCAGTGATGGTCAAGTTTGCCCATCGATGGTGACGATGTATTTTAGCAGAATTGATGTTTTAATCTTAGCTGTTCGTCGACCCGTTTGATCTCCTAATTACACTCAGATTTGGTTTTCTCTTTCCTACTTTACCAATGTCTATTAAGGAGAGTTGGAGATCGTAATTAAAGAGAAGTTTAAGGAGGCAAATATACAAAAATGAGAGAGCTTTGTTCTATAGTTTGTGAGAGAGAGAGAGACAGAGAGAGAGAGAGGGAGTTAATCAAATCTCCTAAGCTACTTTCAACTTCTTCTCGGTGCAGCTTTCATCGGATTTTGATTCAGCAAGAAGAAGTGCCCTATGCGTACACCGCTACACTACTTCTTTATGGATCTTTATCTTTATCGATTAGAAGAACGATTTAATAAAGGGCTGTAAGATTATTCTTTTTTTGCTTCAATTATTTAGGTTGGTTGTATTTAAACTTGTAGGTTTGACGGCATACTCAAGCACAGGTAATTGAGTGTTAAGCGTACTCAAATCAAGATAATTGAGGGTTTGGCTAGCTAGGGCTAGGTAACTTCTGGTCACTGTGAAGAGTTAAGTTAGACGTCTGGTTTTGAATAGATTTTTGGGTGTGGTCTTTGAAGCCTACTGAATCGTGTTGTGATTTAGGTGAACTCTGTTCATAATGAGGAAGGTCCTTCGCAAGAAGCAAGAGTGGACGTTGGATTTTGATCCGAGTCACTATAAAAATCTAGTGTGTTCCTGTGTTAGTTTGCTTTTAGTTTTTTCGCTTATTATATTTTCGATGCTTATTCTGAGTTAGTCAAAATATTATAGCAACCTATTCAATCTCCCCCCCCCCCCCCCCAAAAAAAAAAAAAAACCCCCTCAAAGTTTGCATCCCAGTTCCTTCAGTATAATCGTTACTGCTCTATACCTATTTTCCAATTAGTAAAAATTAGAAAGAGCATAAATTATCTACTTCTGGAAACTGTTCCAAACTGTATAGCCTTCTAATGCATATCAAATATTGACAATATAAAATTGGAGACTTTTATTCACATCGATACACTAATTAAATCAGTATGTTTAAAACTTATCAAATAGAATAATCTACACTTCTTTAATTAAATATATTATAACCACTCGTCGTCGTAGGAAAATATTACGCCTTGTGTCCTAATAAAAATTGGGGCAACTTACTATACCTCGAAGAAATTTCAATGTTTTCCAGTAGACCCCAGCAGCTTCTAAAATTTCATGAAACCCCAAATAATTGTTAGAATTGCAGAAAACTATTAATTAGTTTTTGCATTTGCAGATAACCTCCATGACGGCATCAGTCCATATTCAGATCTAAATGTGTCATCAACGCAAAATGTGGATTGACGTTGTCATGAGGATTATCTGCAAAATACGAAAGCTTATTAAAGATTTTCAGTAATTCCAAAAACTATTGGGGGTTTAATGAGATTTTAGAAGTTATTAGTATTAATATGTGAGTATAGTCCCATATTGGATAGGATAAACAAGAGTGATGCGTTTAAAATAAAAGCCGAGGCCAATATCTAGAAGGTATAATTTTTGGGTTAAACTTGGTTCTAAACGTCTATTTAGTAGCCCATTGACTCTTTGTCGGGCCAGATCTTTTCCCAACAGATAGTATCAAAGCTAAGATTGTATCTTTTCCCAACAGATAGTATCAAAGCTAAGATTGTAGCCTAGATAAGATATGAAGTCTAATGTGCGAAGCCTGAAGGTCACAAGTGAAGTAAAAAGGTCAAGTTAACCCGCAAATGCCCATATGAGTGATAGGGTATAATTAGCCCACAAGTAAGATGGTGCAAAATCTTACAGATGATTGTAGCCATGTGTCGAGTGCACGATGTTGTTAGCCCATAAGTGAAGTAGTCAAAAAGTTAGTAAATAACGTGGAAGATTGAAACACAGTGGAAGATTGAAATCCACTCACAAATTAAGGGGGAAATAATAATGAGATTATTAATATGTGAGTATAGTTCCACATCGTTTAGGATTATGAAAAAGTGATGAGTTTAACATGGAATTTGATGCAAACACCTACTAGCTATAATTTTTGGCTTAAAATTGAGTGCTTGACTCTATTTAAGACCCATCAACTCTAAATTTGACCGTTTACTACCCCAACAATTATTAGGGTTTTCATACAAATTATTAGGGGTTTCGTACAAAATAGAATTTATATCAAATCTCCTCAATCTCACGAAACTTTCCTCCTTAACTAGGTAAAGTTCACTTTGCATTCGGCGACCAAATCCATGTGCACAATTATATTTGATAAAGCCTCCTTTCGACTCCCAGGAGTCAACAGCATGTATTTATCTAGCCAGCTAGCCCATCCGCCTTTTGGTTTCCCAGCTGTACAAACCACTACATTAATACTTAGCAAATTGTACAGTAACATTTTATTTTTTATTTTTTATTTTTTATTGTTTTTTTGAGCAAAAGAGAAGCTTTATACTCACTCATATATATAAAGCATTTTCATGACATACCACCAGCTCGCAAAACATAAAGCTACGGTCTGGGGATAGGATCGTCTGCAGCCGTACACCTGTGGATTGTTCTGAAGGGTACCTGACACCGTTGCTGACACTCCCAACTGTACTGGGACCATTCAATACTCCCACGTGTGGATAAGCCGTGGGCTTGTACGTATAATTTAATAAGTTGGATAGCCAGGGCAGGGGAAATGTCGGCCGAGGATGAGGCAGAGATAAGGGGGCTTGATGCAATGCACCGGAATTGAAATCAAAGACCCAGCAGTGCTGCGGTCAAAAGCGTGTATCCGGCCTGTTTGTTTGCGCAGGGTTGCATGGCGACGTACGTGTGAGCCGCTTGGTTAACAGATAGGTGACGTGGGTCTTTAGACGCCCTTCGGTTTTTGTACATGTCTTGGCCCCACCGCTGTCCTATCTTTTGTTTTGTGGCTTATTATTCTGGATTCTACCAGCCTACCAGGTTCGTCAATGGTAAGGGAAAAAATAGGTACAAAGTATGTTGTATGAAATGACATTTTATAAAAAATCATCACAAAATATATAGTGGTTTTTCGGAGAATGATCCTAAATCTTTTTTTTTATACAACCACCACAAAATATGTTGATTTTTCAAAAAATCATCTCAAAAGTTTTTTGTTCATAGAACCACCATGAAAATATGAATCTTTTACAAAGTCCTACCAAGCCATAATTTACATCAGTATTTTGTTACATAATAGTATAAAATGACATAAATGCCCATTATGATAAAATTTTGGAGAAGATGATTGGGGGTACTTGGAGGGAATTAAAACGTTTTTGAGGGAGTTAATAAAGTTTTAGAGGGAATAAGGTATTTTTGTTCTTTCATTTTTCTTCTTACTTTTATAATGAGGCAATCAGGAATCAAACCCAAGATAGTGTAAGTCTTATTGGAACCTCCCAACCATCTGGGTTATCAAAGATGCTCAAATATATTGTTAGTTTGAGAAAATATAATAACAAATTGGTGGGTCTCACCATGAGGGTATTTTAGAGATTTAGCGTATTATTTAGTTTAACATGATATAGATGCAAAATTATAAATTGGTGGCACTTTGTTATGAATGCACATCTTCATGGTGATTCTATGAAAGTAACAAAATTTGTGATGATTCTCCTAAAAGCCACTCTATTTTGTCGTTGTTTTGTATAAAAAAAATCCTATATAAAAGAATATACACCAAGAAATTAGAAATAGGGTTCATTGAATACAATTGGGTAATTGATAGATAAAATAGACTATAATATCATTATTTCATAGCTTCTGCGTAGAGCATCTATATATTTATATTTGGTAGTGCGCATATGTTTTCTTATTTTCTGTCTCTTCTTGAGACTTTCTATATTAAGTCTACTATCATCTATACATAAGTGTATCAATCTATACTTTATATTAAGAAAATTCTCTCTTTTGGTCGTTGTGAGCCTGTTGTATCATAGAAATAGCAAAGTATAAACTATATATTCTCAAAAGGATGACATGTATCTCGATTAGCTGGTTTAAACTTGATACATCGATTCGACCAGGGTCTCACGAGTGCTGGCTCCCCTTCCTTAAAGCACTTTGAGGACCGAGGCAAAAGGCGTCCTCACTAGAATATTCTCAAGGAATCCGAGACAAAAGGCGTTTGCACCCTAGCTTTTTCTAGAAAAACCGAGATGAAAGGTGTCTTCATTCGGATCGGCAATGTATCTTGAACCATGAGAAAACCTATCTGCTTCAGCTTCTCAAGCGACGCAACCTAGTCACGATTGCATTAAATATATGGCCAGAGCCATCATTACTCCTCTGTCGAAGTCATAATGACTCTTGGGACCACGCCAGCACCTTAGTTCTTCTATCACCGTCGCATCAAATGCAAGGATGACTCGGATCGCTCACTGCCGACACGTGTAAAGTGTCTGCTGACTAAGACGACTGCATGGAACCGGTCAAAATTGCCTAAATATGCTTATCGGTTCACTATAAATAAGCACATTGTCTTCTTCACGGAGGTACACTATTCTCTACTACAGATTACCCTAATAACTACATTTTTTACAAACCTTTTCAACTTAAGATCATCACTAATTTAATTGTTGAAGGAACCACCGGAGAACCCAGCTCTGACCCTCCAACGTTTCATAATGTGCAAGAATCTTCTTCTGCTCAAAGTGATCAACCATTAGAAAAATTGAGGGACCCTAAGCTCTCCCAAATCTACCCTAACCAGCATATTTTAGTCTCAGGACATAAACTAAGCCACATTTATATTATTCTAAAAGTGTCCTTACATTTGAAAAAATAAATTATACATGACCTTACACTTAAAAAGTTCAACAAAAATGCTTTCACACCTGACCAAATCGAAGGGAATGTCCTCTCGCTTGGAAAAAATTACTGAAATACCCTTAAAATTGAAAATTTTAAAAAAAATAAACAAAAATACACTCAAAATAATATCTATTTGCTTGCCTTGACAATTTGATTATGACACCTCCCCATGTTTTTTGTCATGCGCGCATTGCATGCATCGGAGTACTAGTAAATTAATTAATGAAATATAAAAAAAGATGTTCTTAACAGGGACCTCTAAAAGTTTAATATGGTAAGATCAAGACAACAGTACGTGGATGAAAGAGATGATAATTGAAATAATCTGATTGGAATTGTGATGGGGAATCTAGAAAGGAGTCAGCACTAATCGTCTGCAGCTCCTGGGGGTCTATTAACCGGATGTTCTCCACATATGAAGAAACACGTCAGGCGCTTAGGGAATGTGGGATTTTGGCTAAAGCCCCTCCCACTGCTTAAACCAGATAATTATAGATGAAACAAATAGTCTATATTGATTATGACATTGAATGTAGAAGAATGTGGTGTGGATATTACTCTTCTAGTTCAGAGACTGTGATCCCTTTCCCATAAGGAGCTTGAAATCTCATCTATAGAGTCTCTCTTTGGTGAGAGAATCAGGCTGGTGGTCGTTTACCTAATTACGATGTGAAATGCACGGTGCGTCTGGCCGAGACATATTAGGATAGTCCCTATCCCACGAAGAGCGACTTCTAGCAGTGATTGCGTTAGAGACGTTAATCAACATGGTGGGAGATATGTTGGAGGATCTTGCTTGGATTATTGTACCAAGTGGATTATGACTTGGATTATCAAGAGTGGATGTCAAATATTGCTCCTGGACTAAGATGTAATTGACCCTTGGGCTTCTGGAAATTGCCTCAACACAGTGTGGGTAAAAGCAAGTAAGTACAAACGATAAAATTTGTATTAACAGGTAGAATATCGATCATTTCAAACAAAATATAAATATAAGTGCAACACATTTTCTGCCTTTGCCATTTTTTTAAATAAAGGGTCCTCTCTATGATTATTTTTTTCCCGCATTCATGGGCTATATTTCCCGGGACATAACTTGGTGAAGCCAATACTAAAGGCAGCATGTGCTTTTATCCTTGATTTGCACCTGTAATTTGTTATTTGAATGATAATTAATCATAGATAAATTACAAGTGGATATTGAGATAATGACATATCAAGCTA
>JBAKGM010000200.1:27007743-27027030 GCA_037177215.1 Asparagus racemosus
AAAGGTGGCAGCGGCAGAAGTCGACCGACTCATGGCAGCCAGTTTCATCAGAGAGGTACAATACCTTGAGTGGCTGCCAATACAGTTCTAGTGAAGAAGTCAGACGGCCGGTGGAGAATGTGTGTCGACTACACCGACCTCAACAAGGCTTGCCCAAAGAATAGCTACCTATTGCCCCGCAAAGACCAATAGGTGGATGAGAGCACGGGTCACGAGTTGCTGAGTTTCATGGATGCCTTTTCGGGCTATAATCAGATCCTCATGGCGGAGCATGACTAGGAAAAGACATCCTTCATCATTGACCAAGGAACATATTGCTACAAGGTCATGCCCGTCGGTCTCAAGAACGCGGGAGCAACATATCAGAGGCTGGTCAACAAGATCTTCTGTTCACAGATTGGACAGAATGTGGAGGCATATGTGGACGACAGCTTGGTGAAGTCAAAATTAGCCTCAACGCACATAGCCGACCTTGGCGAGACGTTCTCTACCTTGAGACGTTACCTCATGAAACTCAACCCAGCTAAGTGCACCTTTGGGATACAGTCGGGGAAGTTCCTTGGGTTTATGATCACCCAGCATGGTATTGAGATCAATCTTGAGAAGATAACTGCCATCGAGTGACTGCCAGAGCCGCGCGCCATGAAGGACATCCAGAAGCTTAACGACGAGATAGCCGCCTTAGGGCGCTTTCTTTCCAGATTAGCCGAAAGGAGCCTCCCTTTCTTCAAGATGCTGAGGGGAACTAAAGACCCTAGGAAGAGGATGGAATCGACAGAGGAGTGCTGCAATGCATTCAGGGAACTCAAAGCTTACTTGAGCACCAAGCCACTGCTGAGTCAACCCATTGAGGGTGAGACCCTGTACCTCTATTTAACCACCTAGCCTGAAGCTGTCAGCTCCATCCTAGTTCGAAAGGAGGATCAGACGTAGAAGCTGGTGTACTATGTGAGCTGTATCCTTAGAGCGGGAGAGCTGAACTACCCGCTAATCGAGAAAGCCTCGTTCGCCCTGATCACCACAGCTCGCAGGCTCCGCCCAATTTTCTCCTGAAAAAAGCTCTCGGGACTCCAACCACTTCGGGGAGAATGGTGGCATGGTCAATCAAGCTCATCGAGTATGATGTGCAGTTTGAGCCTCGGGCGACCATCAAGATGCAAGCTCTTGCGAACTTCCTCATAGAATCCACCTCGCTCGGGGGCAAGCATTTAGGACCCATGCTCTCTGATCAGCTGGCACCAGCAGCTGGGCAAGGACTGCAGACGGTGGCTCCCCCTAAAGATTCCCCCTGAGCACGACTCATGAGAGTATGCCTCGTGATGGTAGCTGAAGGTGGACGGGTTGTCGAGTAGAGCCGACAGTGAGGTCGGTGTGATTTTGCGGAGCCCAGATGGGATGGTCATGGAGCAGTCCATTACCTTCGGATTTCTAGCCCCAAACAATGAGGCCAAATATGAAGCCCTTATTGTAGGCCTGCGAGCCACCCTGGCGGTTAAGGCCGAGAATCTGTATGTACTGGCCGACTCCCAACTTGTGGTGCATCAAGTCAATGGCAAGTACGCGGCTAAGGACAAGAGGATGGCCCAATACTTGGAAGTGGCAAAGGAGCTACTGGCCTAGCTGGCTAACTTCAAGGTCGCCCAAGTCCCCCACGCTCGCAACGCTTGAGCAGATGCTCTGCCGAGGCTGGCATCGACCAGCTCCGCAGGCGGGCTAGGGCCTATCTACACTAACAAGCTTCCTCACCCCAGCATTGTAGAGACCCACAAGGATGTCATGCTGGCCGACTCAACTCTAGAGCACTGCTGGATGGACCCTATCATCCTATTCTTGACGAGTGGAGTCACACCCACGGATGCTGTTGAGGCTAAAAGCCTGTAGAGGAACGCGCGTCGTTATCTCCTCATAGACGACTGGCTTTACCGATTGTCCTACTCCAACAACAATGTGGGGCCATACCTCCGGTGCCTACGACCTCATGAGGCTAGCTATGTCCTCAAGGAAATTCATGAAGGCGTCTATGGAAATCACCCAGGGGTAAGAACACTCGCCCAGAAGGTCATACGGCAGAGTTATTACTGACCTACCATAATAGCTGACTCGAGGAAGCTCGTATCGACTTGTAAGAAGTGCTAATTCTTCTCGCAGATTCCACGGGCTACCGCCACTGAGCTGACTCCCATGGTGAGCCCTATTCCTTTTTCCCAGTGGGGGTTGGACATACTGGGGCCTATCCCCCTCGCTTCGGAGTAGCGAAAGTTTCTCGTTGTTGCCATCGACTACTTCTCCAAGTGGATCGAGGTGGAATCTTTAGCAAAGATAGGAGAAGCTAACATAACTGGCTTCATTTGGAAAGCCATAGTGTGCCAGTTCAGAGTCCCTCGATCATTTGTTACAGACAACAGCACCCAGTTCAGCAGCGTAGGGTTCCAAGACTTCTGTGAGGAGTGGGGAATCTGACTCAAATTCACTTCAGTCACGCACCCTAAATGCAACGGGTTAGTTGAAGCTACCAATAAGTGCATCCTCCAGGCCTTGAAGAAGAAAGTCAACAAAGCAGTTGGAAACTGGGTTGAAGACTCCCTAGTATCTTATGGTCTTACCGAACGACCCATAAGAGCACCACCAGTGAGAGTCCTTTCAGACAAGCTTACGGAGCCGAAGCCGTCACCCCTGTGGAAGTCGGCATGCCCACTATTTGCCTCTAGCATTTCGATGAAGACTTCAACTAAGCGGGGTTCTGAGTGGGACTGGATCTCATACACGAGGTTCGAGCTAGAGCGCTGCGCAAACAAATTTCCAACCAGGAACGAGTCGCCAGATACTACAACAGCAGGATCCAACCAAGAAGATTTCGAGTTGGCAATCTCATCTTGAGAAAGGCCACGTTCGACGAAGACACCAAGCGCGGCAAGCTGGCGCCCAACTGGGAAGGGCCATACACTGTCCTTGAGGAGATACAACCTGCACTTACCGGCTAAGAAGCCTAGATGAGAGAATCCTACAGTACCCCTGGAACATTGTGCACCTTATGAAGTTCTTTCAATAATTCTGTATTGCGAATTTTACTTGTGACCTCTCATTATGAATAAATTTTGCATCGGACTATTGCACTCAACTTGTCTTAAATCCATGACAGAAATGTCGGGGCAGTCACGATCAATTCGCTCGAGTGACTTACCCTTTTCGCCCGAGACGAGTCGTGATATCCCACTTCCTTAGCTGAGGCAAAGTAGTTTTCCCACTGAGCTGAGCTTGAGCAAACCTCCTTGCTGGGGCTGAGTCAAGGAACCCTTCTGGTGACCTCGAGTCAAGGAACCCTTCTCGTTACCATGAGTCAAGGAACCCTAGACACCCAACCCACTGATTGTCATTGGAGTGAGTCGCCGACCGACCGAGGCTGACTCTAAGCCCTAAGTGCTTCTAGAGCCCTAGGCACACAGCCCCTTGGTTTGTCACATGCAGAGTCATCGCTGACCCATGCCGACTCCTAAGACCTAGGCGCTCCATGAGCCCTAGGCACCCAACCCACAGGTTGTCATTGTAATGAGTCACCGACCGACCGAGGCTAACTCAACTGATGGCAGAACTCAAGGTGTCTGACTCTAAGAAGTCAGGCGAGATCGAGCAGCTCAGGAGAAGACTTCAGCTTCATCTCCCTACGCCAGTTGTCGAGCTCAGCTTGTTTTGCCGAGAGATCCACAACGACGCGATAAAACTCTGCTTCCTCGATAACGCCAGGCCCTCCACCCACCTTTTGGAGCCTCTCATAGGCATGGTGACCCTCAGCTAGGCAACGATATATCTCCTGCTCCATGAGGCACCCGCGCGTCAGATAACTCTGAAGGATCACGTGGAGGCCTATGTTAGGAACGTCCTTCAAGAGCTCCTCGCCATTAGGGAGGCTGAACTGCTCCACTACTTTCCCCTGCATACAGCGAGACTCGAACACAGAGGAAAGAACATCCATGTGGCTGGCAGGGTTGAACCGATGCTCGCTATTGGGTTCCTCCTCAAAGCTCCCGTTGGGAGGAAGTTTCCCAATTAGCAAGTCCGTCACCCTGGCTCGAGCCCTAACTTCAGACTCGGTCAAATGGTAGGGTGAGGGCCACCCCGCCAGTGGGAAGCCTTTGCTCCAGGCCCCAACCAGCTCCTTGCCTGGCCTGCAGGCCTCCTCCGCTCGAGAACTCGAGGCAATTGCCCTAGCTTGGATATTCACCTGACGCAGAGTCGCTTCTTCAGTAGCCTCGCGTTTGACCTTGATCAGTTGGGGGGTGAGCGTGTCCTCCGATTCAGATGACTCTATCTCCATCGAGGCCTCTGGGGTCTTCCCTAGTCGTTTGGCCCGCCTCGAGCCATGAGACATCTTCTTTTATAACCTCCTGCGAAAGCCCTAAGGGACGTTGGCAATGACGCCTCGGGTATTCCTCTCCCACTGTGAGGGAGACGTAGATCCTACAACGTTTGTCCTTGTTCAGAGCCACTTCGCTAGCCCAGGTGCTAACTCTCCCTGGGACTCTTCTGAAGACCCTTCGGGGGAAGCCAGCTCGACTACCACCGCTCGGCCCACAGGCCCCTCGAAGGTCATGTTGTGGGCCCTCTTCTCGTCCTTCTCGATAGGGGGACTGATGACACCACATGCAGCCGTAGGATCGACTTATCAAGGAGAACCCCCATTGTGCACAGCCCCGTATAGGACACTATCTGCACTAGCTCCAGCCTCTCAGCAGCTGACAGAGGTTTTAGGTCCAGAGCCTGTTTCCTAATTTCGAGCCAACTCGAACAATTGAGGTTGGAGTCGTCCCCCTCTACCCAGACAAATTTCTCCTTACATCCCTTGTTCGAGGAAGGAGCGTTGAGAGCCACCTTGAACTCCCCAGACATCTGGAAATAGTAGTGAGCGGCTCGCTGAACAGTCACACTCACCAGGTGACTCAGCACGTTCACTAACGGGTTGATCCCTAGCCATGAACAGATGACGACGAAGCCCACTATCCCTGCTATGGAGTTGGGCTTCATCTACATCGGGGAAACCCCCAAGGCCTCAAACACTTTTCGAAGGAAGGGATGCAGCGGCAGCCACAAATCGCACTCCAAGTATTTGATGTATAAGGGGGCTCTCCCCTCACTGTGGTGGTATATCGCCACCGACCTCGCCGGTGCGTTTAGCTTATATTCCCTCAGGATATCAAACTGAGAATGCAATGTCTGCATCTGCACTGCCGTCACTTTTGAATGAAGGGTATCCAACTAGCTCAAGTGCTCAAAGTCCATGAGAAACAGTTTCGAAAGGCGCTGGAGAATCGTCAGAGATTTGGTTTTACAAAATGTCAAGTGAAGCTTATTTTTCCTCGGTCCTCGCCCTTATATAGAGGACCATGAGGGTTGACCTCCCCCACATCCTCCCTCCATCTCCAATTCAACGGCCCAGATCGCTCCTCTCGGGAAGCAAAACCCTGGGCACGGAGAACGAAGCGTCAACAGCATAAAGCTGCTCACTGACGTCAGTCACGTCCTATCCCAGGAACCTTCGTGACCCCCCTTTCTGTACACGATCATATCGTTTAGGACCCGAGACTCGATTTTCACTCGGACCCATCTCAAAGCCGACTCCAAGCGAAAGCGGCCAACTGTTATGGTCCTAAACATTTCTTCATTAATTAACCCTCTAATCCAGAGGGGAATACCATTGTTTAGGAGGGAGTAAACTTAGGACAATGTTTAGGAGGGAGCAAGCTTAGGACACCCTAGTTCGAATCCCCTAGACAGCTCGAGAGACAAGGCCAGTTGTCACCTCAGTCTGCTGCCCTAGTGGACGATGCGAATGGTGCTACTTATCATCCTCCATGACCCTTCGACGGACCTACCCTTGTGGGTCGACCAGGGAGACGAAACGAGTCATCTCCCAAGTCGACTATCCTTGGGGACGATGCGAATGGTAGTACTTGTCGTCCCCCAAGTTGACTACCCTTGTGGACAGCACGAAAGGTGGTGTTAGCTGGCCTCTTCGATGACACAACATTCTCCACTTGGCCAGCCTAAGCCCCCACCCCCAGGCGACGGTTATACAGAGTTTAGACCGGATAGCACGTCATCGTCACATTAATTGAATCTCCAGTGCCTTGATCCCCCCATCTCACACGATAATTAAGGTACCTCGGAGCTCTCTGGCTGTGTGCATAACTAATTCCCTCCCCGTTAATGCCGAGGGAACAGCACTAACTCCTGCGCCAATCCTCACTCGACACCTGTCAAGGCGTCCGGCTCAACCTTCTCTGTCAGCTCTAGTCCCATCATTGAGTCAACATACGTCAGCATAGGGCTGACTCACGCTCCACGCAGCACCAGCCCGAGTGACCAAAATGCCCTCTAACCCTCCATATAAATAGTGAGCTGTTTAATAAATAAGGTATGCAAGCTTTAGCCCAAGAATCCTCTCCATACATTACAATCCCATTTTCTCAGTCTCTGATACTAACTTGATCGTCAGAGGGACACCCGGAGATCCTAACTCTGCCCCTTTTCGTAGGTGTCCTTCCGGAGCGAGAGTACCTTCCGATGCATCCTTCCGCCAGGCATCTAGGAGAAAAAGCGGACCCCATTCTCCTAAACTCTAATCCCACTCCAGATTAGTGACTGTGTGATCTGAGCATCAACACTAATAATTAGAGAGTTTAGAAGTTTATTAAGTAGATCAATTATTACTTAACTCTATCAATTTGGCAAGTGAGAATTTTTTTATAATAAGGAAGGAAAAGGAAATAAAATTAACAAAATAAAAGAGAAATGAAAAAGAAATAAAATATATCTTAAAAGAAAAACTAGGCGCACCCCCACACCCAGACTTTGCATTGTCCTCAAGGGAAATACTAGCAATAACACTCAAACACATAAACATCACAGTATATAATATGAGTACATGCCAAAATAAAAGTCAAGTAAGGGTGATGGAAACATCCCTCACTACTCATCACTAGATTGATCTCCCTGTTCGTCATCCTCATCATCCTGATCATTGATCCCCGTGACATCTATGTTCTCATCATCCATCTCTGAATCGGTACTGCCGATGTCCTCCTCATCCTTAGTCATGTAGTAGGCTAACGACGTGGTGATGGTGACACTGGTGGATCTTGCTATGATGGAGGCGCAGAAGGAGGCTGATAAGTTGGTGGGGCTTAGATCCGAGTCTTATCTCATGAAGGGCTCAGGCTATATAATATTGGTACTAGTGAAACTGGTCAAGCTAAGGTGTGAGGTGGGCCTGATCAGCTATGTACTAACTCTAAATTTGCTGCTATCTAAAATTGATGGAACCACATCTCGAGAGCATAGAGACGATCACTAAGCATTTTAGTTGCCCACTCTGTCAGTGCATCACTGGGTGGTGGAGGAGGTGTCGGTAGGGTCTATTAAGCTGGTGCTAGTTTATGCGAAGAATTAGAAGTGGAAGCAATGGGCCTATTGCCTTGAGCAGAAACACTCTTCTTCAATGTCTCAGCTGTTAGTAATGCTCTCCCTACCTCTAGTCTATGCATAGAATATGCTAGTGCACCAAGAGCCTCACAAATCTAGGTAATGAGAAAGGGGTAGATCAATTGGACCTTTTGCCTATACTGCTGGCTGAGACATTCCTTGCCACTGGTCGTCGTACCTGCTATCATCATAAAAATAAAATCTGCAACATCGAAACATTGATTGGTGGTGATCCAGTATAGAAGAAGGTCTTGAGTGGTAATAATTGAATATGAGGAGCTCTAATGTAGGTCAAACTTAAGAAAGAGGTTAAGGAGGATGCACTCTTTCGTAAGCATGCTTGAATGTAAGATCCCACCTTAGGTACTATAGCAAATAGATACTCCACCATCTGATTGTATTCATCAGAGGCTATCCCTAACTCAGAAGAAACTAAAAACAAATCGAAGCAACCTCTAGGGGCTTGGAGAGTCCTAAAATCTTCAAGATGAGCTTAGGTGTGAATGTGATAGTTATCCTCTAAGCAGTGGTAAAAACCTAGTCCTCAACTAATCTAACCCAACTAGCATAGAACTCTCGAACAAGTGCAGAACTAGCCATTTTAGGTTTTCGAGTCATCATTGAAATGATCCCAGCTTTTGTAAATACCTCAACAATAGGCTGCAATTCAAATAGTTTATCAATGTTGAACCCTCTCTCAAACTGAATAGTAAACTATCGAAAGTTAGAGAGGATTCAACAGTTCTTTGTTGTTTTCCTGAAGCCATTGTCATGAATTACAAGAAAGTGTGTCAATTAAGGTAATTAGGGTTCAAAGTTGCAAGAATTTCAAAGTTTTAGGGTTCAAATTGAAAAATTAGAGTTTTTATTCTGGCTCCCAATCGATTGGCGAACCAATTATACAATTGATTGGTTCATTGCTAAAACGATCAATTAATCGATTTTCTTATTGTTGTTTTCAACAAAATACAGCATAACTTCACCATAATTTGTTCTATAATGATTTGCAACAATTCAATGCACAATTTGCACTATAAATCAATGAAAATTTCACAAAAATTGGCAAGGCTAGGGTTTGATCGTTTATACCCTGGATTTGAGTGATCCAATTGCAAGATCGTTGCAATTCTTTGTTAAGATCGTCCTCAATCTCCTTGTCTTCGATTTAGAGAAGAGATTTCAAGAAGAGATTATGATTTTGAGAGAGAATTGAAGGAGAAAGAAGGAACTCGGAGAACCCTAATCGGTTAGCCAACTGGTTAGGACTTTCTGATTTTTTTAATGGGCTGGGTCGCAACCCAAATAAAAACTCTTCTATTTTTTTTCATTGGGCCTTTGGCGAATGGGCCATCAAAACACTTATAGATTTTTTTTCTTTAGGCCAAATAAAAAGAAGAAACATTAATTTTCTTTTTAAAATTTTTATTTTCTATGGGCTTTACTCAAAGTGGGCTTTGGAGGGACAAACTTTTTTATCTTCATGGGATAGACAATAAAGAATTAAAAAAATTTCTTTTCCTTTTTTATTAATTTTTCTTTTTTCTTTTTTATTTTTTTCATTTTTCTTTTCTTTTATGTTTAAAAATATTGTGGTTCTTGAAGAACCAACACTTCCTCTGAGTGTAGAAAATTCTTAAAATGGTTTTAAATGTTGACCATTGACCTTAAAAATATGACCATTTTAATGATTTTCTATCTCGATAGCCCTATGAGAGAAAACTCGTTTAACAATATACTGACCCATCCATCGTGTTCTTAACTTTCTAGAAAAAAGATGAAGTTTTGAGTTGAAGAGTAATATTCCGCTGTAAACTTTTTTCGTATTATTAAATTATCGTGAAAAATCTTGATTTCCTCTTTATAAATTTGTGAGTTTATACATGCATCATTTTGAATCTCTTCTAACTCATTTAATTAGAGCATTCTTGTGTTTTCTACTGAGTCTAATATAAAGTTGAGCTATTTGATTGCCCACATATCTCGGTGTTCCAGTTTAATATGTAAATGACAAGGCTTTTCAAAAACAAGCTTGTATGGAGACATGTCTAATTTGATTTTGAACGTTATCTGATAGGCCCATACAACATCACACAATTTAACAAACTAATCCTTTCTATTTTGGTTAATGGTTTTTTCTACGATTTATCTGATCTATCTATTTATGACCTCTACTTAGCCATTGGTTCGGGGGTGATAAAGAATTGACATTTTATTTGTGATTGAGTATTTCCTCATCAACGCCTCAAAGGAAAGGTTATAGAAATGTGTACCGTTATCACTAATGATTGCTCGGGGCACTTCAAACGGGGAAAAAAATATTTTCCTTTAGAAACTTGACAAACATCTTGTTGTCATTGATTGTACAAGCTATCGCTTCAGCCCATTTGGACATGTATTCTAGTGCTACTAGAATGTCTAAATTTCTAAAAAAGTCTAGAAATGGTCCCATGAAATCTATACCCCACAGATCAAAAAGCTCAATGGCTAGGATTGGTTGTAAGAGCATCATATTTCTTCTACTAATTTTTCCTAAAAGCTGACAGCGGTTACATGCTTCACAAAGCTCATATGCTTCCTTAAAGAGATTGGGCCAATATAGCCCACATTAGAGGATTTTCTGGGTGGTTTTTCTCAGGCCAAAGTGTTCCCCATAAGCTTGCTCGTGACAAAAGGCAAGAACACTCCTAATCTTTTCGGGTATACACCTTCTAAAGATCTAGTCAGGATAATACTTAAATAGGTACGGGTCATCCCAGTAGAAATATTTCACCTGGGAGAGTAAATGGGATCTATCCTGTTTAAATCAATGCTAAGGGAACTGTTTTGTCACCAAGTAGTTTATAATATCTATAAATCATGGTACAAATTGAACTTGTAGGAGTTGTTCATTCAGAAATAATCGTTGATTGGAACATTTGGTCTTGATGCATCAGGAAGCCTAAACAAATGATTTGCTACTGTGTTATTTGCTCCTCTCCCATGAAGGATTTGCAAATCAAGCTCTTGGAGCAAGAGTATTCATTGAATGAGTCATGCTTTACCATCTTTTTTTACTAAAAGATAATTTAGTGTAGCGTGATTACTGAAAGCCTTACTCAAAGACCCGATAAGATAGGACCTGAATTTTTCGAAGGCAAAAACAACAGCTTAAAACTCCTCTATGACAGAGTAATTTTGTTGTACCTCGTTCACTGTCCTACTTGCATAGTAGATCATATGAGGTTTCCCATCAATGCATTATCCTAAAACAGCACCTGTTATAAAATCGGATGTATCACACATTAACTCAAAGGGTAGGGTCCAATCAGGTGCAAGAATGATAGGAGCTAAGGTGAGATCCTTTTTCTAATGATCAAAGGCCCAAGGCATTCAAGAGAGAAATCAAAGGGTGTATCATTGGCTAAAAGTTTGGTCAAAGGTCTAGCAATTTTGCCAAAAGTCTTTAATGAACCATCCGTAAAAACCAGCATGATCAAGAAATGATCTAATATCCTTGACACTTTTGGGAGGTGGAAGGTTGGAAATGAGATCTAACTTAGCTTTGTTAACTTCTATACCATTATAAACTACATGCCCTAAAATAATTCTATGTTTGACCATAAAGTGAATTTTTTCCCAATTGAGAGTAAGATTTTTCTCCTAACATGGGATTAAGATAAGTTTGAGGTCATGCAAACACTCAAAAATTGAGTCACCAAATATTGAAAAATTGTCCATGAAGATTTCTAAGAATCGCTCAACCATATCAGAAAAGATACTAATCATGCACCATTGAAAAGTTATGGGAGCATTACATAACCCAAAAAGCATGTGACGATAGGTAAACGTTCCTTATGGGCATGTGAAAGTGCTTTTCTCTTGATTTTCAGGGGCAATGGGAGTCTGATTGTTACCTGAATATTCATCTAAGAAATAGTAGAACTCGTGTCCTTCTAAATGTTCAAGCAATTGGTCTATGAAAGGACGAGTGAAGTGATCTTTTCGGGTGGCTAAGTTGAGTCTCCTACAATCAATGCAGACTTATCATCCAGTTTGGATTCGAGTGGGAATCAGCTCATTAGCCACATTCTGGATCACGGTGATCCCAGACTTCTTTGAAACTACTTGGACCGGACTTACCCAAGAACTATTCGAAATGAGATAAATGATCCCATTATCAAGACATTTCAAAATATCTTTCCTAACTGCTTCCTTCATTACTGAGTTTAACCTACACTAGGGATCCCTAGTAGGTTTAGCATCATCTATCAAATGGATTCGATGTTGAACAATGGTTGGTCTATTCCTTTTGATATCAGCCATGGTCCAACCAATGGCTTCCCAATTTTCTCTCAAAAGATCTAAGAGGGCTCCCTTTGACTAGGTGTCAAGTCAGAAGAAATGATGACCGGTAAAATCTCATTCTCTCCTAAGAAGGCATATTCTAGATTTTTGGGTAAAACTTTGAGCTCTAACTTAGGGGTTTCTCTATAGATAGCCGAAGATGGACTCAAAGTTCTGTATCCAAGGGTTCAGGTTGTCAAATTAATGTAGATACGTGATCTACCTGTGGATCTATCTCTTCTAACAGCCTAATTTTCTCATCGAAAATCTCCTCTAAACTCAAGTCAGATAAACAAAGGTCTAAGTCAGATTCTCCCTCTTGTTGTTCACTAGAAATTTCCTAGATAAAGTTCACCTCTAGGGGTTAATCAGATGGATCATTGGGTTATTTTCCTATATTGAAAATATTAACATCTACAATCATGTTCCCAAAAGATAACTTCATTTAACTAGTTCTACAATTAATTAGAGCATTTAAGGTTGCTAAGAATGGTCTACCTAAGATAACTAGGATTTAACCTTTAAGATTGGAAATGGGCTGCATTTCCAAGACTATAAAATCAACAGGAAAAGTAAATTCTTCAACCTTGATCAAAACATCCTCTATCTCTCCCTTGAAAATTTTATGGATCTATCAGCTAATTGTAGGGTGTATATGGGCAGTTTCAATTTACCTACCCTTAGCTGTTGATCGACTGGATAGGGAAAAAAATTTACACTAGCCCCTAAGTCTAGAAGTGTCTTATTAATGAAGGTAGTTCCTATGACACATAAAATAGTAGGACAACCAAATTTCAAGAGCATGGGGTTTGAAAGCATGTCACTGAGATTAGTGCAGGCGTTAAAAATTGCTTATCAATACCCGAACGACACTCGTGATGGTGGGTTGACAATCAACGACCCATCCAACAATGTGACCAAGAGACACTGACAACGTAACTATGCTGCAAAACGCACAAAGCGAGTCAACGAGCGCATGAAGTGGATCGGCAAGGCGCGCAAGTCAGTGAAGCGACAGATCATAAAATAAATCTAACGACGAAGCTTCAGATCAGTGAGTTTGACAAGGCGAGTCGACCAGACTTGAACGTCGATGAGATGGAATCAACCAGACTCAAACATCAACGGAACTGGACTTAGATTCAAATACCGGACGAACGAGATTGGAAAAGAATGGAAAGAAGCCAAATGAGTATCTCGGCTCAGGCCGAGGCACCAAATGGTGCCTCGGCCATAGTGCCGAGGCACCATTTGGTGCCCGGGCATTTAAGTGCACCCCCTTTTCTCAAATGTCTATAAATAGGCTAGGGGGTTTAGTTCCAAAGGTTGGAAATTTTGCAGCTTCAGGCGAGATCCACGCTAGCTTTTGCACAGATCCGAGTGTCTGCAAAATCAAAAAGGCCAGATCCAGATCCAGTGCAAGCGATGAGCGTCTTCAATCTCAGATCCACGCGACGAGGAGAAGATTCAGGAGCCGATCTAGATCAGATCTACGATGATTCCCTCCGGATCTAAGCTTAGTCTTAATCCCGAGAAGATCCGTGAAATCGCTTGGTCGATTTCACTTGCTTTAGGCAATCTATTTCCTTCTTGAAATAGTCCCCTCAATCCCATAGATCTTGACTTGGATCAGACTACGTGGCGGTCCACAGACGGAATAGAGTCCCTGGCATAGGCAAAGACACCCACGTAAGCGAGGATTCGATAAACGGATCCCGCGTTTGTTTAACTAGGGTAGAAAAGTTGTGATTTTTATTCGATTTTCATTGTAAGCCTTATAAAAAGGCAATTTTTTTATTTGAATTTCGTTGTAAGTAAAACAAGCTGTAACATATTCAAATCAATGACAATCGACATGATTTTCTCCATGAACAGTCGTCCGACTGAAGGTCGCCTGAATCTTTTCGGTTCTCAGATTGGAGATCACACTCTTAGTTCCATCCTTTTTCTAGGTAGCGCTGACTGAAGGTATGCGCCGGGACCTTTGGATCAGGTCATCCGACTGAAGGTCGTTTGAATCCTCTCGACTCTCAGGGCAGAGTTCCTGCTCTTGGTTTCATTTATTCACCATGAGAGACAGAATATGAAATTCTTCCTGTCTCACGCTAATTTTATCAACAAAAATCTTTTAATCCAAGATTCACCATGGGAAATTTAATCTCGAATCCTAAGCAAGGATAAGTCGACGCCTCACATGTGTTGTCGGGTTAGTCTTCCCATAAAAAAGACGAAGTCTATGTATTCAATATCGTAGCATAAAGTCTAAAAGAGTTTCATTCTCTTAGCACAACGTTACGTGCAGAATAGATTTAAATAATCTGCATGTTAGCCCGATTCAAACGGTAGTCAGTAAAGGTACGCCAAATCCGTTGAGGGCTGGGGATTGGCCAATAACCCCAAAGTCGACGCCTAACACGCGTTGCCAGTTAGTCTCTCATCTGTAAAAGAGTACGAAGTCTATGTATTCAATATCATAGCGTCAAGTCTAAAAGAGTTTCATTCTTTTAGCGCAACTTTACGTGCGAAACGGATTTAAATAATTCGCGCGCTAGCCTGGTTCAAATGGTAATTGGTAATTGCTTATCAAATCCGTTGATGGCTGAGGTTTGCCAAAAATCTTATAAGTATTATGGTTAATTATTTCTGACGAAATAAAAGAATCATAGTAAAGCATAAAAAGAGGGAGAACGTGTTCAATTAATAAGAAGGCAAATACAGAAGTTACAATTCTTTAGACATTAAATTTGTGACAACAAATTTGTCGTCTTAACCCGGACACTTCATCAACGAAAGCTCGTTGAAGTTCCTCCTGTAGCTCAACCCTGAAAGACTCCTCGCTGGTGTTCAGTGTCTTCGCAGTCTCCTCTTCAATCTCGGCTAGCTTTTGCTTCGAGAGTTCAAATTTCTCGGACACGATGCCAAGAGTTTCTTCTTTGTTGGATTTTGTCAGCTTCAAGACACTCAGGCTCTCCTTCCCCACCTGGAGCTCCTACTCAAGCTGTACTATCTTAGCTTCACTCACGACGGGACAGGACTGAAGATGGTCCACGGAGGGTGAAGTCTCAACAACAGCAATCTCTAAGTGGTGCGCCTGGTCTCGCTGCATCTGGACTTCGAGCCTAGTGAAAACACGAGCATCACGCCAAGCCACCAAGCGAGCCTCCGTCTGTGTGGCCACATATGAAGAGAGCCCTGCTACTTCCAATTCTTGTAAAAACTCTAAACCTTGGCCTCTAGATAGTCAAGGTCATCGGCGATAGCTTGGGATAGTTCTGGGTAGCCCGCGTCCCGTATCAAGGCCGTCCGGGGGTTGAGAAACGGCCAGAACTAATGAAGGGAAAGCCCGCTGCTGAGGAGCGTGTCTATCACCGTGGATACGAAAGAGAGGAATGAGCGGACCTCCACACGGATGATGAGCCGAGATGGATCGTCGTCCGACATCAGTGCCCTCACTAAGTCATGAAGCTCTATTGTGGGCCCTACAAGCAAAAAAAGGGGAAGGGTTAAACACTCCTGAATCCTAAATCAAAAATCAGTATGAGTACTGTCAGCTCTATGGTCCATACCCATTTCTCTTGGGATAGTTCTTTGCTCTGACCGGGTTATCGAAGGAGCATCAGTCGGTGGTGTACCGACTGCTGCAATCGGTCTCTCGACATGTATGTCTGGAATGACATCAGCTGATGTAGCTAACTCTGAAGGGGTAGCAGGATGAGGAGTTCCTATTACCAACAAAAGGATTACTCAATTTCTCTGAATTATAGTTGTACTAGTCAAGTGTGACTGGTCCTATAATTAATGAAAAAGGAAATCCATACCTTTAGAGGAACTAGCCTCGATATTCCCGAGGATTGCCGGCTCAGGCTGAATGTCACTTGGAAGATAGCCATCTCTGGGTGAGCCATGTATCAAGTCATCTAGGGGTATGTCTACGGGCAAATCGTCGCCATCAAAGTCCTCTATCGAGAAATCTGACATAAGAGGACATGAGTGGAAGAAGCGAAATCAGGAATCCTCACTCGGCTAAGATGACTTACCTTCGGCGGCGGAGTTAGTCTCTCTAAGCCACGTTTCTATATTAACATCCTGCAATTTGTCTAAAAGAGCAAGAAGTGTAGAGGCGATTAGGGGAGGCACAAATTCCGAGTCATTCAATTCTCGTATCCGCCATATAAATGGGGGATTACCAATATTAGATGTACCTAGATTTGCCAAATCAGGTGCTTTGTTGGTATTCTAAGGCTCTCCTACCATAGCTCCGTGCACTTGCTGAGTGAAATTGGGCTCGGCAAAGTTGGGAAGGGGGAAGTCAAAGTTGGTGTCACCACCCCCACATTCTCCTGCACAAAAATTAAAATTGTGAACCTCGAGAGCAAAGAATTAAGTGATTAGAAGGACTAAGGTTGGTTGAGCATTACCTCTGTCACTGACAGGGTCTTCACCAGTCAAGTCCACATCGAAAGCCCGAGGAGCAGAACGGAACTTGTGGGCCAACCTCTTTCGCTTGATAGGTCGAACCCCAATTTGAGGCTTCTCCCCATGACGAGGGAGAGCCGCCTCCTCTTCTGACACTCTTGAGAGATTAAATCACGGTCAGACCCGGTAACTGGGAAAAGGGAACAATAAAGCAAGAAGAAGGAGGAGAGAGTACCAAAGTTCTCCTCATGAACTGCAGCTTCCGCCTGGTCACCTCCTGAAGTCCCATTGATAGAACTCAGGATCTCCTCTTCATCCTCATTTGGCTGGCGAGTCTTGCAACAACTTCTGTTGTGCTTGGGCAGCCCTCTGAATCATTTGAGTGTCGGCTCGAGAGCCCTCTCCGGCCCTTAACTCGATAAGGGACTTCACAGGAACATGCTCGTTGGCCGCCAAGAGCCAACTGTAGTATAAGTACGTCGACTCCAGCTGGCGGTCAGCACTCAGAAGGCTAAACCTAGCACCGGTGCACCCCGTCACGCTCCATAGCCATGCTCGGACACCGTCCACCAGTCCACCGTGAGCTCGAAGCTGCCAGTTCAGATTTCCAACATAAAGTTGGTTATAGCGAAATTGGTGGGCGAAGCGAGAAGGGAAATATGGCTCGATGTAGCCCTCATCCCTCACCCGAAAAGTGAGATATCCAGGCCTTATGTTCGTCAGCCAATTGAAGCAGCTGATATCTAATAAAGTCTGATCTGCCCTTGGTCTTTCTTCATCAATCAAAGATTCTCCATACTGACCAGAGAATCAGGGAAAGTATCTGGAGAAGACCCAACCTTTATGAATTTGCAGCTGCCTCCTTATCTCTGGGAATCGACGCCCCTGCCATTTGCAGTCCTCTAATGATTGGAGTAAGGGAATGGATTGATCTGCGAGCCTCAGTGTTGACATCGTATCAGGGCGATGAAGGATGAACTAGGCTATCAAGTAGGTGTATGGGAGCTCCACTTTGACGTGAGGAACCTCACGTGATAGTTCGCCTTTTGCCTGAGCAAAGGTGTTAGTTATCTGACGAAGCCCACGGTGAGTGTTAGCCACCATCACTGCAAGAAGGGATAATTCCTTCTTGTGAGTAAGCTGAACCGCAGGATAAAGTACCTCCAATGGTAAAGCATCGCTGGACTAGTACGATACCACACATTTCGTTAGCCAGATGGCGAGAAAACTAGTCAAAAGAGTCATTGATCGGATCGGCTTCACCGCATGCCATAAGAAGGTTGAGAACTTGGTCCCTGTAGAGAAACCACTCTCGGTGCTGCCCGGGGTATAGGATCTGGCATCGGATTTCTGAATCAACTCATTAATTTCTGAAGGAGTGAGAGGAGATAACTCGTGAATCTCTTCGCTAGAAATGCAATCCAAATTACTGAATAAGTAGCTCGCAAACTGCTTCAGGCCTATCTGTGACATCTTCTTCGCTAACGGCCCAATCTGTACCAGGACAATATGATAGTGGTAGGTTAGGTCCCACAAAGTATCGTAGCAGCCAGGCATGCGATCCCTCAACCAGCTCAATTCTTGATTCGAAGGGAAGCACTCCTGATATATAGTCTTCTCCATGGGTAAACCCGAGACCCGGTGCATTTTATGGAGAGCTAATCCCAGCTCACCATGCCGGGTCATGAACGTGTTCGAATCAGGATTGTAGAGCTCATATAAAGCGAAGAAATGGCTAGCGCTGATCGGAAGCCCATACATATTGGCAGGGACAGCGGCGTATAAGCCACAGGCACGAAGCTCCTCACCCCATCGTCCAATAACGTAACTCGTCAGATGAGTCCGCCAAAGCCTGTCTATAGTGTGAACCTAGCTATAGAATCTATGACAGGACGCCGGCATCTCTCGTCCCAGCTGTGCAAGACAATTCTTCAAAGTCTGAGCAGTGATGAAAATCTCGTCACGGGGTGGTGAGTCTAACCCCAAAATGCCGGGACGTAATCTGACAACACGCCTCCTGAGCGAGCTCAGGACTGACTGGTGGGCAATAAACCCGCAGTGAATATAGTCATACTCCTTCGTCAGGTGCCACGACATCTCCCTTGCCACAGCCTGGTGCCTCAGCTCGGTCAAACAACGATGGCAGGGTATCCACGGGAGGTATAAGAACCCTCTATCATACTTGTGTAGCCATTGCTCACTCTCAATGAAGGCTGCTTCTGGGTCCTCGATGTAGTCGTCAAACAGGTAGTCTGTCATTCTCAGAGGCAAAGTAGAACTGGTGTCCCTCACAAGTGGTGCATCAATCATCAGCAATCTCAGTACATGAGGGCTGCTCTCAAGTACCACCTGGGTCACCTTTGCCGGCGTATCCGGTGTGAACTGGGGCGAAGTAAAAATTGCAGGGTCATCGCACATGGAATAGTGCTCGCCGCGGTGTTCGTCAACCGTGTGAGAAGAAAACGCTCCAGAGGGATACTCGACTGAAATAGGAAAATCAGGACAGGTCAAACCCAGATATAAAAAAAATATATATATAAGGTGTTGAATTCATTTCGCAAATCCGTGAGATAGAGTCATGACCTCACAACAGGAGAACCGATTCCAATGCCCTACGAGCTCGTAGGATTATATACCCCATCACATAAATAAAGTAACGGGGTATCCTATCCTACCGATCGCAAATACAGCGTAGAATCGTTCCCGTTATCGGCTAAAATGTAAACGTTGATCCTCACCAAGGAGGAATCAAGGCTCTTCCCAATCGCCGCACCAAGGAGAACGAAGCCGATACGTGATCGGTGTATTCAAGCTGTATAAGCGTTGATCCTCACCAAGGAGGAATCAAGGCTCTTCCCAATCACCTCACCAAGGAGAACGAAGCGGGGATGCAGTTTGTAAATGCAAGCCGGGAGTGTGCAAAAGGACAAAAAAAGCTCACTGACAAACAATGAGGGTACGCCCTCACGTGAAGGGGTAGATGGCTGGCTCTTCAGAGCGCGTGATCTTCCTGATGATATGGAAAACTACAAAAAGATGAAATAAAGTCAGATACGAAGTCAAAAGCTGAAA
>JBAKGM010000200.1:27072814-27086713 GCA_037177215.1 Asparagus racemosus
GGTGAGATCTACTAGGAGAAATCACGCACTGACCCTGAGACTAAGACGAAGCTTAGCCTAGAGGGTAGATCCACAAATCTGACCTAGATTGTTGTAGATCTGAGCTCGATTCTCTACCTCGCAATGTAGATCTGGCATGGAACAAACTCCTCGCGCGCACGGAATGTGGATTTGAACTTTTGATCTTCGTCGGTGCTCAGATCTGTGCGAACGACTGCGTAGTGCTCTCAAGAATTCTCCAAATTTTCCAACCTGCAGATCAAAAAGAATCCCAACCCCCTCGAATGAAGCCCCCTCTCCCTATTTATAGGAAAAGAGGGGGGGAGAGAGAGTTGGCTCGGCAAGATGGCCGAACCACTTCAGCCAAGGCTGAAGTGTTTTGGCCTAGGCCGAACCGTTTCAGCTTTGGTTGAGGTATTTCGCCCGCCTTGCTCTGTTTTCCCGTATTCCTGGGCTTAGTTTGTCCGTTTTGTTGATTCCAGAGTCTAATTCACTCAGATCCGTCGACGTTTGAGTGCCGTTTAGTGCCGTCTCACTTTTCTGACACTGTGGTCTTGACTTTCGCAGTATTGCGGCTTTGATTCTTGCCATGGTGCGGTCCTATCATTGGACTCGCGTCTTAACGCTCCATCGTCATGTCGTCTGATGGGTCGTCGATCGTCGACTTCCTGTCATGAGTCTAGTTTGGTTACTGATAAGCGATTTTCAACCCCTACAGATACCCCCTCCAAAGTGTCTCAGTCTCGATTTTCTGATGAGCCTAGGATACTTTAGATATGATAGGCCCCAACCTTCAGTCAATGTGACAGGACCTATAAATGGCTTTGGTGTTCGATCTCTCCGATCCTTTCAGAGTCTCCAGTTCTTTGTAGGATATCTGAAGGCATTACAATACTGCACTTTTTGACTGACCGTTGTCGAGATCTTGACCTGAAGTTGATAAATGAATTTCTCTTGAGATTAGCTTCAATACTCGATTCCTCCAATCCTTTCAGATTTTCCAGTTCTTTGTAGGATAGCTGAGGGCATAACGGTGCTGCATTTATTGCCTGATCATTGTTGAAATCTTGAACTGTAGCTGATTGAGCTCATTTGCTGCTGACTCGTGTTGGTGAGTTGTCGTCCAATTGACCATCAAACTTTTTACGAGACTTCTCGATCGATCAGGGAATTCTTCATTGCGACGCGTTGATTGGCGTCAAATGTATGCAGTTTTAGCCTTCAAGCGGCGAGCGCAACGCGTTGACCTGCGTCAATATAATTTTCACTTTTCATTGGCATTTATCAAGTTATCCCTAAGAATATTTCTTTTACGAAAATACTCTCTGGGAACTTCTCGACAAAATAGGAAACAGTCTATCAGTGAACTCTCTATCGTGATACTCGTTGTAAAAGTAATCACAACGGGAGGAATTTCTTTGATGTTCATTCTTTATTTGATGAATTCTCTGTTGTGATGCATTGACTGGCATTGGGAATTTTAACCTTCAGTTGGCGAATTTCCCGTTGCGAAGCTTGTCAAAGCACCACAGTGGGAGGAGATTGGGGTTCATCCTTTAATCGGTGAATTCCCTTATTGTGACGTATTGACTACCATCTTGACCATCGTGGGAGGAAATAGGGACTTGTCGAGTTATCCTTAAGAATACCCTCCAGGAACTTCTCGACAAGAAATAGTTTATACTCGTATACCTTGTTGGAGTATTGGCGAGTTCCTTGTTGGCGATGCGTTGACCGGCATTGATATAATCCTTATGCTTTATTAGTGACTATCGAGTTATCCCTAAGAATATTTTTATGGAAATATCCTCCGGGAACTTCTCGATGAAACAAGAAATAGTTTAGACTCATACACCTTTTATTAGAGTATCGGTGAATTCCTTGTTGGTGACGCGTTGACCGGCGTCGATGTAATTTTCAGGCTTCATTGCATTTATCGAGTTATCCCTAAGAATATTTCTTTTATGAAAATATCCTCTGGGAACTTCTCGATAAAATAGGAAATATTTTATGCTCGTGTACCTTTTTGGAGTATCCGAGGCTTGAATAAATTAAGCCGGATGTATAGTGGCCTTCATGAGGTGTTATCCTACTGAATAAATATTTAGGATCCTTCCAAATATGTGGGAGAGAGAATGGGGCAATTATTGGGTTGGTTTGGTGCCATTTAGATATCCAGCTGGGCCCCAATTAGAGTTCCTACTTATGGTCAAATAGGAGTCCTTATTCAAAGTGGATTGGGTCCATCTGGGGCTATTATAAAAGCCCTCCTCCCCTCTTCTGCTTGCAGGGCCCTCAGCAATACTTCATGACTTGGTTAGATCATTGATGTTGGATGACGATCCATCTCGGCTTATCATCCGTATGGAGGTTTGCTCGTTCTTCTCCTACCTGGCCACAATGATAGACACGCTTCTCAGCAGCGGGCTTTCTCTCTATCAGTTTCGTCCATTCCTTGACCCCAGGGTAGCCTTGATACGAGATGCTGGTTTCCCAGAGCTGGCGCAGGCCGTTGTCGATGATCTCGATCACCTGGAGGCCAAGCTCTAGAGTTTGCATGATTTGGAGGTAGCATGGCTGCCTTCATATATAGCCGCAGAGATAGAGTATTGTCTGGCAGCCTGGCGTGATGCGCCAGTTTTCACCGGGCTCGAAGTCCAGATGCAGCGAGACCAGGTGCACCACTTAGAGGTCGCTGTTGCTGAGACTTCATCCTCCATGGATCATCTTCAGTCTTGTGTTGCTGAGGGCGAGGTGAAGATAGTAGAGCTAGAGCAAGAGCTTCAGGCGGCAAAGGAGAGCCTGAGTGTCTTGAGGCTGACAAAAACTAACAAAGAAGAAACTCTTGCCGTCATGTACGAGAAGCTCGAGCTCTCGAAGCAGAAACTAGCTGAGATTGAGGAGGAGACTACAAAGACGCTCAACACCAGTGAGGAGTCTTTCATGGCTGAGCTGCAGGAGGAACTTCAGCAAGCTTTTATCGATAAAGTGTCTGGATTGAAACAACAAATCTGCTGTCACAAAGTTGATGTTTAAACAATTGTAATCTCAGTCTTTATCAATAAAATATGTCTCCCTTTACTTTATTATGATTATTTTATTTCTTCAGAAATAATTAACCACAATATTTATAAGATTTTGGCAAATCCTCAGCCATCAATAGATTTGATAAGCCTTTACTGATTACCGTTTGAATCGGGCTAGCGTGCGGATTATCTGAACCTGTTCCACAGATAACATTGTGCTAAGAGAATGAAACTCTCTTAGACTTTATGCTATGACATTGAATACATAAGCTTTGCACTCTTTTGCAGGTAAGAGAGACTAACCGGTGAGGCGTGTTAGGCGTCGACTTTGGGGTTATTGGCGAACCCCCAGCCCTCAACGGATTTGGCATGCCTTTACCGATTATAGTTTAAATCGGGCTAGCGTGCGGATTATCTGAACCCATTCTACATGTAATATTGTGCTAAGAGAATGAAACTCTCTTAGACTTTATGCTATGATATTGAATACTTAGACTTCGTCTTTTTCACGGGAAGACTAACCTGGTGATGCGTGTGAGGCGTCAACCTATCCCTTCTTAGGATTTGGGATGAAATTCCCCAAGAAGAATCTTGGATTAAAGGGTTTTCATTGATGAAATTAAATTGGTGAGAGAGGAAGAATTTTATATTCTATCTCTCATGGCGAATGAATGAAACCAAGAGCAGGAACTCTGCCCTGGGAATCGAGAGGATTCAGACGATCTTCAGTCAGACAACCTGATCCGAACATCTCGGTGCATACCTTCAGTCGGCGCTCCGTGGGAGAGGGATAGAACCAATAGTGGGATCTCCACTCTAAGAACCAAAAAGATTCAGGCGACCTTCAGTCAGACAACCTAATCTGAAAATCCTGACGCATACCTTCAGTCGGCGCTACCTGGGAGAGGGATGGAACCAAGAGTGGGATCTCCACTCTGAGAACCGAAAAGACTCAAGTGACCTTTAGACAGACGACCTCGTCTAAAAATCCTAGCGCATACCTTCAGTCGGCGCTACCTAGGATGAAGATGGAAATAAGAGTGGGATCTCCTCTCTGAGAACCGAAAAGACTCAGGTGACTTTTAGGCAGACAACCTAATCTGAAAATCCTGGCGCATACCTTCAGTCAGCGCTACCTAGGATGAAGATGGAACTAAGAGTGGGATCTCCACTCTGAGAACCGAAAAGACTCAGGTGACCTTCAGGCGGACAACCTGGTCTAAAAATCCTGGCGTATACCTTTAGGCGGCACTACCTTGGAAGAAGATGGGACTAAGAGTGGGATCTCCACTCCGAGAACCAGAAAGACTCAGTTGACCTTCAGGCGGACAACCTGGTCTGAAAATCATGGCGCATACCTTCAGGCGGCGCTACCTAGGAATAGGGATTGAAACTGAGAGCGGGGCTTCCGCTCAGAGAATCGGAAAGATTCAGGCGACCTTCAGTCGGACGACCTGATTTGAAAGTTCAATTCCGACCTATGCCTTCAGTTGGCAGGTTCTGGAAGAGGAAAGGATATTCAATGTGAAAGGACTTTTAAGTGGACCTCTTGTTCATGGAAGGAATCAAGAGGGGATTTTAGTAACGGACCAGGGAATTTTATAGACCCACCGTCAATGAATTTGATCGGTGGGGGATTTTATAGTGGAGGACAAGTTTTAGGGTTATCACATGAATTATTCACGACAACGGTCCCCAATTCATCAGCTGACCATTCTTCAAGTTCTACAACGAGTTCAGGATTCAAGATGTGGCTACGCCAAACAATCCAACTGCTAATGGTCTAGCAGAAGCTTTCAACAAAACCATCATTAGACTTCTGAAGAAGTTCGTCTCCTCCAACGAATGAGATTGGGATGAGAACTTGTGAGAGTGTTTATGGGCTTATCAAACAACAATCCACACTCCCATTAGCTCAACGCTATTTTTCTTGGTCTACGGATGTGAAGCTATGATCCCTCTAGAAATCCAGGTACCGTCATTGAGAATCACCCTTGCTAAAAAGATGACGATCGAAGAACATCATCAAAAGCGACTCCAAGAATTAGAGGCGCTAGATGAGCTGAGACTTCAAACTCAGCAAAGAATCAAGATCTACCAGTCACGGATAGAAGAGTCAGAGAATGATCTTTTAAAGAAGGCGATTTGGTCTTGGCCGTTCGTCGACCCATGGTCATGACGCATAAGACCAAGTCTTACTTAACACATCAACAGCTAGGCAACTCAAAAATGCTACCTTCACAGTTCCCACAAAAAGGAACATTCATGAGCCTATCATCTTTGGGAAGATCGAATCACGACTGCATCCGCTGGTCTCAGATGACGGAGTCAAAGAAACCCCTAAGTTCTCTCGGTATAGACAGCAATCCCATCACATAATGACAAAATTGGGTTATAACTTCAGTCTAAAACCAGGTATGAATTTCGACCGAGGGCCACAGGTTCCATTTATCCCCTTTGCGCCAAAAGAGGAAAGCATAATTACAATGACACTTGAGATCAAATGAGATGTCATGAGTCTTTAAAAATTAAAATAATTTAAAAAAATCAAGGAAAAAAATCCTCCTGTTCAAATCAGCCCATGGTTTTGGTCCTTGTTTGAAAATGGAGAGATTTTCTATGGTGCATCACTTCTCACTAAAACATAATGATGAAAGATGCCATCATTAGTTTTTGAATTGCTCTCTTTTCGTGCTAAATTGATCACATTTAGGATAATCAGCTAGAATAATAATTGGCAAAAAAAGAATTTGATAGGTTATACTTTTCTTAAATGATTTGATAGTTTATACTTTTTCAATTTTAGAATTAGTATCTAGTTGTTTCTTTCTATTCATGAATTGTGATATTTCTTGGATATAAATTTGATAGGTTATGTTCGTTTAACATAACTTGATAATATATTCTTAAGAAATCTAGTGATGTGAGAAATAAAATAGTGTAGCTCTAAAATCTACATAAAAATTAGCTAGTGGATTCAATCCTAGATTCCTAGTTTTATAACTAGATTTTCTTTAACTCTTTTATTTGCTTTCATCTCTTAGTTTTTACTCTCATTCTTGTTTTAGCCCTTTTATTTGCATTAAATCAACACCTAAACTAACCTTTATTCTCTCTTTTCTACCACAGTTTGAGATTGGGGATTTTGAGATTGGGGAGTCTTTAAGAAAGAACCACTCCTCTTATGTAGGCCACCAGACTACTAAGGAGATTATTTAGGTTATGTAAGTTTTCTTTCATATGTTGCTCATATATCAGGAATAGGACTCAAAGTCATCCATTCGATTTTGGCATTTTCTAGCCTCCAGACAAATCAATTTATCGGGAAATTTTATAGGTATTAAACAAAAAGTACTATTGGTAAAGAAATTGGTTTTGTATGTGACGATATAATGTTCTTTTGCAGTACAACTTAATCCGGGGTCCCAGCCAAAGAGCCTTCACACTCTATACTTGTCTAAATACAAGATTGCAACATTTGAAGGGTTTAGAGAGATGATAAGATTATGGGTTCTCAATCTTCCCTATAGCAAGATTTCACATAAATATTTAGATTAAAAGGACTTAAGAGGTTAAATATAGGATGTTAAATACTTCAGCTTAGAGAGCATAAGTATTTTGGTTGAACACTCAAGTTAAAGAATCAACTGCCAATTTTGTGAGTTAGTTATTAAACTTTTGAGTTAATTTTTAAACTTCCGAACTGGTTGTGAAAGTTATGAGTTAGTTGTTAAACTTATGAGCTAGTTGTTAGAATTATATCATATAATGCAAAGGAAGTATTACATTATAATTTTAAACAAAACAAATAACTATTTGTAACATAAGTTAATGATAAACACAATAAAGTACTTTAGGAAATAGATAAGTATCTTAAGAGTATTTCACAACAAACAAAGAATATTTTGATGTATTTTGATTGAATATTTAAAATTAAAGAATAAGCTATTAAAGTATGGTTGTTAAACTTAAGAGTAAGTAATTAGATTTAAGTATTTGTTGTTAATGTTGCCCGTAAGTTGGTTAAACTTAAGGATTGATTGTTAAATTTAAGAGTTTATTGTTAGATTTAAGTACTAGCTGTTAACGTTGTCCAACAATTGTAAACTTAAGGATTGGTTGTTACCATCAACTGTAAACTTAAGGATTGGTTGTTAAACTTATGACTTTTATATTTAATTTAAGTAGTAGTTCTTAAGCTTAAGAGTCAATTTGTTAAAGTTAAAGAGATTTATATTATATATTGTAGAGAAAATATTGCATGATAACATTAAACAAAATAAAATATTGTTAAACATCCACGCTAGACATAAATAACAAAGTGTTTACAAACAACTAACTATTAATAGAAAATCCAAATTAAAATACAACATATAAACATAAAACTAACTATTAATCTTAACAACTATCTATTAAACTTAACAACTAAGTATTAACCTTAACAACTAACTAATAAAGTTTACAAGTAAATGTTCAACTTAACAACTAACTACTAAGCTTAACAACTAACTACTAAAAATCTCAGAAGTTGCAAATAATCCCTTGAAAGTTTCAGAAATTGTAAATAACCCTAAAAAATTACAAAAATCCCCTAGAATGTTTCAGAAATTGCAAATAACCCCTCTAAAGTATGTAGAAAACCCCCAGTTTATGAGTCACCCGACGTATCGAATGGAGCAAAAGAGAAGGTATAAGAAAATTGCAACTGTAAGAAATAAAACACAAAGACAGATTTTTTTTATGGAGCCAACAATGTTCTACTCCTAAGATTTTCTTATATTGCTTCTCAATTAACTTCATTTACAGTTTATAATTCGTCTCTTTAAATAGATAATCTCAAATATGAATAGTACTCTAATTAGAGTTACTATATGAATAGGACTTGCTATTTAAATAGAATTCTCCTATAGAATTTCTATTTAAACAACACCCAATATGAATAGGACTATAACTAATCAATTAGGACTCCTATTAAATCTGGAATTACAAATTACTAATCAAGATAGGACTCATATATAATTCAAATCCTACAGACTTCTAATCATAATAGGACTCATGCTCCTAATCACAAGAGGGCTCATACTCCTAATTTCAATAGGGCTCGTATTCATAATACAAATAGGACCTATACTTCTAACTGTAATAAGACTCAATACTCCTAGTTATAATAGGACTCATACTCCTAGTCATAATAGGACCCATACACTTAGGTACAATAGAACTTATACTCCTAATACAAACATGACTCCTACTGCTGGTTGTAACAGGCTGATACTCCTAATTACAATAGGACTTGTGCTCCCAATAGAAATAGGAATCATACTCCTAGCTGTAATAGGACTAAATACTCCTAATTGTAATAGGAATCATATTCATAATTATGATAGGACTTATACGCCTAATACAAATAGGACTCATACCCTCATTTTAATAGGACTCATACTCCTAGTTATAATAGTACTCATATTCCTAATTACAATAGAACTCTATAAGGTACTGCAATTTTAGTCTCTTTGCTAGAATAGAAGATCCTTCTGGATCAGAGTTGTTAATTTTATAAGTTGATCGTAAAGATATGAGTTAGTTGTTAAATTTATGAGTTAGTTATTGATCATCATATTTTATTACACTTCTATACCCTCAATATCTGTTTTATTTTGAATAAAAATATTTACTAATAATATTTTTTATCTAAATTTGTAGTTAATAAAGATTTAAAGAACAAAAACCCAAACAAACTAATTCTCCTCATTTTGTAAGACTTCACTGAAGCCTACAAGAAACCCAAAGCCCAAAGAAGACGGAGTCAATAAAGTCAATATAGTTTGTTAAAATTCTGTTATAAACTCATCGATGAGCTCATCGATAAGCCCATTGATGAGTCCATTGATTAGAGTGTAACAGAATCGATCAATGGCTGATTTTTATTCTCCCAAAACTCTAGCTAATCCAGGGGCTGAGGTTGAAGGCTTAATCTATAAAATAGAGAAGTAGAGTGATTGTTTGAAGTGTGAAAATATTTTATACTCCATTTTAGAGAGGGGGGTTACTCTTAGTTGAGAAGACTTTCCAAATTATAAATTTTTTATTTGCAATAAATAAAAAAATCCTCATTTTCAACTTTCTTTCTTTTTCTCTTTTGATGATGAAGATGAATATTTGCTTCTCAAGGGGCCAACCCTTTGCAATATAAATTTTTATTTTCCACTTTTATTTTCTTGTTTTATAATTACATATTTTAGGATTTTATTTTTTATTTTTAATTTCATATTTGGTAGAGTAGATTTGTTGTTTTGTAGTATAAATTTATTTTATGCTTTGTAGTATAGTTTTATTTTCTTACTTTTTCGTGTAGATTTATTTTCTTGCCATTTTATTGATTTGTACTATAAATTTTAATTTTCTTTCTTTTTATGCTTTATTTTCTTTCTTTATTTGCTTTGTCATTTAGATTTATTTTCTTGTCTTTAATGCTTTCTAGTATAAACTTTCCTTCTTTATTTTTTTAATATGAGTGGTTAATTATTGTAGGAAATCTAGGGTTATATGAAGCTAGTTTAACTTCCTTTTGTGTTTTTGATATGCTCTCTTTGTGCTTAAAATGATCATATTAACATAATCAAGTAGAAAACTAATTGGTAGAAAAAGAGTTTGATAGTCTTTGTTTTTCTTGAGTGGTTTGATAGGTTATTCTTATTGAATTCTAAGTTACTATCTAATAGTTTATTTCTTTTCATTAGTATTAATATTGCTTAGATATAATTTTGATAGGTATGCTTATTTTAAGTAACTTGATAGTCTATACTTAGGAAATCTAAGAAATATGTAAATAAAAAGAGAATAACGCTTAAATGCAATTTGAAATCAACTAGTGGATTAAATCTTAGATTCCTATTCTCCTCTCTTAATTTCCTCCATCTTTTTATTCCTTTTTTGTTTTGATTTGACTTTGTTTTGATTTTTTTTCATTTTGTTATTCTCTTTCTTTATAGTTTTTATTTTCTTTCTCTCACTCTTCCCTCTTGCTTTAGCCTTTTATTTTTGTGCAAAACCTCTAATCAAATCACTCTACACTTTCTTTTACACTCATTATTAGTTTCCTACACAATCTAAATACCCAAATAAGATTGTCTTCTAATACTCTCCTTCTCCGCAGATCGATATCTTAAATACTATAACTTGATTGTTGTGCACTTGCAACTTTGCATAGGTGCACGTAATTAAGATTTTTCTATTTTGGTCCTTTGATTTGTGTATTTCTTTGTGAAGGACTAAACTAGAAGAAGAAGATTAAAGGTTGAAGAAGATTTGCTTTAAGAGGGGCCATTCCTTTGAAAAGGTGAGTTCCCTTTCTAGTATTTTCAATTTTGCCCTCCACTTGAATAATTATTAAATAAGATAATAAATTCAAACAAGAGCTCTCTTTCTCACATCTGTTTGTTTATTACCCTAATTAAAGAAATATTTTTTTGCATCCTCTTGTAATTACTTTTAATTCTTAGGGTTTGCATTGCATATAGGTAGTAGGAATTCACCAAAGTGATTTCAGCATTTTGATTTGAGCTCTCACTTGAAAATACTCTTAAGGGCAAAACCCATAATCAAGATATGGTGAAGGATTTCATCATCCTTTTTTTTAGCCCACAAATCACTGATTCCTCACTACACAAACCCAAACCTTCCAAAACTCATTAGACGTTGGCCCCTAAGGATTCGAGCTGATTAAGGAACAAGAAATCCTTATGTGAACCAACTTATCTTTACTTGACTCTGTTGGTGTCTAGGGGTTGTGTAAGGCACTCCGTACGGAAAGTGGTACTTAATTGACCCTTGACCTCCTTCTAATACTATCCTTACCTAGCTAACTGACAAAGTAAACTTTAATCTTTTCACTCACAGAGTTTTTCACTCACAGAGTTTTTTGGTTAGGAGCTAGTCTAGTTAAGTTTTTCTTTTTCCTTTATCCTTCTCTCCCTAATCTTTTAGGTCTTTTAGTTTTCCCCCCTTTTTATAAATTTTTTAACAATTACTTTTCCTATTAGACCTTTTTCTTAAATTTTTAGGGATATAAAAAATTATAAAAAAGAATTTCATTTGGTGTATGCAAGTTTGGATTAGGGGTAATACCAATCGCTTAATCCGTGTTGATCATCTAAAGAATTAACCACAACTATCATTCATTCACCGGATTGTACCCTACCCTTCAAGTTATGATGCGTCATATTTTGCAATTGGTGCTATTTTAGGATAAGAGATAGTTGGAAAGCCTCATGTGATCCACTATGCCAGTAGGACACTGAACGATGTATAGCAAAATTACTCTATCACGGAGAAAGAGTTCTTAGCTATTGTTTTTGTCTTAGAGAAATTCAGGTCCTATCTTACTGGATCTCTAATCAAGGTTTACACTGATCACGCCACACTAAAGTATCTTTTAGCTAAGAAAGATGCTAAAACACGACTCATTAGATGGATTCTCCTGCTTCAAGTGTTTGATCTGCAAATTATTGATAGAAAATGCACAAATAACCCTATAGCAGACTATTTGTCTAGGCTTCCTTATGCACCAACACCAAATATTTTGATAAACGATCATTTTTAGATGAACAACTCCGACAAGTCCAGCCCATACCATGGTTTATAGATATTGTGAACTATCTGGTTATGAAAGAGCTCCCTTCTCATTAGCCGAAACAAGATAGATCCTATTTTCTCTTCTAGATGAAATATTTCTACTAAGTTGATCCCTATCTGTTCAAGTATTATCCTATTAAGATCTTTAGGAGGTGCATTCCAAATGAAAAAAATTAGGAGTGTTCTCTCGTTTTGTCATGAGCAAGCCTGTGAAGGCCACTTTGTCTATGAAAAACTACCAAAAAAATCTTGCGGTATGGTTTGTATTGGCCTAGCTTGTTCAAAGATACTTTTGAATTCTACAAGGCATGTAACCATTGTCAGTTCGTACGAAGAATCACATGGAGAAATATGATGCCCTAACAACCATTTCTCATGGTTGAACTTTTCAATGTGTAGGGTATAGATTTCATAGGTCTATTTTTAAATTCTTTTTAAAATTTATACAATCTAGTGGCGGTTGAATACATTCCAAATAGGCTGAAGTGGTTGTATGAAAGCCAATGACAACAAAGTGGTTGTCAAATTTCTCAAAGATCACATCCTTTCTCAGTTTGGTGTGCACAAATGATAATTATTGACAACGGTACACATTTCTGTAACCGTTCATTTGAAGCTTTGATGAGGAAATACCCAATCGCTCATAAATTATCCACTCCTTATCATCTCCAAACTAGTGGATAGGTTGAAGTTACTAATAGACAGATTAAACAAATTTTAGAGAAAACTATAAATTAGAATAGAAAAGATTGGTCTGTCAAATTGAGTGGCACATTATGGGCTTATCAAACCACATTCAAAACAAATCTGGGAAGGTCTTTATATAGGCTTGTTTTCAGAAAGGTGTGTCACTTACCGGTTGAACTCGAATACCGAGCAATGTGGGCAATTAATCAGCTTAATTTTAATTTAGACTCTGCAAGAAAAATAAGAATGGTCCAAATAAATGAGTTAAAAGAGATTAAAAATTCTGCTGTATAACTTAAAACTTCATCTTTTTCCTAGAAAATTAAGATCACAATGGACTACTCTATTTATTGCTAAACGAGTTTTCTCTCATGGAGCAACTAAGATAGATAATCTTAAAAATTGTGATATTTTTAAAGTCAACGGTTAATGTTTAAAATTATTTTTAGAATTCCCTATAATCGAAGAAGAGGAGGTGTTTGTTCTTCTAAAGCATACTATTTGTATAAAAAAAGGGGAAAAACAAAAAAAAATGAAAATAAAAAATAATTACATGGGGCAGAGTATATCTCCTTGGACCTTCTCCTACTATATTGGATTGCTACGGGATGGCGATTCAATGCTGCAGAGGTTATCTATACCTAGATGAGCACCCCAGCCACCACTGCACAAGATTATCTGACCTAGAGATACATGCAGAGGGTGCAGCTCATCTACCCATTTCTGATCACTCAGATATGTGAGGTTGTAGGGGTACCTAGATGAGATACAGATAGATATTAGACAGGACGATCCCCATTGACTACTAACACTATGAGGAAGAGTATATCTCACTGAAATAAGGGTCATCTACTGCTTCCACCTCTTCTTTACAGCTTTCGAGTCACCAACAGACTCCTCCTCTACCATCTCAGCCACCTAGCACCACACCTACTATGTGGACACCCCATGTACTCGGTGATCATCTCTTTGCACTGGAGATGGGGTTCCATCAGTTTCAGCTCCAATATGTAGCTGATCATGTTTAGGATACCTCAGTCGAGGCTCAGCTCACATCCAGCCTTACATCATGGCAACACTTCATGAGATGAGACATGAATCTGAGGTTCCACCATCATTTCAGACTCCACCTCCACCTCCACCATAGCAGGCACTACCGCCACCACCACCATCTCGTCATTAGCCTGTTACACAACCTAAAGAGGAGGAGGATATCGATAGTACTGATATAGACACTAAGGAGGAGGATGTGGATGTTACAGGGAGTGACTAAGGAGATAAGGGCGAGCGGGATGATTCTGATGGTCAGGCTGATGACGATGTTGATGAGCAGTAGGGGATGTACTTTTCTTTTATTTTAAGTCACTAGTACCCTTTTATTTTAGCATGTACTCTATTTGGCTGCATTCTGTGCTATAAGGACTATTTGGTAATATATTTTTCAGTGTTTTCCTCAAGGACAATGCAGAGTTTAATTGTGGGGGTAGGACTAGTTAGTTAATTGTTTTTCTTCTTTCATTTTGCTTTTCTTTTCCCTTTTTTAGTAAGCATA
>JBAKGM010000200.1:27096010-27121529 GCA_037177215.1 Asparagus racemosus
ATAGACAAGAGTTGTTCAATTTAAGACACTCATCTCTAAGGTCTAAAATTGAATCAACTTTTGGGGTATTGAAAAATTGTTTCAAAATCCTATCTGCGAAGCCACATTATCCTTTCCCAACTCAAGTTGATATAGTTCTTGCTTGTGCTATACTTCATAACTATATCACCATAGAAGATCCGGGAGATGAGTTGTTTGTGGGGTCAAAATTGTCTATCTAAAATTGTTGCGTATAGGTGCATCTAATTAAATTAGATAACTTTATCTTGTATATTGATCCCGTCAAATTCACCCTACGGGAGAGGGTTTTATTTTTATGTGGGTTCCTAGTTTCCAATAAACTCAAGAGTCTATTGTTAATTACCCTTATTAATGAAAGGAACCTTCGATTAAGAGTCAATAAAAATCATCAAAAACAAGAGAAAAATCACAAAGCAAGAAAATGCAATAATATTATAACTTTTAATGATCATACACATGGCTTAACCAGGGGGCATACCCCCAGTGTACAAATTTTCGTACAAAATCCTACACTAGAGATGTGGCAATTGGAATTCAGTTTTGCATTTGACTTGGAGGCATGAAATAGAATTTTGATTTTTAAACTCAGTTTAGCATCGTGAAGGTCAAATTTGGCACCTTTTGTCTAGTTTAACGACCTAGGGGTCAAATTTAGAATTTTGTCCAGTTTAACGATTTGGAGTTTTACCCAGTTTAACGACATAGAGGTCAAACTTGGAAGTTTATTCAAGTTTAATGACGTAGAGGTCAAGCTTGATTTAGGGTCTAGTTTAACGACGTAGAGGTCAGATTTGATTTTTTTTGTTCGAATTGTGTATTTTTAGCTAGTTTACCGACTTAGGGGTTGATTTTGATTTGAAACCCAGTTTAACGACGTAGAGATCAAATTTAGAATTTATTCCAGTTTAACGACGTAGAGGTTGAATTTGGAACTTATTCCAGTTTAACGATGTAGAGGTCAAGTTTGATTTAAGATCTAGTTTAAAGACGTAGAGATCAGATTTGATTTTCTTGTTCAAATTGTGTATTTTTAGCTAGTTTACCGACTTAGGGATCGACGCAATTGAACCCTTTGATCTTAAACTTATTGGCGCATGTTTTTACACCAGGTTATTTCTATTTCTTTTTACATAAAATATTATTTCATCTAGTTTAGGGACATGGAAATCCTTTCAAGTTTGATGATTTGAATTTATCTTTGTATTTTTTTGACATTTTTTCAGGGTGTAAAACGTAATTCTAGATTGAACTGCAGTCTTTAAGGTATGAAACTGCAATTTTGGGTTGGTTTCGCATTTTTTATGGCTTTTCCAAGGGGTAAAATATAATTCTAGATTAAACTGCAGTTTTTCAAGGTATAAAATTGCAATTCTGGGCTGTTTTGCATTTTTTGGCTTGTCCAGGGAGTAAAATATAATTCTTGATTAAACTGCAGTTTTCCAGGGTATGAAACTGCAATGCTGGGCTGTTTTACATTTTTTGGCTTTTCCAGGGGGTAAAATATAATTCTGGATTAAACTACAGTTTTCCAGGGTATGAAACTGCAATTCTGGACTGTTTTGCATTTTTCTGACCTTTCCATGGAGTAAAATATAATTCTGGGTTAACCTGCAAGTTTCCAGGGTATGAAACTGCAATTGTGGGCTGTTTTGCATTTTTCTGGCTTTTCCATAGGTAAAATATAATTCTGGATTAAACTGCAGTTTTTCAGGGTATGAAACTGCAATTTCTGGACTGGATTGCAAAATTGGCCGCAAATGGAATTTTCTGCAATTATTTCAGGGACTGAACTGCATATTTCAGAGGTGTGAACTGTAAATTTTGGAGGGATTTGATCTAAAATCCAATTAAGACTAGGACACAAAACTTATTGTGGTTTAATTTATAGTCCTGCTAGGAAATCTAGTGTATTCATCTTATAAAAGAACCTTGAAGGACCCATTGAATCAAATCCATTGTCATTGCGAACAAGTTCAAGTGAGTGTTAATTTTCTTTATTGATGTTTTTATTTATTTATTTGTCGTCACCCAAGGTACGCATATAATCACACATCGCCTTGTTAAAAGAGATTAATTATATATTAACCATTATGAATTTGTCCAAGTAATTGTGATTCACGAAGTTATGCATGGATAATGTTTTTAAGGCGCGTGCATCAATCCAATAAAGAGTATGAAGACTCGATAATAGGGAGTACAGAGACTCCGTGAACAGTGCAGAGACTCTGTCAAATGGAGTGCAGGGACTCCGAAAAAGAGTGCAGGGACTCTGTCAAAAGGAGTGCAGGGATTCCGAAAACAGGAGTGTAGGGATTCCGAAAAAAGGAGTGCAGGGACTCCGAAAAGAGTGCAGAGACTCTATAATGTTATCGTTATACACGCGCTTATGCACAATTTTTCTTAATTTTTATAACGTTATTACGTGCTAAAATCGGATTGATGTTGACTAAAGTGAAAAAGAAGAGGGAATAGGGGTTTCTTTTCAACCCATGAAATATGAAGGGGTTCTTTTGTTTGTCTTCCCGTAGCACCGTCAACATCTCCTCTTTTTTCTCTTTTTTTTAATTTCTTTTTTTTTTTTTTTTTTTTGTCCGAGGCTTTGCTGGAGATGGAACTTGGGTAAAAGAGATTAAAGTTATGGTTTTGTCTTTTATTGGCATGAAGTAGTGGGTAGAGGATAGGGAAAATTTGTTTGAGGAGGACAGAGGGCTTGTGAAGTGCAGGGGTTTTTGCTTGGTTGAGAAGATTAAGAAGAATACCTAGCTCTTCCTTTGATTTATTTTTGGCTGATGGAGGAGAACAAGATTGCTGAGATATTTTTTAGCTGTAGGGGTGTTTTTCAATTTTTTTTCCTTCTGCTAGGGTTTTCTCTCTTTTATAGAGGACATGAGGAGATCCTAATTTGTTTGGTAATTTATGATTTTTATATGGCAGCTTCTTTAATTAGATTTCCTCTTTGCTCTATTTCTTATTCCCTTGTTTCTTTCCATTTCTTTTCTCTTGATTATATTGGATAATAAATAAAAGAGAATGACGGAAAGTAGTGGAAGGTTTTGATCTCAATTTTTCCTTTTATTATGTGAAATATGCAATTCTCACATTTGATTCATGGGCCAAGACTTGCGGGCCACGCGAACGGGGAAATTCTCATTTTTCATGTTTATTTGGTCTTCAACACTCTCAACATCAAGTGACAATAATCTTCTATTGAAATTATATTGGCGTCATGACTCATCCCCCTTAGTGATTAGATTTGAGCTCGTAAGATATAAGCCAAAAGCATATATCCTCACTTGAATTCTGAAAACCACCTTCAACAGGTTGAAGCAGGAGTGAAGCTTTAATTTCTAGAGTAGTTTTGTTGATATCATGCAAAATTGGAATGATTTCTCCAACCTAGATTGTAGGTTGGAGAAAACAGATCATTTTTAGAATGCTAGAATGCAGCGTTCATCTGCTCGAATGATTGATTGTTTCCTAAGAGGGGACATTCTTCTTAAACATGGGCTAGAGAAAGACATTTATGACATCCTAAGACAGAAACTTGATTGATTTTAATTGGGGCTCGTTCTTTGGTTTGTAAGACTTCTAACCTATGCAGTATTGTAGCCATTTTTACTTCAAAGGCTATGTTTGACCCTAAGGAAAGACCATTGGATTTGGTTGGAAGAACTGATGAAATCCTTCCACCACAGTGTTCCCACCGCATGGTTTTCTCAGATATACTTTCAAGAAATTTCCAAGCTATATTGACATTTTTCTTCATGAAATCAACATAACACATCAATTCTAATGAAGTTTTTGAAGAATAAGCCAATCATTCATAGATGATTTGGCATAATCGCCACTTTTCTAGATCATAGTGAGGACATTGGATAAGAAGATCCTTAAACTTATTAAAATACTTTCAGAATAGCTCCCCTGCGACTATCTTAAAATTCTGAAAGTTGTTTTTAAGCTTAACCGTTTTATGGATTGGGAAAATTTTCTTCAGGAAAACGATAAAAAATTCATTTTAGGTTGAGATAGAATTTGTCTATAAGAGCAAATGGAATAAATCTAAGCTTAGTCACATCCTTCGATAATTCTCTAAACTTAATCATAAGACAAACTTTCTCAAACTCAGAGATAAACTTGCAAGTGTCTTTGATTTCATTTCCTAAAAATTTCAGAAGTATGCTTATGAAGTGTGGTCTAAGCTCAAAATTAGCTCCATTGATATCGGGTAGACTAATGCAAGATGGGATTGCATTTCTAGTTGGATAACACATATCTTGAAGAACGGGTGGATAAGAATTAGCCATTTCTTTAATTTCAAAAATTGGTTCAACACGGATTAATCAATTAGTATTATCCCTAATTCAAACTTGCATACACCAAAATAAATTCTCTTAGATTTTTTTCTTTTTTTAACTGAAATGGAAATTAGGAAAAAGATCTAAGAAAAATTGAAGTTAGTTAAGATTTTTTAAATAAAAAAACTAAGAGACTTTAGTTAAGTTTTTAAATAAAAAAACTAAGAGACCTAAAAGATTAATGAGATAAGAGAATAAAGATAAAAAAACTTAACTAAAACAAATCAAGGGCAACCACTTTGAAATAATCACTCTTAATTTTAGGCTTAAACCTAAACTCAACTAGACCAGCTCCTAACTAAAAACTCCTTAAGTAAAAAAGATTGAAGTTTACTCGGTCAGTTAGTTAGGTATGGATAGCATTAAAGGGAGGCCAAAGACCAATTAAGTACCTAATTCTTTACAAAGCGCTTTACGTAATCCCTAAACCTTACCTTAGATACTAACGGATTCAAGTAAAGTTAAACCAGTTCACTTAGGGATTCCTTATTCCTTAATGAGCTTGAATCCTTAGGGGGCTAGCGTCTAATGAGTTTTAAAGGATTGGGTTTGTGTAGTGAGGAATTAGTGATTTGTGGCCTAAGAAATGGGTGATGAAATCCCTCACCTTATCTTGATTAGTGGGTTTTTTCCTTAATAGAGCTTTCAAGTGAGTGCTCAAATCAAAATGCTAAAATCACTTTGGTGAATTCTTACTAACTATATGCAATGCAACCCTAGGAATTAAAAGTGACTATAAAAGAATGCAAAAATAAAAAAAAAATTATTTTTTAATTAGCGTTAACAAGCAAACAAATGTGTGTGAGAGAGAGAGAGAGAGCTCTTGTTTCAATTTATTATCTTGTTAGTAGTCGTTCAAGTGGAGGGTGGATTTTATTAGGGTTGACAAGAGATTTTTTTTAAATATCCTAATTGTCTCTAATTGTGAGAAACCAAACTAGAGGGTGGAATTGAAAATACTAGAAAGGTGACTTACCTTTTCAAGCAAAGCAAATCTTCAAGCTTCAAAGTTGTTCCTTCACAAGAAAACACACAAATCAAAGAACTAAAATAGAAAAAAAAATCCTAGTTAAAAGCACCTTCCTTGGTAACGACGCCAAAAACTTGATAGGGGATAAATAATACAAAGTTGCAAATGCACAACTATCAAGTTATTATATAGAAAGATATCAATCCTTTTAGAAAACTGTGCATGAAAAATCTAAATTGGTTCCTAGAGTTGTGAATGGACAAATAGAAGTGAAAGAGAAGAGATATAAAGAGAATGTGTGAATATTTGCAAATAAAAAAGTTAGAACAAGAGAGAAGAAAGAGAGTGACAAAAAAGGCAAGTGAAAATAAACAAAGGGGAAATTTTTTTTAATTAGAAAAAATTAAAATCAAGAAAATCAGAAAATAATCACAATTAAAGTGAAAAAATCAAAACAAGGAAAAGATTGAGAAAATCAAGAGAGAAATTAGGAATCTAGAATTAAATCCACAAGTTTAAATTCATTTAGGATTTATGAACTACTCTCTTTTTGTTATATTTTACTTTAGATTTATTAAATATAGATTATCAAGCTACTAAAAGAAAGTATAATCTATCAAATTATTATCCAAGTAAAATTCTATTCACGAAGAGAACAACAACTAGATAATAATTCTAGAATTTATAAGTATAACATATCAAACCACTCAAAATAAGTATAAATTATTAAATTTTTCTTTTACCAATCTGTTCCCTAGTTGATTTTCCTAAACATGATCATTTTGAGCATAAAAGAGCAATGCACAAATCATAAAAGAAATCAAACTAGTTTCCATATAATTTTAGAATTCCTACAATATTTAGTTACTTATTTTCTAAAATAAAAATCAAAAAATAAAATCTAAACTAGAATTCATGAAAGAAAGAGATCTAAACTACAAGAAAAATAAAAACTAACTACAAAAAAAAGATCAAGAACAATAAAAAAATTTTATACATAACCATCAATGAAATCTAACTAACAAAAATAAAAGAGCATAAAAATAAATCTATACCACAAAATTGTAAGAAAATAACAATGCAAAAATAAGAGAGCATAAATATAAATCTAATCAAATCTAGCAAAATAAAGTTTTAAAAGATGAATTTCTAAAGAAAAAAAATAAAAGAGAAAAAGGAAAACTTACATTGCAAGGTGTTGGCCCCTAGAAATTAAATCACCATCTTCATCTCCATCTCCATCTTCATCTTCATTAATCAACAAAGAAGAAGAAAAATAATTTTGAGAAATTTTTTTATTAATTGCAAATAAAGTTTATAATTTTGAAAGGTCTTCTCAATTAAGAATAACCATCCTCTCCAGACCTTTTACAAAATATTTACACTCTCTAAACCCTCACTCTCTACTCCTATTTATAGAGTATTACAATCAATATCAGCCCTTATATTAAACTTAACCCCTAAGTTGCACAATTTTAGCCTTTGATTTATAATTGTTCACTAGGTATCGATACTAGTAACGATAGGGGTATCGATACCAAATATAGGTATCGATACTGGTATCAATACCCCTATCGATCCTGCTATCAATACCCCTATCGATACTAGTATCGATACCTACCCATATCGAGACTTCTTCAATTCCTGTTCCTTCAGTCGAATTTCTTGGCTCTCTTATATGGGCTTTCATGGGCTACTTTATCTCAATATTGGGCTTCAACAAGGATTGAAAGAGAAAGATTGAATTTTTTTTTGCTCTCATTCTTTAATCGTTTTTCCCTACAAATTAAGATAAATAATACTTATTAGCAGATATTTTATTCAAAATAAAGTTGATAATGAGGATATAAAATTGTAATAAAATATTATAATCATGTTCCCAAGAAAGTCTTCTTAGCTGTCAATATTAGTGACATGATACCAATATTTGTGATATGCTCTCAAAGCCCACGCTTTTGAAACATAAGGATACTAGTTGTCCTGCTATTTTATGTGTCATAGGAATGAACTTTATTGATAAGGCACTTCTAAACTTAGGAGCTAATATGAATCTTCTTTCCTATTCAGTCTATCAACGGCTAGGGGTAGATGAACTAAAGCCAACTAGATGTACCCCGCAGTTAGTTGATAGATCTGTGAAAATACCCAAGGCAGAGATAGAGGATATTCTGATTAAAGTTGGAGAGTTTATTTTTCTAGTGGATTTTATAGTCTTGGAAATGCAGCCTGTTTCCAATCTCAAAGACCATATACCTTTCATTTTAGGGAGATTGTTCTTTGCCACTTCCAATACTCTAATCAATTGTAGAACTGGTCAAGTGAAGGTGTCCTTTGGAAATATGACTGTTGATATCAACATTTTTAATCTAAGAAACTAGCCAAGTGATTCATCAGATCAACTCCTTGAAGTAAACTACGTCCAGAAAACTTTGAGTGAAGAGTTAGAACAAGAGAGTGAGTCAGAGCCGAGTTTTGAGGAGATCTTTAGTGTTCACAGGGAAAGTTGTTTCGATTTCCATTGAATGTACAACTTTTTACTTTTACAACGAGATTCAAATAAAAAGATCACCTTTTTATAAGGCTTACAATGAAAATCATAAAGATTACAACTTTTTTACCCTAGTTGAGTAAACGCGGGATCCGTTCGTCAGATCCTCGCTTTCGTGGGTGTCTTTGCCAGTGTCGGGGACACTATTCTGTCCGAGGACCACCGCGTGATCAGATCCAGATACGAGAGCTACAGATCTACAGGGATTATTTCACAAAGTAAATACTCACCACTAGGAATTAGCTCACGAAGGAGATAATTGCCGGAGTGGGTGAAATCGACCAAGTAAGTCACGCACGGACCCTGAGATTACGACCTAGCTTAATCTTGAGGGTGGATCTTGTAGATCTGACTAGATCAACTTCACGCGGTGGTCCACGAATGGAATAGAGTCCCCCGCACCGGCAAAGACACCCACGCAAGCGAGGATCCGACGAACAGATCCCGTGTTTGTTCAACTAGGGTAAAAAAATTGTAATCTTTGTGATTTTCATTGTATGTCTTATAAAAAAGCAATATTTTTATTTGAATCTCATTGTAAAAGTAAAAATCCACAACGAATTCATTCAATGGAAATCAAAACAACTTTCCCCGTGAAGAAGGTGGGGACCACAGTGAGAGCCAACAGTCTCAGATCTGAGATCATCGTGTCGCAACCACGGATCCAAATCCAGGTCGAGGAAGAGGTCGAATACGTGTTTGACCAGCAGAAGTTTGAGGAGTATCTCTCCTCCTCATCTAGATCTGCCTCTCCTCGCAAGTCTAGAAGGATCTCTGCTACAAGAAAGATCTGTTGGGCCTCAGATGCTGAGTGAGGAAAACAATTCTAGCTCGCTGCCACCAAAGTTGCAGGTAGCGGTATTTTCCCCTCGGCGCCCACAACCTCCATTCCCTCAACGCCAGAGATGACCATGGATGGCGTGCTTGCACTCTCAAAGAGAGCCTGGCAGCGACGGCGCCAAAGCATGGCATGTCAATTTGCCAAGGCGCTGCAATCAACGGATGGGATCTGCTATAAGGTGGATCTAAGATCCAGATTAAAGCAAAGGCTTCAGCCTCAAGTGGTTAGCGGCCCCTCCAAGCCGTCAACAAATGAATGGATCTGAGTCAAGCAAAACTGTTCATCACTGGAAGAGCGCATCCGAAAGCACCGCGCACTCATTGTGCATGCACGGGCTTTGGTGGAAGAAGCCCGCAAATTGAATAAGGAAAAGGTGGTCACAAAGCCACCAAGAATCCGCCAAGTTTAGAGGCCAAAGTCCGCAGCCACCCCAGCCCAGGCCTCCACGGCGTTGAGGCCAAAGTTTGCCAGCGCCCCAACTCTGACCTCCACGGCGCCGAGGCTAAAGTCTCTGGCGCCCAAGCTCAGGTTGCCCCAGCGCCGAGGCCACCTCTGGCATCCACGTCCAAACTTCTGGCTAGGCTAGTTCCCGCTTCAATAAGCAAGCCAACAATCACGGAGCACCTCGTCCCCTTGCAAGATGATCGAGGCAAAATTCTAATCAAGGAATGCTTGGATCCATTAAGGAAGCCATGGGTCACTCCTAATGCAGGAGGTCGCACCCGCCTCAACAAGGGCTAGACGACCCCCGCAGCTCTAGACACCGGACTGAGAATAGAGGTTCCAGAGTCCGTCGAGACTTCACGCCCACATAAGTAAACATTGAGACGAGTTACTTTTGAGAACTTTGATAAGGCAGTCCATCCTCAAAAGGACAAAAGGAGATGTTTTTGTCTGATGATGACGATGTTATACCTGAGAAGTCGTGCCAACACATGATGGGTTGATCCGGCAGTCATGCCGATGAGTTCTACTATCATGCTGGGGGTACAAGTAAATCCTGAAAGAGGAGTTCCCCTGAGAAGCCTGCACAGTGCCTCTATTCTAAGTTGATCAGGGCAGTGCTTTCAGAGTGCAACTGCACAAAAGTACCTCCAGAGAAGGTGTCGGTCTTTGACAGACTTGGTGCTGAAATGCCGAAGCCCCGGTCAAGATGCTTCCGCAGGAGAAATTCAGTGTCTCAAAGTGATGAATTGCCAAGAGTCACCATCAACATGATGAGTAGAGGGACATCAACTCGTGCCCGTCCCCGACCATCCGACCGAATAACGTGGTTGCAGACTGGGACAATTCAGTGATCCAATTACGATAAGATACTAAAGGAGTTGCCGTCTGATGATGAAGTGTCAGATGCCGGCTCTGTAATGGCTTTTGATAACATAGTTTCTAGCAAGGGATAACCCCGTGAAGTGCTCATGATCAGTGCTAAGCAGGTGCCAAAATGTTTGAAGAAGCAATAGCCAAACAGAAGGAGAACTTTAAGTTCGAAATGGAGATAGCCATGTAGCATATGAGAGAAATGCATGACCAAGATATCCAGGCACTGATGAATCACGAGGGTGAATCCAGTCATAGCAACAACGTCAATCAAGTTGACAGTGACACAGACCTGGAGGAGGACCGTGATGCCAAAAATCCCCCTGAAGAATGAAATGCTAAGGACAGCCACGGGAACACCAGTTGCAATGCCGTTGTCCTAGAAAATGAGAAGATAAATAACCTAGAGAGTAGGATCAACACCTTGATCTCTGCTCAAGAGGTGAAGAAGACGGGCATACCATGTCCGTACCCAAGGGAGTGGGAGTCAATCCCATATCCGTCGAAGTTCAGTTTGATTAACTTCACACCGTTCGACGGGAAAAGGTCCCCCACTCAGCATTTGATATACTTCAAGTTTCACTTGGGGGTTATTTTTGGGAACGAGTCCTTGAAGGTTCGGTCATTCGTTGGCATCCTTCGAGGAGCTACCTTCGATTGGTACTGTCGTCTTAAACCGGGCAGCGTTAATAACTAGGACGACATGGAGTCTATGTTCCTTGCAAACTTCTTCAAACGACGACATTGAAATATCCATAGGGACGTTGTTGGATGAGAAGCAGAATGACGAAGAGACAGTTGACACCTTCGTCAAGCAGCTTCGGAACAAAGTAATAAATTGCCAGAATCTGATAACTGAGGAGTTCATCCTCTAGACCTGCCACAAGAACCTTTCGTTGGACGTTCTTGAAGCAATGGGAATAGCACCATTCAATACATGGAAGGATCTGAAGGTGCATGGGGAGCAAGCTGAGCAGTTCCTCAAGAGAAAGAAGGCAGAAAGAGGCTAGCCGGTGGCAAAATCTCCCAAACAAAATTTCATCCCACGCAGCAGAGGCAAGGAGCAGGCGAGAACGGCGGTCACGAACTAAACGTTCTAGCTACAACCGTAGCAACAACCGCAATAGCAGACGCCACAGCAATCGCAGCCCCAATGGTAGCAGAGGCCGTAGCAGCAGAAGCCCCTCAGTTCGAGATTCCCCAAAGTCTTCTCCTTCAAGGAGGATGAGGTTCCCGGGATTTTCAAATACCTCCTAGAGAACAACACGATCCAGCTGCCACCAATTGTGAACTGGGAGGAACCCAATAAGATCACGGATCTAAAATACTGTGCGTACCATATAGCAGTGCACCACCCGATGAAGGCGTGCTACCATCTCAAGGTTAAAATTCAAGCCTTGATTGATGTAGGGGTCATTACCCCAAAGCCATCCAAAGAGAAGAAGGTGAGAGCGAACGCAGTATCCATCAACTTCAGATCTGTACCTTTAACGTGGTTTCAACCGAAGCTCGTCGCAAAGTGGGGGTGAAGACAGTGAACGATGATCCTCATGGGTAGCGTGAAAAGGGTCTTGTACCGCACACTACCTCGAATGGCGAGATTCTCTGGGTCCACCCAGACCTGCTCGAAGATGATCAATGGGTAGCTTCTTCATCCGGGAAGAAATCAAAAGAGGAAGGGGAAACTATGCCATGCCACTACAGCAATCCTGGAAAAGGATGATGAACGGATGGTGACATTCTAACTCTCTGGAGAAGAACCTAAAGTCCTTGCCACCAGGAGCAGACATAAGTACAGGTACAAGTACCCCGAAGTTCTTGACCCGAATGCTAAGACACTGACAGAGCAGGAGGTGGCGATAACTCCCCTTACACGTGCTGAAAAGACACAGCAGCAGGCGGCTACCTAGGAGGATGCAGCCAAATTGAAGGAAAAGCAATCTCAGGAGGTTCAACTCCTATAGCAGTATCGATTCAATCGCCCGATTGGAAGAGATAAACTGGGAAGTTCGAACTCCCCGTATCGCTTCGACGTCATAGCCCAATTAGCTAACATCCGAGTGAGGATAACGCTTTATGAACTACTGCGGTTGTTAAAAGAGAACCAGGAAGCTTTACAAGAGGTCCTGGCTGACTCTGAGGTCTTCCTCACTCAGATCAAGCTAGCTCCTGAAGAGTCAGAGTCTTCTGTCCAGCAGTGCAACCTTGCCGCTAAGCACCTCCCTTGCATTATCTTTACCAAGGAGGACATGCAGACGAAGAACTCGAAGCATGACAGTTTGCTTTATTTCACCAGGTACATTGGCTCCAGTGCAGTCAACTAGATCCAAGTTGATCCGGGTTCCACTGTGAGCATCATGCCCTTGCGCCTCATGTATAGCCTTAGGATTCCTTCTAGTAACCTGGCATCAACAGGCACCGTGATCTGCAGATTTAATACCAGCGGGTCTCAGCATCTTGGTAAAATCTGAGTTAAGTGCCAAATGGGAGATTTGAAGTCTAAAGTTGCATGCTATATGATTGACGCAGAGACTTCCTATAACTTATTGTTGGGTCAGCCATGGATCCATAATAATATTATAGTTCCCTCTACTCTACTCTTCATCAGTATCTGAAATATGTAGACACAAATAATGAAGTCAAGACGGTGGTCGTGGATAAGCAACTATTTAAGGGATTGGAGAATTACTTCACTGACTCCCTCCTTTAGGGTAACGAGTTTGATACTAAATCATCGCTCAAGGTACGGACAGTGGCAAGGAAGCTGATACCGAATCTGGGCTTGATTACGATGGTGGTTTTATTATAAATGACATTGTACCTATTGTACTCAATTTTGACGATGAAGAATCGTCAGATGATGGTTGCAATTGGCAACCTGCCGACGAAGTAATAAATGATGGTTTAGAGTACCTGTTGTCTCTTGCTAATGTGGTGACGGGATTGTACGATGACCCTGAGTTGCACTTACTGACTCGGTCGTCTTGTATAGCATGAAAGCAGTTCCAAGACTCTTTCGGGACAACACTCATCATCCCGGGTAGAACAAGTAATGAAAAAGACTTTGTCTACAGTAAAGGAGATGCAATTCTAACACCAAACCACTTTTTGGGGGAGGACGTCGATGACAATGAACCTGGCCTCCATCTATTCAGGTACAGCTAGAAGTGCAGAACCTTATTGAAAAATGGGGGTACAACTTTGCGCAAGGGGAAGGTCTCTATTTCGGACGAGGTCGTCAAGTCCCGTCCAAAGCTGCATATGTCCCAAGAGGGAAACTTGATAATTACTACGCATTCAAGAGAGGACTAGGATATGTATCCTCCTCAGAAGACGAATGCTCTTGATTGATTGATAACCAATTACCTGGTGCAGAAGATGGATATTCATCTGACTGACCTGCATGGGATTCTGATATCAGCCTCGGTGAGGCTTTCAAGGGTCTAATGTCAAATATGGTTACAACTGACCCCACCACCATGGAGAACAATGAGGAGATGCCAACATGAGAAGACCCATGGATTCATCACCTCAATATGCAGTATGGGGACCAGTTCGAGCAAAGAGAACCTCTAACTAAAGACATAGTCGTTCAGGTCAATATGGGCGATGAAGATAATTCAAAGCCTATATTCATGAGCGGCAGTCTTCCCCCAGACGAAAAAAGTTTTCACTGCTCTTATTAAGGAATATATCGACGTGTTCGCTTGAAACTACGAAGATATGCCAGGGCTCGACCCAAATGTGGTGACCCACCACCTCAATATCAAGCCGGATGCCAAACCAGTCAAGCAACAGCAAAGACAGTTTCGTCCATAGATCATGAAGCAATTGTGGCGGAAGTGAAAAGGTTCATAGAGTCAGGTTTTATCACAGAGTTACAGCATCCAGATTAGGTGGCGAATATTGTCCCTGTCCTAAAGAAGATTGGGACAATCAAAATCTGCATCGACTACTAAGATTTGAACACCGCACGTTAAAAGGATGACTTTCCCCTTCCGATCACCGATGTCATCATCGACAATACGTGTGGATTTGAGAGAATGTCATTCATGAATGGCTTTTTAGGTTACAATCAAATCAAGATGTACCCGGATGATGCAAAACACACGGCGTTCAGGTCTCCCCTTGGCATCTTCTACTACACAGTCATGTCGTTTTGTCTGAAGAATGCGGGCGACACGTGCCAGCGAGCAATGTTAAAGATTTTCTAGAAACATCTCTAGAAAATGGTCGAATGCTATGTTGATGACTTGGTTATGAAGAACCATGACAAAGATGATCACATCAAAGACCTGAGGACAGTGTTCAAACTCATGCGAGCTCATCAGTTGAAGATGAACCCTGCCAAGTCTTTCCTCGAAATGTCTAGCAGTAAATTCCTTAGATTTCTTTGTCACTAATAAGGGCGTTCACGTTGACCCTAATATAGTGAAAGCGATACAAGGGCTGCAACCCTCGTAGAATCTAAGAGAACTCAGAGGGTTACGGGGGTGATTGGCGTATATCCAACGAGTCATCTCGAATCTCTCCGGAAAGTGCCAGCCATTCTCCAAGCTAAACAAAAAAGGCGTGTCACTTGTGTGGTACGACACTTATCAGAAGGCATTCAAGAATATCAAAGCATATCTGGTGAATCCTCCTTTTCTCGTTGCACCTTAGTTGGGTAAATTGTTCTTGGTTTACACCAACGCAACGAACCACTCGTTAAGCGCTTTACTTGTCAAGAGGATGACAACTGTCATGAATAGGCAGTGTATTACCTGAGCTAAACTCTAGTGTGTGCTGAATCTCACTATCCAATGATTGAGAAGTAGTGCCTTGCGTTGGTGTTCGCGATTCAGAAGATGCGGCACAACCTAGTCGGATAGACGATTTATGTTATCTCCAACATAAATCCAATCTAGATATTTATGACGCAACCATCCTCCATGAGTTGGTGTTTAGCAAAGTGGGCCTTGCTCTTGTCGCAATACGACTTACACTTCAAACAACAGAAGTCGGTTAAAGGACAAGCAATCTGCAATCTTTTGATAGTAAACCTGACGACAGACGCAGCTGAATTATACGACGACTTGCCAAATGAAGCTCACGAAGTCAACATTACGTCGCATCATCAAATATGGCGATTGTATTTTGACAGAGCTTCTAGAGCAACCAATGTGGCCACCCCTAGATGTTCTAAGATTTCTGCCGGAGTCAGAGTTATCTTAGTTTTCCCAGGGAAGCATGTCATGCCGCGGCCTTATTCGTTGATCGAGCCAGCTCCAATAACGTAGCCGAATACAATGCATTGCTTATTAGGCTCAGTTTTGCCAAAGAGCTAGGGGTCGAATATCTCGAAGCCTATGGGTATTCGCAACTCATAGTCAAACAGATCCGTGGTGACTATGAAGTCAAGAATCTAGATCTGATCCCATATCTCCAAGCGACCGTTGAGATGGTAAACTCATTTGAAGAATTTTTCATTGAGTATATTTCGCGCCTCCAGAACGCATACGCGGATGCATTAGCAGCATTGGCGGTGTCGTTAGCACAACCTCCCGAGACTGAACACCTAGTCACGATCAAAACTCATCAACTACTCGTGCCGATATATGATGAGGAAGAGAAAGACAAGGGGGTGGCTACCAAAGAGGTGTACACAACCCAAGCCACATTGGAACCCTGAGATCAGCATTTCCTCATAATCAACTACGTCATGTATGGTAGTGAAGGGGAGGGAATCGATCTGACGAAGAGCGTCAAGGTTCTTCTATGATGTAGAGACCCACGGCGGGTATGATGACTTGCTGCTCCGGCGTCTTTCAAACAAAGAAGTGGAAGAAGTCCTTAGGGAAGCGCACAGAGGAGAATGTGGCGCACACCAGCCTGGCATTAAGCTTTATGATCGTATCAGAAGAATGGGATACTTCTAGCCAGCAATGATCAACGACGCAATCAAGTACGTTCGAAAGTGTCACACATGTCAAATTCACGCGAATTACATGCATCAACCTCTGGAGCATTTGCATCCTTCAGCTACATCCTCGCAATTCGAGACATGGAGAATGGGCATTGTAGGTCCTATTTTTCCTCTGTCGATTAAAGGTGATCAGTTCATTCTCACGATTACTGACTACTTCTCAAAGTGGGCTGAAGCAATCCTGCTTTAAGTAGTGAAAACAAACAATGTCATCAGATTCATCAAGCACCATGTCATCTACTGACATGGTGTGCAGAGATAGATCGTACATGACAATGGTCCTCAATCTATCAGCAATGCCTTCATCAAGTTTTGCGAGAAGTTTAAAATTCAAGACGTCTCATCGACGGCCTACAACCCCACTGCAAACGGATTGGCTGAGGCGTTCAACAAGATGATCATTAAGATACTATCAAAACTCGTCATGACCAACAAGCAAGATTGGGATGATAAGCTTGGAGAAGCACTCTGGGCATATCGCACCACCGTACGCACGCCGACCAAAGCTACCCCTTAATCTCTGACATATGGGTGTGAGGCAGTTGTTCCGCTGGAAATCTAAATCCCATCACTTCGCATTGCCTGTGCAACTGAGATGACGACGGAGGAACAATATCAGAAATGCCTAGAAGAGCTCGAGATATTGGATGAAAAGTGCCTGGAAGCTCAATAGCACATTTAGTTGCCAGGATGTCGAGAGCTTTCAACAAGAAAGTAGGACAAAGGAGCTTCAAGGAGGGAGATTTGGTCTTTGCTGCTCTGCGACCGATAATTTTCGATTCTAAGAAGAAAGGTAAATTTGAACCCAAATGGAAAGGACCATTCGTAATAGAGACAGTCTATTCGAACGGTGCATATTGCCTGATTACTCAAAATGGCGACAGGAAATTGATACCAATAAATAGAAAGTTCCTAAAAAGTACTATTCTTAGTATATTCGGGATAACCCATTTTAACGGGAAGTTCCTCGTGGGGTATTTCGCTTATTTTCCTCAAGGATAATCTTGAGTTTATCCTCCATTGCAGATTCCCTCATCGATCAAATTCATTGACGGTGGGTCTACAAAAATTACCTAGTCCAATCTACCAGCAAAATCCCCTCTTGATTCCTTCATGAATAAGAGGTCCACTTAAAATTTCCTTCACGCCAGAGACAAAATAAAAGACTCTTCCTCTCCAAGCGTAGGACTCCCTTCGTGATAAACAGAAGGGCTCCATCCTTTCCTCTTCGATCATGCCTCCCCAAGGTTAGGGCTGAAGTGGACTTTCATCTCGATAAACAAGAAACTCATTCCAGATCAGGTAACAAAATGTGAAAGTTATCTGAATCTTTCTGATTCTCGGACTGGAGATCCCACTCTTAGTTTCACATTTCAAGATTCTAGAAGTAGAGATCCCACTTTTAGTTTCTTTCACACTAGAGACAGGACAAAAATCCTTCCTCTCTAGTATCGGAGATAGGAGACAAGATCCTGCTTCCTCTCCATGAGTAAGAGATAGGAGACAAGATTCTCCTTCCCTTGTTTCAACTTCATTTTCACCCAGAGATAGGAGACAAGATCCTCCTTCCTCTCCATGAGCAAGTGATAGGAGACAAGATCGTCCTTCTTTTGTTTCAAGTTCATCTTTACCTGGAGATAGGAGACAAGATCCTCCTTCCTCTCCATGAGCAAGTGATAGAAGACAAGATCCTCCTTCTCTTAGTTCGAGTTCATCTTTATTTGGAGATAGGAGACAAGATCCTCCTTCTTCTCTACGAGCAAGTAATAGGAGACAAGATCCTCCTTCTCTTGTTTCGAGTTTATCTTTACCCAAAGATAGGATATAAAATTCTTCCTCTCCACTATCGGGGAATAGAATATAAAACTCTTCCTTTCGTACATCAATGTTATCTAATCGTTCATTCCAAGATTTATCTTGGAGAATTTAATCCTGAATCCTAAGTAGGGGTAAGTCGATGCCTAACACACGTCGCCAGTTTTATCTTTTCTCCGATTAAAGAAGACACCAGAGTTCGATTTTGGGGTATTTTATCCCGAAGCATAAGAAGTGATAAAGTCAATGCCTAACACGCATTGCCGATTTAGTTTTTTTCCGATTGAAGAAGACACCAGAGTTTGATTCTAAGAAATTTTATCCCAAAACCTAAAAAGGGATAAGTCTACGCGTAACACGCGTTGCTGGTAAGTCTGTCCCCATGAAAAAGATGAAGTCTACGTATTCGACATCATAGCATGAAGCCTAAAAGAGTCTCATTCTTTTAGCACAACATTACGTGCAGAATGGATTTAAAAAAATCTGCATGCTAGCCCGATTCAAATGGTAATCAGTAAAGGCACATCAAATCTGTTGATGGCTGGGGGTTGGCTAATAACTCTAAAGTCGATGCCTAACACGCGTTGCCAGTTGGTCTATTACCCGTAAAAGAGTACGAAGCTTATGTATTCAACATCATAGCACCAAGTCTAAGAGAGCTTCATTCTTTTAGCATAATGTCACATGTGCAACGGGTTTTGAAAATCTGCATGCTAGCCCGATTCAAACGGTAATCGGTAAAGGCTCATCAAATCTGTTGATGACTGAGGGTTTGCCAAAAATCCTTTGAGTGTTATGGTTAATTATTTCGAACAAAATAAAAAAATCATAATAAATCATAAAAAAGGGAAACATATTCAGCTAATGAAAAGACAAAGGACGAATCAACAAAGAAGCTGCAGTTGTTCAAACATCAAGCTTATGACAGTAAATCTGTTATTTTAACTAGAACAACTCGTCGCTGTAAGCCCATCGAAGCTCCTCCTGCAAATCAGCATTGATGGACTCCTCACTGGTATTCAGTGTTTTCGCAGCTTCCTCCTCAATCTCAACCAACTTTCACTTCGAAAGCTCAAGCTTTTCAGACGTGATGGTTAGGGCTTCCTCTTTGTTGGCCCTTATCAGCTCCAAGACACTCAGGTTCTCTTCCTCTGCCTGGAGCTCCCACCTGAGCTGTGCTATTTTGGCCTCACTTGCTGCAACACAGGAGTGAAAGTCGCCCAGAGATGACGAAGTCTCAGCAATGGCGACAATCTGATTCACTTGGTCTCACTGCATTTGGACCTCAAGTCCAACAAAAACACTAGTATCACGCTAAACCTCCAAGCGAGCTTCTGTTTGAGCAGCTATATATGAAGAAGCACCCGCTGCCTGCAGCTCCTCTAATATCTGAAGCTTGGCCTCTAGATAGTCAAGATCATCAGCAATAGTCTGGGCTAACTCTGGGTAACCCGCATCCCATATTAAGGCCGTCTTGGGGGCAAGAATCGGCCTGAACTGACGGAAGGAAAGCCCGCTGTTGAGAAGCTTGTCTATCATCGTGTTTATGAAGGAGAAGAATGAGTGAACCTCTATGCTGATAATAAGTCGAGATGAATCCTCGTCCGTCATCACTGCCCTCGCTAGCTCATGAAGCTTCGATGTGAGCCCTGTGTTCACGTGGAAATTCAAAGCTATAGATTTTTCCATTGCTTTTGAATCTGTTACACCTTTATGGAATTACAAATAAAATTCAAATAAAAGAACGCCTTTTTATAAGGCTTACAATGAGAAAAATCAAACAAAATTACAACTTTAAAAATCTAGTTTGAACAAACGCGGGGCCCGTTTATCGGACCCTCGCTTGCGTGGGATTCTTTGCCTGTGACGGGGACTTATTTCGTCCGTGGACCACCACACAATTCCGATCCAAATGGATAATCTAGATTTGGGTTTTGGATCTGCAGATCTAAGGGGTTTATCTCACGAAGGAAATAAACGCCTGACGGGGATCAACTCACGAAGGAGGTGATCGCCGTGCCGGGGATCAACTCTCGAAGGAGGTGATCGCCGGGCCGGAGATCGACTCACGAAGGAGGCGATCGCCAGAGCAGGTGAGATCTACTAGGAGAAATCACGCGCTAGAATCTACAGATCTGACCCTGAGATCTCAGATCCAACCCAATTCCTTACCTTACGACGTAGATCTGGATGAACAAGTTCGCCGGTGCTTTGATCTGTGCAGCAGGGACTCGTGGATCTCGCGTAGGTCTTGCAAAAATCGAATCTTGCAGAGCTCTGTCCAAGGAAATTTTTCCAACCTTCAACAATGAACCCCTCCTCCTCTATTTATAGGTTTTGAGCAGAGAGCGGGAGGGCACGAAACAGTGCGGGGCACCAATGATGCCTTGCACTATGGCCGAGGCACCAAATGGTTCGCCGTTGCATCGTTGGATAGCTCGTCGATTGCCAATCCACCTTCACGAGTCACGTTCGGGCACTGATAAGCGATTTTCAATGCCTACAGTCACATGGCCACACAAATCTAGATAACAACTGAAATAGTTAAGTACATCAGTGTCTCTATATAGCAGCGGAAAAGAAAACATAGATAACAAAGTCTGGTAATAAGCAAGCTGAAACAAAATTAAATAAAAAGATGGACAAGCTGGTCTATAGAAACTCTATTTACTTGAGATCATTAGACTCCAGGGTGCCTAAAAGCATGGGTGAAAGGTCCAGGTTTACCACTTGTGTGTAAATCAGGACGGTTAGAAAACCGTCAAGCAAGTGGTGAAATTAAGGATTAGTTTGTGCACATGTAATATGTATCATGAATTTATCTCTAGCAGAAATATAAGACAGATTATATAACTATATCACTTGCTTTCATGAGTAAGAAACATGCATCTTGAAAATCCAGATCACAAATAGAGGTAGCAGCTAATCAAATTAACAACACAAAGATATCAAGGAGGGTGTGTCTAATCCTGGAGTGTGATGCAGAGGTGGTGTGTGCATCTAACTACACACTGATTAATCTTGTTTAGGATCAAGGGATAATGTGTGTTTGGTATACCCACTAGGACCTTTACTTAGTTTATAGGCACAGACTCATCTGGCACAGCACTCCAAAAAACCACGAACCGCACATTATCTGTGAGATATCAAAACCCCTCATTAATTAATCCACATGAATATTTTCATTGCTTAGTTATACATAATATATTATACACTAGGCTCGAATAACTCAATCCATAGGGAACATCTATCATGTGGTTGCCCTCTTTGCTTGGGTTTCCAAAGCAAATGAAATTTACATGTTAAATATCAAAGCAAGTCATCATGACTTGATACACACATATACTTAACCTCTTTCTTAGTTTATCATGTTCTATACTTAATCAAAGGTTTGGTGGTGGAGAATCACGAGCCTCCACTCACAGTCACAATATATCCCAAACCAAGAAATGTCTTGATTCAAATAGAGACCATTCTTAATTTAGGTCATGAGAGACACACCCAATATCCAAACACAAGCAATCATCATCATCATTTATATACCACATCATGATTCCTAATCATGCATGCCCCTAGGGCTAAGTATCATCATAACGAACTGAGCAAACAAAAGTCTAAGGTATGACCTAGGCCAATATGCATAATATCTGTGGAGTCTAGGTCATGACATAATATAACATAACATGGAAGAAACATAGAATAGACACTGTGCGATAACATAGAAAAACAAGCCTTGCTTGCATACATGAATAGGGATATATCATGAATTTGATAAAATGATCATAAACAAGGAATAATAACCAAGTGACTACTTTATCATCTACTTTATGTTAAGATGACAAGAACAAGCTTAATTGCATAACTGATGTCATAACTCATCAAAGAAACCCAAAGAATTGTGAAAATAATCTCGAATAGATTAATTTCCCAAAATCAAAGGATCTATTTTCTTGTACCTGAGCTTGTAGGCCCGATGCCATGTTAGGCAAGTTCTAACAGCAGTCTGATAAATCCAAACTAGAAAATCCTTTTTGAAAAATTAGCTTGAGCGTGTGTGCTCTGTAAAACAAATTATTCTCGGGATTTCACTGAGCATGTGCGCTGGATAGATCGAGTGCATGCGCTCGTGCTGAAATCTGCGAGTCTCAAAACATTTTCAATCAAATACTTCTTCGATTCAAAACCAAATAAAAAACCAACTTCAATCCAGGTTTTGTACTCCAAAGAAGAAACTATTCCATTAATTTTCACATCAAATTATTAAGTATTCTCAAATTCACCATTAGAGCTCAAAGGCTCGCAATCCAAACAACAAATGAGGACAACCCCTTATCCAAACTACTCATCACTATCCGAAAATATCATAGAATGATAGAGATCACATGATACCCAAAATCCCACAAAAAATACATCAAAACATGAGTTAAAGATCTTTCTTACGAAGGTATCATTTATCTATAATAATGGATCATTCTCCTTAAAAGAGACAGTGGATTGAGGTTCACTTCTTAGAGAGCTCCTCCCCTTGATCAAATCCCACAAAAATCTAAAATAAATCCAATCAAAACAAAATGCATAGCATTAGCAAGAGGAGAGTGAGATCTCCAAAACCTATGAATCAAAAAGTTTTTTTTAAAAAAAATCCTATCCAAGCAAAACAAAACTTGTAGCATTAGCAAGAGGAGAGTGAGATCTCAAAAACTTATGAATCAAAATTTGTTTTTTAAAAAAATCCTTGAGCAAAAAAGCACTTATCTTGGGATGTAAAAGATTTCTTCTCTGGGCTTCCAAGCTCTCCAATCTCAGCCCTAATCTCATGAGAAAGAGGAATTGGGGCTTTTATATGAGGGATTATGAAGTGGGTTTGTGGGTCAATGGGAATTTTTTTATTAGATATAACCCAATAAGCTAATTAACCATAAAACCCATTATCTCTTTCTTAAAGCACAAAACATTATGAAAACCCAAATAAATCAATTTTAAAACTCAAAACTTGATTTTAAACAAAGAATAAAATAAAATAGGTTATTTTCCACTTGAAGAAGCGATGCAACATGTGTCATATTAAGGATTCAACACAAATAGACAGTTCAAAATTATTCAATTACCATCTATAGTTAGAATTGATTCGGAGCGGAGTAGGGTGTTTACATTATTATTGAGTGAACCTCTTAAGCTTTAAACATTATGCATTCACCTTTCACTTCCTCATGAAAATTAAAGCTCATCCCCTTGAAGAACCACCTAACTTTTTCCCTTTCTTTTCCCCTCAAATAAGGTGCTGTTCACACAAGCATTAATATTAGATATATAACATCATTTTTTATATTGCTATTCATATTATTGTTGTCAATTGATATTATTGTTGAGGATATTTTTGAAAAAAAAGTTTTAATGTAGGACACACTTTTAGAATAGTATTAGATTAGATAAATGAGATATATAAATATAAGTTGGGTTGTTTCCCCCATAGAAATCACTTTTAAAATAGGGTGATTCTAAGAAAACCATCTTCAAAGTTTAATTCATATTGAAACCACTTTTAGTGGGGGTCACGATTGCAATAAACAATCTTAACCTATTTTCTAATGAAATTATAACTAAAATTCTTAAAATTCACTTAAAAATGCGCTGTCAAACACTAGGTTACGTTGAGAAAACATGTCACGTGCTTGACACTTGTGTTTTTCAAGGTTGTTTTGGGAATTTTAATAAAACTTTCACTAGAAATTAGGTTAAGATTGTTAATTTCAATTGGAACCCCTTTTAAGAATGGTGTTTCATGAAAATTGAATTTTAAAAGTTGTTATTCTAGAGCCACCCTGTTTCGAAGGTGGTTTGCCATAAGAAACCCTTAGAAGTTAAAAGGCCCGATCATCAAATATCAAAGCCCATCAGTAGGGCCCAAATTAACTTCAGCCTTGCTACCCATCGTGTCTTCGTCTCGAAGGGACAGAAGAGAAGAGTTGGGTAGCGGCAATGGCGGAAGTCGCAGCGGATGACGACACAAACATCGAGGCATTTCTAGCTATAGGGCTAGACAAACGGATGGCCGAGAGTGCTTTAAGGAACCCTAAGGTCACCGCCAACCTTGCCAAGGTCATCCATGAGGTACCCTTTCTGTCCATTCCTTTTTCTTTACAAAAACCCTAATATATTCAGAAAAATAATAAAATATTGAGTTGGAAGAAATTTCATTTTCGTTTTCTTTCAATTTATCTGAAAAGTTTGTCATTTTCAGTGCCTTAGCCCCAAAATCTCATCCAAAATCTCATTTATGAGCATGCACAAGACTGTAAGAATCAAAGGTCTAAAAAATGGAGCCAAAATGAACAAGATTTCTCATAATCCACTGATTGTGATGAAAACTATATGGTTACATACTTGTCTAAGAATTTAGTGTTGCGGAAACCGGGGCCCGATAGAGTAGGGTCGCAGCTAAAGTAGTGTGGAAATAATAAAGTTTAACACACAGACTTATGTGGAAAACTCTCTAAATGAATTTGGGGTAAAAACCACGGGCAAAAATAGAAGAATCCACTATGAGGAAAATCTAGGAGTTACAATCTCTCTATACAACAAGGAGAAACTCTCTCTATTTTTCTCTCTCTTTATTTTTGATCTCTATTAATTTAGAGACACTGAGATTCTTGGATGATCTTAACTTAAAGCTTAGGGGCCTATTTATAGGAGAGATTATGGTTGGTGAGCACTGTTGCTATAGTATTTGCTATAGCATTGCTACAGTAATAATTGGTGGGTTTGGTGGTTACTGTAGCAGAGTAGATATTTCCTATAGGTTTGGCTGCTCAACTTTTCTTTAACAATCTCCCACTTGAAGATTTGATTGATTATCAATCATATCTTCACACCATTCTTTCTGTTTTGCCACTTTCATGTTGCTTACGTCTCCATTAGACCACAAGAGGATCGACATCGGATAAACTTGTCAATATTGACTGTCTTTGTTAGAAAATCTGCTAGGTTATCTTTAGTGTGAATTTTCTGCATATCTACTGTTCCTTCTTCCACTTTCTCATGAACGAAGTGATACTGAACTCGAATGTGTTTTGTTTTTGAATGACATGCTGGATTTCTTGCCAAATGTAAAGTACTCTGACTGTCACAAAAGAGAGAAATCTTCTTTTGTTCATGGCCGAGTTCCTCCAGCATCATTTGTAACCATATTGCCTCTTTACTAGCTTGTGCAGCTGCTACATATTCTGCTTCTGTTGTTGATGTACCTACAACTGACTATAGTTTTGAAACCCAGCTTACAGCTTCGCCGGCAAGTGCGAACACATAGTATGTGGTGGATTTGCTATTATCACAATCCCTTGCATTATCAGAATCAACAAATCCATTGATGATGAAATCTGATCCCCCGTAATATAATGCAACATCTGAGATTCCCCTAATGTATCGTAGGGCCCTCTTTAAAGCATTTCAATGCTCTTTACCAGTATTTGCCATGTATCGACTAACCACTCCCACTGATTGTGCGACGTCTGGTCTTGTACAAATCATAGCGAACATTAAACTTGCCACTGCCAATGCATACGGTACTCAAGACATCTCCATCCTCTCATCTTCACTGGTAGGACTCATACTGGAGGATAACTTGAAATTAACAGGAAGTGGGGTAGAAATTGACTTACAATCTTGCATATTGAAACGCCGCAAGATT
>JBAKGM010000200.1:27218399-27231549 GCA_037177215.1 Asparagus racemosus
TAGTAAACATACAAGTATAAACTGTGTTGATGCTGGTCAACGCGTCTCCGCCGAAGGATTCACCGATCATAGATTAGATTCCAAACAAGGTTGGACGCCGGTCAACGCATCGCACTTGCCGATCAAAAGCTAGATTCTGCACATATTCTGATGCCAATCAGAGCGTCGCAACGAAGAATTTCCTGATCAAGGGAGGAGTCTTGGAAAAAAGTTTGATGGTTAGTTGAACAACAGCTCACCGATACGAATCAAGAACAAAATGAACTCCACTTCAGTTCAAGATTCCGACAGCAGTCAGGCAAAAAATACAGCACCGTGATGCCTTCAGCTATCCTACAAAGCATTGGAGAAACTAAAAGGATTGGAGGAGTCAAATTCTGAAGCTAATCTCATAGCAAAAAAGTCATCTATCGGTTTTAGGTCAAGATCTCGACAACGATTGGACAAAAAAATGCAACACCATGATGCCTTTAGCTATCCTACAAAACACTAGAGAATCTGGAAGGATTGGAGAGATCAAAGACCGAAGCTATTTTTAGGTCTTGATTACACCGACTGAAGGTTTGGGCCTATCGTATCCAAAGTATTTTAGGCTCTTCTATTAAAGATCGAGACAGAAACAATTTAGAGGGGGTATTTGTAGGCGTTAAAAAATACCTGTAAGTGCGCGAACATGACTCGTGACGATGGATTAGCAATCGACTACCCATCTGACGATGCGACAAAGAACCGCTAACAACGCAACCACGATATAAACACATAAAAGTGAGTTGACGAACACATGAAGCGAGTCAGCGAGGCGTGCAAGTTAGTGAAGTGGTAAATCGTGGAATAAATCCAACGACGAAGCTTCAGATCGGCGAGTTTTAGTGAGATGGAACCAACCGGACTCAAACACTAACGAAATGGAATCAATCGGAATCAAACGTTGGCAGAACTGAGTAAATCAAACTCTAGAATTGGCAAAATGATCAACTTGACATGGGTATTGGGGCAAATGGATGTACCGGGATCAAAAAAATCACCAGAACAGGGCTACAAGGGCCCGGGGGCCGAGACGGCTCGGCCGAGGCTGAGAAAACTCAGCCTTGGCTGAGACAGGGTCGGCCAAGGCCAAGACTGGGTCGGCCAAGGCGGAGAAAACTCGACGTTGGCCGAGACACCTCGGCCAAGGCCGAGGTGACTCGGCCTTGGCCGAGCGGTCTAGGCCGAGCCAAATTAGTCCAAACAAACCCCCAACCCATATAAATAGGGAGGGGGGTCTCATTTGCTCCGAGTTGGAATTTTAGAGATTTCTCTGAGCTAAAGGCAGACTTTTTGCACAGATCTGACTTTTTTGCAGAGGCAAGAGCACCAGATCTAGACTTCAAAAGCACGAGGAATCCTTCTCGACATAGATCTACGCAGCGAGCAAAGGATTTGGTGGAGATCCAGATCAGATCTACGTTGACTTCCTCCGAATCTAAGCTTAGTCTTAACCCCAAGAAGAGCTGCGATTTAGCTTGGTCGATTTCACTTGCTTCAGGCGATCTATTTCCTTCGTGAAATAGTCTCCTTAGCACCGTAGATCTTGACTTAGATCTGATAACGCGGCGGTCCATGGATAAAAAAAAGAGTCCCCGGTACATGTAAAGATCCCACACAAGCGAGGATTCGAAAAACGGATCCTGCGTTTGTTCAACCAGGGCTATAAAAGTTGAAATCTTTGTGGATTTTCATTGTAAGCCTTATAAAAAGGTGATATTTTCATTTTATATTCATTGTAATAGCCAAAAGGCTGTAACGAGTTCAATCAATGACAATTAACGCAACTTTCCCATGAACAAGTAGAATGCTATGTTGATCACCTTGCAATTAAAAGTCGTCGCACAGAAGATCACCTCAACGACTTGAGAATAGTGTTTAAAATCATGCGAAACCACCAGCTCAAGATGAATTTGACTAAATCTTTTCTAGGGGTATCATCAAACAAATTCCTTGAATTTATTGTAACGTCTAAAGGGATACATGTCGATCCAGAGAAAGTGAAGGTCGTACAAGAAATACTACCTCTGAGAAATCTTGAGAAATCTCAAAGAACTTAGAGGCTTGCAGGAAGCATTAGCTTACATCCACAGATTCATAGCTAATCTATCAAGAAAATGTTAACTGTTCCAAAGATTGATGAAGAAGGGCATTTCGTTCATATGGGATGATGCTTGTCAAAAGGCTTTTGATGAGATCAAAATGCATCTCACAAAGCCACCTATCTTAGAGGCACCAGTGTCGAGAAAGCCATTCCAAATATATGTTAGGGCTATGAACCATTCTCTAGGAGCACTTCTTGCTTAGAAAAATGATGATGGTCATGAACAAGCTATATATTATCTTAGCTAAACTATGATTGGCAACAAACATCGCTACAATCTGGTATAAAAAGAGTGTCTAGCTCTGGTATTTGCAGTCCAAAAGATGCGGCACTACTTGACTGACCAATCTGTCCATGTCATCTCGAGACTCAATCCTCTACGGACACTCATGACAACACCTAAATCTCTAAAGTCTAAGTTGGCTAAATGGGCCATACTACTCTCTCAGTATGACATGACGTTTATAACTCAGTAAGTAGTTAAGGGTAAAGTAATAGCTGACTTCTTAGCATATCACCACGTCCCTCAGTCTGCTAAGCTTTCTGAAGACATTACGGATGAGTCATTCAAATCAAATGTCATATCTGACCGCCAAGTGTGGCAGCTCTAGTTTGATAGCGCATTACGACGCAATCATAAAGGAACGATCATTGTAGGGTTGGGGTAGTACTTATTGATCTCTGCGGTAATGACCTGCCTCAGGCTTATTCATTTACTGAGCTACGCTCCAACAATATGACTGAATATAATGCCCTTATAATTAGATTGCAACTCGCTCAAGACATGTGAGTGAAAAATCTTGAGGCTTACGGTAATTCCAACTGTCGCTTCATGGCCATTTGAAATGTGGGGAATGGACATCATTGGGTCAATTAGCCCACCGTCAACTAAAGGCCATTGATTGATTTTGGCAATCACTGATTACTTCTCCAAGTGGGCCGAAGCCATTCCACTCAAAGAAGTCAAAACTTCTAATGTGGTTAAGTTTTTGAAACACCACATCATCGATCTGGAGTCTCTCGGAGGATTGTTCACGATAATGATCCACAGTACATCAATAGACTGTTTCTTAAATTTTGTAACAAGTTTTGAATCTAAGATGTGGCCTCTATGCTGTACAACCCAGCCATCAATGGTCTAGCTGAAGCACTCAATAAAACTATAATTAAGCTTCTCAAAAAGTTCATCTCCTCCAACAAACGTGATTGGGATGAAAAGCTAGGGGAGTGTCTATGGGCTTATCAAACAACAACCCGCACTCCCACAGGCGCTACGCCTTTCTTTTTGGTATACGGACGTGAAGCTGTAGTACTATTGGAGACACAGATTTCATCATTGAGAATTGCTCTTGCGAAAATTATGACAGCTAAAGAACATCATCAAAAGTGTCTCAAAGAGTTAGAGGTGCTAGATGAGTTGAGACCAAGAACTCAACAATGAATTGAGATCTACCAGCCTCGGATCTTGAGAGCCTTCAATAGGAGAGTCAACGAATGATCCTTTAAAGAAGGAGACCTAGTCTTAGTTGTTCATCAACCTATGGTCATGACTCACAAGACTAAAGGTAAATTTAACCCCAAATGGGAAGGCCCATTTATAGTAAAGACTGTCTCTCAAATGGAGCATACAACCTAATTGATCTAAATGATAATAGGATTATGGTGCCAATCAATAGGAATTTTCTTAAGAAATATTACCCTTGAGTTGAGCCTTGTTCATCTCTCCACAGGAGATATCGGTCATGTTCCACCTCTAGCCATGAGTTTCATTTTTCAACCAAAATTAACAATTTCAACAAAAATCCCCCAGCGAGTTATCAAGTTAACACTATATCTATGTAACCCTGCGAATCTCTTGCCACCGTTATGTTAACATTACACCTCTAAACGGTCTGTATTTCTTCGAACCCAACTGGTCAACATTACACCTCTGTCGGTTGTTCTATTTGATTGGTTAACATTACACCTCTTTCATTCTATTGCTTTAAATAGATTAGTTAATATTACACTTCCATTAATTTTCACTACCGTTAAGTTAACACTACACTTCCAAACAGTAATCATCCCTTGGACTCCCTAAAACCGATCGATTAATATTACACCTTTGTCAGTTATTCTTTTTGACATGCTAACATTACACCTCTATCGAATTTTTCTATTGCTGTCATGATAATATTACACCTCTGTCGAATTTTCCCATTGCTATCATGTTAACATTACACTTCTGAATAGTACTAGATCTCCAAATCTGATATCTTAACACTACACCTCTATCAGCGTAACTTCATCGACTAGTTTACATTACACCTCCTTTGACTTCTCTCTTCATATGGATGAGTTAGTTTCCATAACTCAGCCATTCTCCCCACAGAGTCATTCATGATTCTAAAATTCATACGATATGTTAACATCACATGTTTATCGTTTGAATCCAAAAAAGTTCCTTATTGCCAAAATAGATCTAAACCATTATTATATAATAAAAAAAGAGAAGTGGGTGATACAATTAAACCAGAATCACTGATTATACAGGGATATAATGCGCTCAAAATGTTTGGCCATCTCTGCCTCTCTTGCATCGAGAACACCCTTGAAGCCTCATTCTTTCAAAATCTCAGGGTCCACTTGGATCACTTGAATGCTGATAGCTTCCAACCGAGCTTGTTCTGTCTTCAGCTGAGATGCTTTGTGTGTCTGCTCAGTGACTAGTTCAGAGGATTTAATTCTAAAGTTTTCCTTTCGCTATTGTGCCACCTCTAACTTAGCTTGAGCTTCGGCAATAATAGCTTTGACCTCCTTAATGCTTTCCACTTGTTCAAGAATAGCACTAGCAACCTCAGCATACTTACCATCAATCACTACAAGATGAATGGTCATCTCTTGAAGTCTTCCCTTGGTTTCTTCTACCTCTTTGCGAGCGGCCTCTTCAAGCTCATGGCATTTGATTGTGAGGTGATAGAATTCAATATCTACAATAGCAGCAATGTCAGCCCCATGAAGGTGTTGTAGTTCTTAAAAATGGAGCTCAACCTCGTCGACCATTATCTTGTATAGCTCAGCATGTTCGGCTCCAACGATTTATATAAGAACACCAAGCTGACTCCGCAGTAGACGAATATTGTAAACAGACAAGCCTCTTCCAACAAATAAGGCTTTTTCAACAATCGGGTTGAATAATTTCGTCAGACTCTCAATCAAAATCAAGATCTTTGATTTAATTGAATCATCAGAGTCAGGGGATTGAGGCGACTGAGAAATTCCCATATGACTCAACGGAGCTGCCCTAGTTGAAACCACCAATGCGTCAGAGGCAATTGAGGTCGTGGCTAAGGAGAACTGAATCTGACTGCTACCTAGTATGAGAAATGATGTGAGTGAAGCTAACACGCTCGAGACATCCATCATGGTAGAGATGTACGGTGCTGAGGTCACCAATGATTCAGAAGTCCGTACAACTAACACTGTTGTCATCATTACATCTACCGGCACCTCTTAAATAGTAGTGGCTATGGTCTCTAGCTTGACAAATGTGTCTGGCACCTCAGCAGGCTTATCTTCAACTTGAGGTTCATGACCTCATGAGATCATTATTCGAACTCCTTGCAAAATTGGAGAAATCAGTACATCATCATCCTCCTCAGAAATCAAATGACTCATCTATGATTAACTTGCACCGTGCAGTAGGAACTAGTGTGGGACGTGCTTCCATACTAGCCTTCGGCTCAGGTTCGTTGGCAATAGGAATAGTCACTGAAGTTGCTGCAGAGCCAACTGTCAGTTTAGGCTCGTCATCCGCAAGAATGGGCATGGGAGTTGTTTCCATACCAGCCTCTGGTTCAAGTTCATCATTTAGGGGAAGATGAATAAAGTGTTAGTTATCGAGCTAAAGAACTACACAAATTCCATTGAAGAGGATTATACCTAGGACATAGAAAGATCCACCTATATCACCCTCGAAACTAGTTTTGTCTGGGTTGGTAAGGTAATTATCGGTGTCTTAATCGACCCGTTCTTCGCTATCTAATCAGGACGAGCTCCTTACCTACAAGCAAGAAGTACACATCACCAGAATGTATGCCCACTAAATCAATGTAAAGGTAAAAATAAGTTTTACCTAAAGCACCTGCAGGTTCCATCACTGGCTCTTACCATTAGAATCACATGAGATTTCTCCCTTGCTCTTGGAGGTTCATCGAATACAAAAGCTTTCACCAGCTGTGGAAGCTCTACGCATCACTTCTTCTATGATTCTTGCGATTGTTGGACTTGTAGTGGCCTCTTCCCACAAGCCCCTCGATTGGCTATTCCTTAGCGAACCGTTGACTACGTTGGCTCATGTACGCTAATGCTAACATGTCTTTGTGGTGGTGCCTTGTCAATTGATGCCTCTGAGTCTTCTTCATCTCCTTCCAATCCAGCTTCCACCAAATACTATTTGAGTCTAGGTGCTCGACTCTAGGATCCTTTCTTAGAAGCTTCTTTATACTTCTGAATGATCCATCGCACACCGGTCTTGTTCACTTGGAAATTTGGATGGGGGACATTTACTATGCTCTACCACTTACAAAATCCTAACATCAAGTAATAGTTAGGAACCTTGTAAGGTAAAATAAAGATAGCATCGGTAGCCCCAACAGCGAAGTGACACCACACACGAGCTCCGTTAACAATACTTCTTAAGCACGACAACTCCAACTACGGTGGCCTTCGACCAGGGAGAACTGCAAACAGTGTTCTTTCCTTGAGTGAATTGACTCAGGGGTCCATTGAGTCGAAAAGAAGATTTAGAAATCTGAGAGTTTGGAGAAGTTAGAAGAAAGTTAGGGGTTTGAAGGCGGTGTAAAGAGATAGGAAGATCAACAGTCTATTTATAGGCTTGCACCGAACTTCGCCTAAGATTTTCCCCCCAAACTTCACCTGAGAATATCACCCCGAGCTTCGGGTAAGAGCGATCTTCATGCCAATTTTAGATTCAAAAATTGAGGATTAGAAATTTGAAATCCCTTAAGTGAGTTTCGCTAATCAGTCTAGCAAGCTCTGCTCAAATACTAAACAAGCCTCACCCAACTGACTTACGAAACTTTACATAAGTCCCAAAATTGAACGAGCTTCACCAACAGACATAGCAAACTTTGCTTAAGTCTAAAAATTAGGTGAACCTCGCTCAAATGATAGATTTCTCAACAAATCATATGCAGATTTCAAGTTTTGGTTGAAGCATGAAAGGAAAACTATGCGCAAATCAAACACACAAGGATGGACAATCTCATGAAGATTACATACTTATTGATCAAAGACTCTATTACATAAACGCGGCATTCAGACTCTCAAACTATAAAGATAGTTGGCGCTCATTCTTCCAACTTCAACAACAATCAAGAGGCAAAAAGGCAAGGAGAAACCAAAATCAAGAGCTTGCCCTTTACCCCTAACTATGGATAATGAGAAGGAAAAAGAATAGAGAAGCTACTAATCCCATGTTCCTCCGATCTCATAAAACTTAGGGAACAAAAGTAGTCTCCATATAGAAAATATAGCTCATGTTTACTCCTCCATTAGGCCCTATTCTAGGACATGAGAAGAGTTGTTAAACAAAATTTGACATCAAGGTTGAGAAAAGTGCACGACGCCTAATTACGTTCTAGGTCCGCACTTGTGAGACCTAATCACTTTCGGAGTCTTTGTTTATGGAGCTCTATATGTCATTCGTTTAGACGCCACATCAACCTACGAATAATCCGACATAGAGCATGGTACTCAAAGTTCCAAGCATCCCTATCACAAGTCACCTCACAGCAAGCTTCTGACTTATTCTAGAGGGTTTACTCGAGCGTAGCCTTCTCGGCTAAAAGCAAATGCACCAATAGGCACAGTATACAAATTTCCTCCATTAGATTGCCCTTCATTTGGGCTAGCTCCTATTGGAGCTATTGAATCTTAGCTCTATGGAAGAGCATCTCTAGTCAAGTTGGAGAGGACTTAGATATGGAGAAGATGAAGGTGAGTAAAGATTTTGATTGGAATGAGGCTATTTATAAGCTTTCCAAATCCAAACTTCTAAAAACTTCATTTGCATCAGAAACGATTGGTTCAAACGAAGAGGCTAGGGACTAGCCTAAATCTTAGTGCGTCCTAGTGAATCTCACCAAAACTTTGCCCATTGAAGAGAGATCGTAGCCACAAGTCATGGCGTGTATCCAAAGGTGGGAATCTTGGTGACCATCGCCAACTAGTGACCATCACCAACTTACGACCATCACCAGCTTACAAACTTCGCTTGCACAACTAAAGTGAGGCGAACTTAACCAACATTCAGAGTCAACCGAACATCACCTATAGCAAAGGAAATCACAATCACATTATACCTCTGGCAACCAAGTAGATAAATGAAGACAATATTTGACCAAAGTAAGATGACTCAAGCCATATTTAACAGTAAACCTCTAGCTATTACCCAAAGTATTTCGATTCTTGTTATAAGCCAAAAGTAGGATATCAAAACATTTTGAGGGGGGTCTTCTAGATGGCTAAAATATATTTTTACCTAGGTCTAATGCTCAGCTTGGATCCAAGAAGTGGAAGCCTAGGGCTAAATACTTCTAATAAGCCCTAACATAAGCCCACGATAAGCCCTAGCGAAGTTCGCTCAAGAAACATGCAAACTTGGCTGCATAATGCATTCAAACCCAACTCGTTCGAGTTAGGAAGTAGTTGGGGTCGAGTCTGTGTGTATATTTGACTCTTGGTCAAGTTGAAAGGTGTCCTCAAGTTGGCCGAGTCGAGATACGGATTTGAGTCAGATTCTAAGTCAAATCTGAAATTATCAGCGAAGCTTCCCAAAATCCTTGGCGAACTTCACCCAAAGAGACGTACATGGGTCACGTCACCCATGATCTAGAGAATGTGGCCCACCCATATTCTAGCAAACTTCGCCCACAACGTTATTAGCGAACTTCGCCAATTAACCGTTTCAAGATATTTTCAAGGAGAAACAGTTTTTCCTATTATCTCCTAAGTTAATGGCCACTAAATCCATAATTAATGGCCACTAACACCCACACACCCCCCTTTCTCTCTCTCTCTCTCTCCCCCCTCTCTCCCCCCCCCTCTCTCTCTCTCTCTCTCTGAGCCTATAAGAGGAGAGGAGATTGTTCATTTTGACATACAAAGGGAAAAGAAGAAAGGCAGCGATCCTGAAGCTTGGTAATTTGAACTCGATTTTCTCATATTTTAGCCGCCTAGCATCTCTTCATTCAAAGAAGACTTTGGCATCTTCAGCAAGATCAGCGATTGTTAAGTAGCGAAAGACCTTTCATCTTGGTCGGACCGTCAACGGAGCACAAGATCGACACTTCATCGGAAAGTGGAAAAGAACCCCAGATCTTTATAAATTTTTTCTTTGTTTCATTGTAATCTTTGAATTGTAATCTGTGTCATTTGCTATTCAAAAGACCTGAAACATGTGACTAATTAACATGGAAACACATAGCACCAGATCCCAAGATAAAATTGCTATTGACGCAATGCAGTGGGATTCACCAAGAGAACTTTAGAATCCATGATGAGGAATCTTCAAATATGTGTGTGTGTGTGTGTGTGTGTGTGAATCCACAAAAAATTATGAAAGATAAAAATATTATTAATAAAATAGTAATATATTTAGATTTACAATACTATGCTTAAATAGAAAAACATAATGGACTCCTAATAAGGCAGAAATTACTAGAAATAGAAACTATGAAAAACTAATTCAAAAGAATCTCTATCATTAAGGAAACAAATCATCCAAATTTGTGATTATACCATATTCATTTTCTAGTCCAAATAAACTCCTATTTTATTACTAAAAATAGTAAACTGTCCATTATCTCTCAATTCGAAAGGAAATTTGTGAATCTGAGTATTGCAAATTAAACTTTTGTTGGTGTGTTTGGCTCGATAGCGCTGTGATAGGCGATTTACCAATATTACGTGTTTGAATTCGACTTACAAATTGGGTGACATAGCCCGTCCTTCATGTGCAAGTCAAAGACCTTTCCGGACACCTATTTGGACTTGTAGCATTCCAACCACTCCATAAACTCATTTGCAACACGCTCTACATGCGTCACGAGAGCCATAAGAAAAAAATATTTAGTTTCAAATTATATTTGGGAAAGCACAGCATGAGACGGGACGGGAGTAGATAAATGTATTTTAAATTTGTGGATAATGAAGTTTGAATCTTGACCTCTTAAAACAATGTGGAGGTTTGATACTATGTTAATCTTCATCTGAAAGCTTAAACTTTTGGATTAAACAGTACTTGATATATATCTCCCATGCTTTTACGCAAAAGGTAATATTTGAGGGGAAAAAAAAGAATTAGGCTGCCTCTGGATAGAAAAAATTGATTTGACTGTGCAGAATTCATTTCTAGAATCTAATTCAATCTCAATTTCCTCGTTCAGAATCAAAGCCTACAAAAAGATCAGGCAAAAATCCAAAATCTGGCCTTGCTCAAAATGGCTGCCGTGTAAAATCCTCAAACTTAGCCCCCAACCGGACGTAACCACAAATGATAGTAGTTTCAATCATGCCGGAGTTGAATGCCATACGTAATAAAACCTATCGCGAAATCAAAGAACTGCCCGCTGGGACTCGAGTTTAGTTTTGGCATTTTGTCGCAAGACGTTGATGCCATAAAAAGTAAAGGGAAAATTATCTTGCACCCTTTGCTTGAGAATTATTTTTGCCTCCCATGCACTCCAATACCTTTGGTGATTTATTCTCAAATCCAAAGCACTATTTTGACTTAACTGTAATGTCATTATGTTTTCGAAATGGCAGCTGGAAATGTAGTTAGAAAAACATAAGACTATTGCTTCTTTATAATTTATTCTAATAAAAATGTTGGATGACACATAGAAAAGTAAAATGATTATGTTTTTCAAATCTTAAGTTAATTATAGCCTTATTAGCAAATTATTTCGAGAATACTTTTCCAATACTAATTTAATTCATTTTTATTTTTCTTATAGTTTACCGTATAACTTGTCATCTTCTATTGCGTTTTTTGTGCAATCAATCTATTTCTAAATTAAAGCAAAGATAATAATAAGTTCGGTAATTAAATTTCTTCCTGCATATCCATGTGTATTTAAAGAATGTAAAACTTTGAGAACTTATAAAAGTAGAGATCAAATGTGTCTACGAATACCAAGTTTATAATAGAATTTTCTACTAATGAGATTTTAGAGAACCTAACTCTATCCTCGCGATTTTAGTAATTTGAGGTTGAAAATCTATGCCAGCGAAAAATTTTGAGCATATCCACAGATTTATTACGGTTTATGGCCTACAAATAAATGTTTTTCAGAAGACGGGTATGAACAGAATTTTCTCAAGATGAATATAAGCATGAGAAATCGACCTGAAGTGGTGGAGAATGATGGGATAAGTGATGGCGAGAAAAGCCGTCACGTAGAGAATCACCGCCCCTTTTTCCTCCATATATACTTTTATTGTATTGTTTTTTCAGCACGCGCGCAAGTGGGATTGGACGAGCTAGTTGTGGATTAAAACCCAACCAAGGGAAATCTTCCAGGCATATTTCGTCACAATTGAGCTACCTTTTCATTTTGTTTTTATGTAAGCAAAGAAACAATTAATCCATCAAACAAGAACAGAGTATTTTAAAGGTTTAAACTGATTATTTGCGATGCACTCTCCATAGACTGTATTATATGCGTTGACGCAAGGAAAAATTTGCTAGATTAAATTTATTAAATTGGACTTCGAACGAGGATACCTGTGTCAAACTTTGTGGGCTGGTGGGCCGCACATCCCTTGTTGTGTTAGGCACCGAAAAGCATATGCGGATGTGGTTTTTAAAATAAAATAAAATAATAGATACGGGCTCCACTAACAATAATTTAAAATTGATGCATAGTGTTTTCCAAACACTATAAATAAGGCCTGAAATCCTTCAGAAAATCTCATCCCAAATACAACAACTCCTCTACATATAAAGTGAGAGAAAATAATAGAGAGAGTATCTCCTTATAAAGAGATATTGTAATCCTCATAAATTTTCCTCATAGTGAATTCTTCTATTCTTGCCCATGGTTTTTACCCCAAATTCATTTAGGGGATTTTCTACGCAAATCTATGTGTTATTTATTACTTCTGCAATAATTTAGCTGCAGCTCTGCTCTATTGTGCCCTGCGTTTGTCCCAACAAGTGGTATCAAAGCCTAGGTTAGCGTACTTGTTATATCTACTTATCGCATGCTCTTTGGCTGCCACCTAAGGTGGATACTCCACATCAGAAAATAAGTTAGATTATCATTTACCCTTTGAAGGTGTCGGGTACTATTCATGAGTACGGTACTGTTCATAAATACGGTACTATTCACAAGTACAGTACTATTCACAAATACAGAACTGTTCATACAGTTACTGTTCACGTGAAATAGTAGGAAGTTACTATTCGTGGTAGAAGAAATGGCGGCAAATTTCAAGAATTTCAAGATCGAGAAATTTAATGGGAGTAACTTCTCGTTGTGGAAGTTAAAAATAAAGACTATCTTGAGAAAAGATAATTATCTATCGGCCATCAGTGAAAGACCGGCGGACATCACAGATGATAAAAGGTGGAACGAAATAGAGGGGAATGCTATAGCAAACCTCCATCTGGCATTAGCAGACGGGGTGCTATCCAACATAGAAGAGAAGAAGACAGCGAAGGAGATCTGGGATACTCTAACAAAGTTATATGAGGCTAAATCCTTGCACAACAAAATCTTCTTAAAAAAAGACTTTACACTCTCCGGATGGCGGAATCTACATCGGTGACCGACCACATCAACACCCTAAATACACTATTCTCCCAACTCACAACATTGAGTCATGCAATCAGTGTGAATGAACGTGCGGAGCTTCTACTTCAGAGTCTACCTGACTTGTATGATCAACTCATCATCAACCTCACAAATAACGTCCTTGCGGAGAAGCTAGTTTTCGACGACGTTGCAGCCGCTG
>JBAKGM010000200.1:27231649-27259554 GCA_037177215.1 Asparagus racemosus
AGTTATTAGTGGTATATTTATTCATATAAAATGGGTAATGAGGGTATTAAATTGTAATTAAAATGTGATAATCAGATATGAGAGGTATATATGCAAAAATTTATAATTGTTTTGAACAATCAAAATTCCGGCGACCGGAATAGGTTTAAGTGGTTAACTATGTCAATTTATAGGTGTTATTGTCGCCGGCGTCACTTTTTAGGTCTTATTAGTTAGAGTGTGTTACTTTATAGGCTAAATTGGTATTTTATATGGTATGTTATTAATAATTGTTAATAATATCAGAATTTTAGTACCTAATTTAGTATAAATATTTAATGTACCATTACAGTGTGCAACTAATATATTATTTTATATTTAGTTCACATACTTGTTTAATTGTGACATAATGTAAAATATGATATAGCCATAATGTTTATTAATTATTAATAATATATAAGTTTTAGTCTAAAATGGATATATCTAATAATAGTGAATAAATAATAATTATACTATTGTTTAAAAAATATATATAACTAAAGTAAATGCCATACACCATTAATTAATTACTTTGATTTGATAGTTTATGCATGTATGTTTGTATGTATGTATGTATGCATGTGTTTGCTTTGAAGGATGTAAAAGGGTATGATTTATGTATGTATGGATGTGTTTAATGGTGCATGCATATGTTTTGGAGGGCATTTTAATAATATCAAGATAGTATGATTTACGTATGCACATATGTGGTTAATGTTGTCATTTGTCTTAGTGTAATATTTGTCGTATCCTGAGAATTACCAAGTCTAATAAGCTCTTAAGAGTTGACCACGTGTTATATTAACGGGCCAAATCCTATAATCTGAAAGTCTGACATGGGTATGAACATAGCCAACCTCTCTAGCTGTCCACTTCTAAGTTGAAAGATGTTTTCAAGCTGGGACCTATTAAAAGAGTATGAGTCCGAGATGAAAGGCATCTTCTGCTCAGACTTCATTAGAGAATGTCTCGAATGATAAAATGACCTATCAGCTTCATCAACATTACTCACATTTAATGCATGCCCAGTTAGCACCCATACTTTGCCACCCAATCAACATTGCTTAAATGCATGGCCACAGTCATTATGACAACTAGAGCTAGAGTCATAATGACTCATCAGACGACACCATTCTACCACTGTTATGTTAAATGCAGAGATAACTCATTCAACTGATCACCGGCACATGTAAATTGTAGTCTAACTGACCTACTGTGCCAACCCGACTAAACATGCACAGAATTATTTTGACTTGATGTGCATGCAGCATGTGACAGATTTGATCATCTACAGAGCTTTTTCCATCACCCTCAAAGGCAATGTCAAGATGTGGTGGAATTGTTTAGAGAAGAAGTCTATCCATAACTACGAACAACTCATCCAAAAGTTCATACACTACTTCGCAGACACAAAGAAGAAGGCTCCCTCCACTCTCCAGTTGCAGATCAAACAGAGGCTTGGTGAAACTCTGAGAGAGTACTATAGGCATTGAAAATTACTTATAAGTGCCCGAACATGACTTGTGACAATGGATTGATGATCGATGACCCATCCGACAGTACAACGACGAACCACTGATGATATAATCACACCACAAATGCATAAAGCGAGTCGGCAAATGTATGAAGCAAGACGGTAAGGCGTACAAGTCAGCTAAACGATGAATTGTAGGATAAATCAAATGGCGAAGCTTCAGATCAGTGAATATCGACGAGATAGCACCAACCAGACTTGAACATCGACGAAACTGAACCAATTAGACTCGAGAATCGATGAAACAAATAGTCAGACTTGGGAATCGACACTACCGAATGAATCAGACTCGGAGAAAAGCTAGAACGAAGCCACGTAGGTAGCTTGACGGCTGAGCCACCTCATGGTGGCTCGGCCACAGATCCAACCCCCCTCTTTTGCCTATAAATAGAGAGGGGGGTCTCATTTGCAGGGGCTAGAATTTCTTTTGCACGAGACTTCTTGTACGCGAGCTCCGCATTTTCCACGACTCCGGAGTTCTTCCCAATGCAGATTTGAAGACTTAGCAAATCCTACACATCGAGCAAAGGAGTTAGATGAGATCTAGATCAGATCTACGATGCATCCCTCCAGATTCAAACTTTGTTTTGATCCCGATAAGAGTAATGATTTTGTTTGATCGATATCAATTTTAGTGAATGGTTGTTAAGGTTTATTTTATAACTGTTAAATTTTATTGTTGGTTGTTACTATTGCCTATTTGATGTTAAGGTTAGATAGATTGATGTAAAGTGATTTAAATTAATTATTGCAGGAAAAAGTGTGGTCATGCTGTAGAAATTAGGTCTACCGCTAGTTTTAGTGCATATTATGACTTTATGAAAATACTTGAACCGAGAATGAAGCGGTGGCACTAGGATTTATGCGAGGGGTGCAACTTTGAGTATTACATAATATTTGGCCCCCCAGCATTAAATCGACCCACATTTAAACTTGTTTTGAGTCACTATATAGGTGGTGAAGTGACTTTTACTCTACCCGATGCCGACTGTGGGAAAGAAAAGACAGTTAATTTTGATTTGGATTGGGTTTGCAATCACACCGGTTCTCAATTAATGGAGAAATAATTTACAGCAATTGAGATGCCCACACTAGGATTTGGAGGGAGTGTTTTGTTGATCAAGTTATTAGAAAGAAGAAAGATAAAGAAATAACAAAGACTATGCGAAGATATGTGGAAGGATTACTTGAATCTCTTGTTGAATCAAAAAAGAAGAAGGGTATTGAGGACTTTGTGTTGCTGTAGTTTTTTTGCCAATGTTCAATGATTTGGTGCCCTAGCAGTGTGCTAGGCATCCTTGGGCTCTTGTTCAAGTATGTTGATTGCATTGATAGAGTGAAGAATGTGGCCTGGGGGAAATTCATTTATGATCAGACCAAGAAATGTATTCAGATTGCTAGAGAAGGACTGAACATACCAAGGATTATGTATGTGCCTAGATGCATGCCTCTGACTACTGTAAGTTTTATTAAGTGAACATACCAGGGGTTACGTATGTGCCTGGATGCATACCTCTAATTACTGTAAGTTATATTAACGTTTTCCTTGTTACCATTAACTAATGTATGTGAATGTTTTAGTGCATTCTGTAAACTATATTTGATGATTGTTAAGCTTAACTAGTTCATATTAAAGTAACTCGGTACATGCAAATCTTTTTATGTTTAGTGTTAACTATATTTGATGAATGCTAATATTTACATGTTTTAAAGAAACTTCATGCATCTTAAAATTTGTGTGTGTAATTATAAATATTTCATGCTAATTTTGAGTGATTCATGTTAAACTAACACATCACATGTGAATGTTTGCTAGTTTCACTTTAAACAGATATTTAGTGCATGCTAACAGATAAATGTAAATGATTTATTTGCAGCTTTAGTACTACGAAATGACAAGGATTAAAAACTATACTCTAAGCAATAGATTCAAACCACCATTGACTAACTATGTGATTATTGTAGAGAAGTCTGGATCCTCAGGAAGGAAACAATAGCTGCAAAAGCTAGAAAAGCAAGCATAGTTGTAGTTTAAAAACCTATAGCAGAATTTGGCCCATGGGTTAAAAAATATCCACTCAGAAAGTCAAATATGAGGGAAAATAATACGTTAAGAATTAGAAGAAAAGAGATTCCACCACTCCATGTAAAGAAGCATCATTTGAAACGTTCTCCGAAAAAAGAAGAAAGCAGAAAGGAGGAAAAAGCATGTAGTAGAAAAGAAGAAATCCTTAATAGGATTGGTAAGCTCTTAACTAGTATATGTTAAGTTTATAGTTTTAATTATTAAGTATATCATACGAATTGTTAACTTTTGTTAAACAGATGTTAATTTTACTTGATTGACTATTAAGGTTTACTACCTATATGTGAACTATAGCGATTAACTATTATGTTTTACGCAATTTATGTGAAATGTAGCTGTTAACTATTACCTTTTACCTTATAGCTGTTAACTTTTATATTATTTTTAAAATTCTAGATTATATCAAATGCTATTGATGATGTTTTTGAAAAGGAAGATGAGATCAAGGAGTTACCGATTGAGAAGCAGCTTAATTTCTGGAGAAATGCAGCTAAATTAAATTAGAGAATATGTCATGCACTAAAATATTAAAAGAAATTGTATTGTCAAACATTTATGAATGAGATCCATAGGCTTAATAAAAAAAGTTGAAGGCTACAAGGGATCAGGTTACATAATAGCTCCTGAAGTTTTCAAAGAAAATGTGAATAAGTTTTTATTGTAAGAGAAAACAAAGGAAAACCAACCGCGGATGAAGCTGAACGACATGATGATAATAGACATTGCTTTGTTAATGAGTTCGTGCATGATTATGAAGATGGTAATGTTAAAGAGCACTTGAGTGGAAATGAAAATGTAGAAGACGAAAAAAATAAGAATGAAGCGGACGAGCAGTTGAATGAGAAAAGAGTTGATGTGGAGGAGGGTACACAACTTGAAAATGACGATGTACATAAACAAAAGGATGTAGCTTGGGACGAGAACATTCCACTCTGCAATTTCATCAAGAGAACGAAGAAGGCAATAGCAAAAAAGTATGTGACTTATAGGAGGAGAGCTCCAAGCACAAGAGCTACCAAGAGATCACAACTAGTTAGGATGCCATTAACCGAATGAAAGAAACCCAATCTAAAGACGGTGATCACAAAGATGAACCACTTGTTGTCAATGATGACGTAGATGAAATTAAAATTTACTATGATGACAATATTGCCAATTGGGACGTGTTGAAAAGCATGTATTTGTCGGATATTGATCGTGCTAATTTAAAGGACATGAACGAGGGGATTCTTGAGATTTCTAGGTTTAGTCTATGTGTGTTGGATAGCACAGCGACTTTTGTACATAACTACAAAATACCAAGCAATGTGGCATCTAAACTCTCAGCTGAGGAGAACAAATGGCTTTCAGAATTTTGCAAGCAGAAATGTAGTTAGTAAGTGCCGATCACTGTTATTGTTCTACAATTTATATTAAGGCTGCACATTTATTTGTTAATCCTTTTGATTAATTGTTACTTTTTTTAATTTATCTTAAGTGTGAACAAATATATGTTGACCCTCTTCTGTAACTATTAATGTTCAATAATTACTATTAAGTGTGACCAATTAGCTGTTAAGCCTTTTGAATAACTACCAGTATTTTGCAGCATCTACGAAGTTTGAACGTTAATATGTTAATCCATTTGTATAAATGTTAATGTTTTGTAACATCTGTTAAGTTTGATCATTTATCTGCTAATCCAATTGTATAACTATTAATGTTCAACAATTTCTATTAACTTTGAACATTTATATGTTAATCCTTTCGTATAAGTATTAGTGTTCTACAGTATCTGTTAATTTTGAACAATTATCTGCTAACTCTATTATATAACTGTTAATGTTCTATGACATCAATTATAATTCTTGTTAGCTTTACATTAACACCTAATTCTCATGTGATGCTTTTTAGGAAATTTGATGTCATCGAAACTATTAACAGCACAATAGGAAGGAAGGAGCTCATTAACCTAATGGTGGAGGAAGGCTTGATGAAAGAGTATAGTATAGGTTTTTCAATCAAATGTGGATCTGAATCATTATGAATTATTGATTAAATTTTATTTTTAACTTGCAGGTTACAGAGGCGCTCTTAGATAGATTAAGGTCATGGTTACTAAAGCCTAAGAACTCTGCTTTAAACAAGGAGGATGGGGTTGCATCATTTTTTTGTGTAAGCTTGTTAATCAAACACCTCAAATTCCAACATGATTATTTGAAATCCATATATTACAATTGCTATTTATTGTCTTATTTTGATTAAAATAACATTCATTCTAGGGAGACAAACCTGATTTCATGCAATTATAGCAATTGCATATACAAAATCATATTGCCGCTAGCTGGAAAATTCTCATAGTCCCTGTTGTGCGTCATGACCATTGGCACCTTGTTGAAGTTAGATTGAATAAAGATGTTGTCATGCACCACAGCTCGGCGGATCACAGTGCTTATATTGAGCCAGTTAACAAAGTCATCAATTTCATGGACCATATGAAGGCCGCATTTGATCAATTAAAGTTTGATGAATATATCAATATAAGGCAATCCCATGCGAGCCTCAAAAGGGATCATATGTTGCATATGAACACTATCACTTTATTTTTTAATTTTCGTCAGCATAAACTATATCCCTTCTAAGTAATTATCACTTTTCTATTTTGTAATTTGTAGCTATGACTGTGGAATATATGTTTACTATTATATACGGGCTATCCTCTATCGAAGTGATATATTGCATGTTACGCCTATTGACGATGCATCGGAGGTAGTACGTGCAAGGCTTGCTGCAGAGTTGATAATAGAAGGTCGGGAATTGAAGCTCACTGGCACACTAGACATGGATGGCCCAAAATTCGAGTTATGTACAACAACAAATGATGAAAGACTAGAGAATGAATCTTAGCTAAATGAAAAAATAATCTTAACTTGTTAATGTTTAACTTGACACATTTCTGTGGGTGTAATGTGCTATATGCTACCTTTAGCAGACCAACATGCACTTTCCTAAATTTAACTATATTTCTATGCATGTTTTTTGGTTTCATTATAGTACTTAACAAGAACTTTTGATACTTAATGGATATCTATTTAGAGTTAACATGTACCTATGACAGTTAATAGGTATACATGATAAGCAACTGGAACTGTTGCTAGTTAACATTTTATGAATTATAGTTAATATATTCCTATGATAGCTAATAGCTACTACATATAGTTATTAGCTGCTTGTTACAGTTCACATGTATATGTTAGAGTTAACAAGTGCAGTAGCTGCATAATGGTTAAATATACTGCTTAAGAGACACTAGTTATAGATGACATATAATCTACACATAGCATTAACTTTTAGCAATACTGCGTAAAAGTAATATCATTCACTGAATAATTAACATAAAAATACTTGATATACAAAATAAAACTTGCAAAAGTATTACAAATCACGTTTATCAATCAGCGATTGGTTTGTTGCCCAAAAGTATTTCAAATCATATTTATCAAACAATGATCGGCTCATTATGCAAAAGTATTTCAAGTCACATAATTAATCAGCGATCAGTTCATTGCACGTTGCTCGGTTGTGACCTTCAGCGTGTCATTGAGAGCATTTCAAGGCACATTTGTAAATGGTTCTATTGTTGATTCATCGTGTTCTATTTCTCCCCTTTCTTTTGGTAATATGTGGTGGAAGTAGCTTAATCTCATCTTTTGACACGCTACGCTTCACAGAATCTAGTATGGGATAAAGGATTGGCTCATAATTCTTTTTAAATGCTTCTACGAACATAAAACAATCACAATATTGGTAAATGTCTCTCTTCATATACATGATGATTGCACAAGCATGTTTACAAGGAATTCGAGTTATGTCCCAAGCCTAGCAAGTGCTTGTCTTCTTCTCCAAATCAACCTGTGTAGTTTTATGGGATTGCACTTCGAATATTTCATCTGCAACTTGTTTAACATCCAATGGACGGCCTTTATTCTTATTTTCTCTAAGCACTAGCTCTGCTTTTAGACAAAGATATCTATCCATTTATCAACAAATGTGCGTCGATTATTCATGGGACCAACATTTGCTTACGAATATGGCCAACCATATCCAATTATTGAAAGACTCTGTGACATTAGATGTTATGTGCCCATATCTAAACAAATATTAGGAGAACACTAACAGTTATACTATAACATTAAGAGTACTAGTTATAAGTAATGTAAATGTAGCAATCTAGCTTTCCATATCCAATTATTAAAAGACTTTGTGACATAAGATATTATGTGCCCATATCTAAAAAAAATTAGGAGAACGTTAACAGTTATACTATAACATTAAGAGTACTAGTTACAAGTAATGTAAATGTAACAGTTATAGAAGAACATTAACAGTTATACTATGAAACCTAACACTTATAAACTAACATTAACATCTTATAACATAAACTTAACGTTGATGAACAAAAGGTTCACTTGTAATGCATATACTTTACAAGATTGGAATAACTTTACCTAATTCTAGAAAAGAATGCATTTGCCCACTTCTCAAGAGAGTAGTTAATAGCAATGTTATGTGTCCTTAGATCTATATCATATATAATAAGCTAATTGGAACAAGTTCCCCAAAACGTGAGTGTTCTTCAATTTCATTACCAAGTCATTTAGCTTTAACCAAAAGTTTTCAATGAGATGTAGAACACATCTAGAGTGTACAACTTCTGAAAAATATTCTTTCACTGACTCTCTAATTCATTTGTCTGCATCTAAAATTATAACCAATTGGTGGGGAGGATTGTATGGTTCAAGCCTTTTCATAAAGTATGAACCACAAACCTTGGAGGAACCACTTCTAGTTAGTCAAATTCTCCTGATCGTATATGCAATAAGTTAAAGAAAATATCCCTTGGTCCCTGTCGTATGAAATGGTGCAAAGGAGTATATCTTTATATCGATCTTTCACAAAGCTACCATCCAAAAATAGAAAGGGTCTACATCAACTCAAGAGACCATTTATGCAAGCAGCATAACAAATAAGGAGTCTTAAAACCCTTCCCTCATTCTGTTCAACACAAATATAGCTGCCTGGATTTGTCTCCTCTACCATGCGCTCATACCTAGAACAATAATTTAAAAATATATAATGATCATGCTTTAGTAAATTTATAAAATAAATTTAAAAGTTAAAAACTTCTTGTAAATGGTAACAGCTACTTATTAATGTTATCACGCATCAATTTTACATAACAGTCATCTATGAAAGCTAACAGTTATCAGTGTAACATAATAAGTACTTGGTAAAATTAACATGTTATCAGTATAACTTAACAAGCATTTGGTAAAATTCACATGTTATATGTTGATGTTAGTACCCAACAATTATCCTTAACAGTCATTTATGAAAGTTAATAGTTATCAATGTAATTTAACAAGAATTTAGTAAAATTAACATGTTATCAATGTAACTTAACAAGTATTTGGTAAAATTCACATGTTAATGGTTAGGCTTAACATGTAACCTCTATACTTAGAAGATGATAAAAAGTGTAATACTAAAGCTCAAATTTTACCATCGTAGTTGATCGTACGACTCATACGTGTCCCCATACAGCTACTTTTGTGCTCTCTCTTTACCCCATCATATCTTACTTTAATCAATCCTAAGGCCATATTTTGTGAGTAACTCCTTTTGCACATCAACAGGGCGGATTTCTAGATGCACCTTTATTAATGGTTGCAATTATGTTGCAATGAATTTACCAGATGCCCTTGAACGACTTGCATTTTATCCACGTTGTCCACAAGTGTGTTTGTTCACAAACTTCTTGATCGAAAGTCACATTTCAGTTTTAATAAGAGAAGCAAATAACATCCAAGGGTACTTATAAGTTTCTTTATATTGGCAAAAAACTCAGATATGTTTTGATTCGTTCTTTGCAAATTCAAAATCAAACTTTTTGGCCATAGAACAGTATGACAAAGCTAATCAGGATTCCTTTTAGATTTATATATCACTGATAACACGTCATATGGAACTTTTAACCTCTCCACCACATCAAATTTCAATTTAAAAAAGGCTGTTGAAGACATTAACGTAGAGAACACCATTTTCTCACCGAAGGACATCATGCAAATGAGAGGTTTTTCTGCCATTAATAAAGGTTATGAGGGATAATGAAGGGAATTTTAGGACAAGAGGTGGGTTGAAGATCATAAACCCTAACTCCATAAATGAGAGTTTTTCACCATAAATGACATCCATTGATAGAAAATTGGGTTAAGAAGAGATTTAATGGAGGGAAATCGCCAATCTTTCCCCCCTAAACTTCCATCATATCGCCATAAATGTGATCGCGACCGAGCGCCCCCATCGTCAGGTCTAGATTTCGAGGGGAAGTGGGGTAATTTCGGGTGTTTAGGTCAAAATATGGGTACGGCTTGGTTTGGAGGGGTTGGGTCACATTTATTTGGATTTTTTAGGGATATTGCACATGGGCCAAATTAGGAGGGGATAGGCCACATCAACTTCTTATATTTGAGATCTTGACACAATTTTTCCTAGATTATTTATGCTAATATTATCTTCATATTATTAAAATATATTATATAATGTTTTGACATCTCACACATTTTTATAAAAAATGGAGGGGACCCAAATTCCAAAATCACAGCCAAGAAAGTTGTAGCAAATTGGGAACTTTCGGCTGATCAAATATTAATTATTAGGAACATCAAGCTTTTAGTTCAGTCAACTCTGCATTTTTATGAAAAGAATATAAAGAAAGAAAAACAATTAAGATTAGGTCAGATGATACAATCAGATAGCAAGTTGACAGAGAAAGTGTGGATTTGGTAAAAACTTAGGTTTGGTGCTTAATGTAACTTGTGGCTATGTTTGCTTGAAATTTTAAAGATGTTATGTCACCAAATTCTTACAATAAGTATTCTCTTATTGTAATTGCAACCTTAGCTCCTTGAGGAGTCATAAATCACTTTCATTAAACAGCCTAGAATGAGTTGACATCTTAAACTTTTACGGCACAGCATATTTTTCTATTTGTACATGGGCATTTTTCTTCCTTTGATGTAAGCTTAAAGGGCCTGATGCTAAAAATTATTAATATTACTAATCATAAAATAGAGTATTGTTTTAGTTGCTAATGATTAGTGACTATAAATTGTGCTTTTGAGCTTCAAATGGATAATATCTTTTCACAGTTTGCAAAGGGCACATTGATTAATAGGCTTTTAGTGACGATGCCGACAAGACTTATTTTATTACATGAGTGACCAAAGGACGATAAGGCGCTTCTAATGTGTAGAAGAGGAAATCAAAGCATTTATGAAGAAAAACAAAATCTCGTGTGAAAAAACTTAGATCTATATTCATGATTGATGCATCAAAGTTTAGATTCACAGTTAGAGGAAATCAAAGCATTTATGAAGAAAAAAATCTCTTGTTGAAAAAAGTTAGATCTGTATTCATGATGGATGCATCAAAGTTTAGATTCATAATTTACATATTTCTACTTCAAGCTTTGAACCGCTATCAATCATTCACTGCATTTGCATGTGCCTATTACATGCTCATTAATCTGTTTCCTCTAGTTTTTACAAAATTAAATATGTGAAATTATTTCAGATGATTTTGAATCTAACTGTGTTATGCATTATAGTAGAGTCTAAACCAATAATTCAATAAACCACTCATTTGGTTTATATCACGAGCTTAGTTAATGCAATTATTGACTTATCATTCAACAAGCCATCTAGCTTATATATGCTCACATGCCACCTTGATTTAATTGTAGTTTAAATCATTTCATGTACAAACCAAATAATTAACTAGGATGAGATTATTACCTATTAATAAATTGACGCCATTGTAACTCATTTTGTCAGTCCACATACTAATCCTCTTATCATTAAAACTAACGGTACTCCACTAGAAAAAGAGTGGCAATTTACAATGTTTAAAATTGCTTACCCCTACGTTTTTAAACCGTAAGTACAGTGGTGCACAACGTTTAACTTGGACGTAGTAGGGGCAGGTGTAGTTGGCAAGCTACAACGTTTTTTTCACAAGCGTTGGCATTTGCCAACATTTCTTCTACAAACATTCGCATTGATGCCAACGGTTCTGCCGCACGCGTTGGCCCATCAAGGCCCAACAAGTTGCTCAAATTTCTGAATTAATCTGCTCTTGATATATCATATTCCTAGATACACGATTCTCAATATCTCATATTTGTGAATACCTCCTTCTTAACATCTCACATTTCACAAACTTAAACATAATATTCTACTGTTTAATATTCTACAAAGAGTAAACAATGTAAACCATAAACCTGGAGCTTCTCAAGTAAAATTTCAGACTCATTATCTCAAAAAAGACGAAAAAAAAAACAATATTACAAAGCACATCTTCATGACAATGCTATAAACTTTGGTCAAATCACAAATGACCACAAAGCACATCTTCATGGAAAATTTCAGGCTCATTATGTCAAAAAAGGAAAAAAAATAATATTACAACGCACATCTTCATGAAATTCCATCACGGCGACTGGCGAAATTTGGGCTAACTTTTGCAATATTCACAAATGATCTATCTATGACTGGAGAATCATAATCTGAAAATGTACACCATTAAATAGAAGAAAGTCACCATACATAAAGGGTAGTTCTATAGAAAATAGCATGTGATACATTATGAACTTGAAATCGGTATAAATAGTTTATAAATGAGTGAAATCAATAAAATCAGTATAAACAAGTATAATATAACAATAAAAAAACTGAACTAATACATATTGTAAGTGAACATGTGAAATTGCCAACTTTAATGATACTATAAATTTAAAACTTGATGAACTTCTTTTATTTAATGTATATTAATTCACTAAGACTAGAAGGTGCTCTATATGATTTTTTTCACCTCCACTGGATGCTAGATAGCATCCAAATACGAATTTTCCCCACTAGAAAGCACTACGATCAGCATCTAGCAGTTGATTCCTATGGACCTTACCCGACCTCATCCCTTCATATGAGCATGAATCCTATCAGAACACCCTGCATCATGCAGAGCGTTCTGCACCAACTGATGTATATGATAGGGGCGCTTTAGTAATTTTCAGGACCAACGTATGGCTCAGATTACTCCCTACAATAGGGTATTCTGATAGGACGTTTACTCCATATCCCCACTCACATGTCCTCCACCTCCCTCCTTCCCCTTTAAACACATCTTAACAAGAATATATCTACATATTTGCTTAGAGCTGCAGTATTAGAACTAAATCAGTCCAATAATGCTAAAGCTTCAAATTTTATTGTTCTTAAATCTAACTCTGTGCCAAAAATTTTTTAAAAAAATTCATAACTTACCCAACAAAGGACAAGGGAATAGGTGGAGAAGCAAAGTGATTTTTAACCTCCCTTCTTCTCGAAACCACAAAAAACTGTCCGAAATCAACAAGCTTTTGATCTCTCCCACCTGAAATTACAAAGATCCATTATTAATTAATCTCACCAAAAACCATCACGACAAAAGCCCTAAAATACCATAAATAAGTACTCTACTCTAATAACACTACATCATACGAAATACTCTATACATCCTCGCTTAGATTATCCTGAAGCCAAAGAGTGTTATAAACAAGATCAGACTCAAAATACTCAAACACATCATACAAAATACTAGTTATTATTTCATTCTGAACTTTTGATACATTGACAATTACAATAAGCTTACAACACTATTAACCATGTTTTTAGGAGTGGATACAAAATAAGCAAGCAGACGGAACATATATAAATTAGTGTTACTTGCACCATTTGATCAGTTCAGCTATGTAAGTAGTCTTTCCAATGCTTTTGTTTGTGTTAACAATGTTATTAACCTTTGTAACATGTGCTGACACAATTTACTTAGCAATAACTAGCCAACATACAAAATAAACTTACAAGCATCAAAATGGGTGATGCCCAATATCAAGTTGATACTCTCCATGTCCAATGCTCAAACCCTGTTAACAGCGAAAATAGAACAATTTACTTAGTAATCATAAGCATGTACCCTCATTATTACTATAAATTTATTAGATTAGATAAGCTACCTATTGATTTCTCACAATATGATTGGTACTTGTGGTGGAGTTCTTAGCCCATTGTTCCACAACCTTGTTCAGAATTTATTTTTGCATTAGCTCTATCTGCAATTACATTTGTGCTGAGAAGCTTGCATCTATGCTATTTGTTGCAAATGAGTAGCTTGCAATTGTGTCATTTGCAACTAATGAGAAGCTTGTATTTGCATCGCTGCATCTTGCACATTTACATGTTGAGACCCCACACAACCCTTCTTTGCAATTTCCCTCTTACTCCCTTGAACTTGGAAGGTGGACATCCAAATCCATAGCCTCTACTATGGCCATTACCATCTCCTCTCAACTCAAAGTCTACAAGAGTTTCCACTTCAAGAGTAGCCTCTAACAAGTTTCATGTCCCGATTGTTTCATATATCCTATCCATTGCATGATCCTGCACAAGATATTATATATTAGAATGTGGTTAAAAAAACATCTTAGATATGTAGATAAATGCATATATGCAAGTACAAAAGAAGTGTAGCAATTTGATGAATTCACTTAATCTTATTATGCTTCTTTTGTGCTGCAACTGGGCAACTATAACTGTCAAAAGCAAACATAATTTAGATGTGAAAAGTCTCATAGTCTCAGTAGAAGTGATATGATGCATAACACTGAAGTTGTAAAATCTGTTTTTGACATTGGCATTCTTTTTGCCATACCAAGTTATATATAAAGAATGCAAGAGTCCTTTTAACAAGATAGCACATTCTAACTTTAGATAATAAGTTCTTTTTGTGCTCAACGCCATGCAACATGGAACAACTGAAATGTCTTATTTATTAGTTCCTGATTTCAGAAGAATCTGAACAAAGTTAAATATCTATTAATGTGGTGCGTTGTCCCATGATATTTTCGTTCAAAAGACCTGCATATACATGATAAACATGACCTCATTGTCTTTCTGCAAATAAACACTTTCTACAAGTTGATCTCATCCCTTTAAACATAACTAGCAAGCATAGACTTTGGTTGTATTACCCGCATAAGCAAAATATATACTAGCAAGCAAAGACTTTGATTGAAATGCACAAAATAAAAATCATAAAGAAGAATTCAATTAATGAACCCTAAAACTATAATTACCACAAACCTTTTTGGCTGTATCACCCACATAAGTCTCATCTTTTCGCATGTGACTAATTTGAAAGAACTCTATATCCTCGATTTTCCTTTTCTTCTTCTTTTCCTACCCAGATTGTCACACCAAGGAACACAAATTGTGACTTTAGAAATAAAAAAAAATAAAACATAAAAAATAGCATAAACTGTAAATAGATTGCATCTTAATTTCTCATCCCTCTTTTGAGCAAGACTCTTGAATCACATCATATGAAAATGAACCTAACACTTTATTGCATCCTTTTCCTTCATAGATTTTGCCTACACAAAAGTATAAGTTAATGGGAGGCTTATAGTATGAGTGTATTAATGCTTAATTCAAAAGAAAATATTTATTCTTTGTCGTTGTATTGCATCTTAGCATGTAGGTGTAACATTACTATTTTGCTGGTCACCTCCAGGTAACCATGCATCAAATGTTGATACATGTTTTGCATTGAGAACCGAGTGTAGTAATTGTCACGTTATAATCATGGTTGAGTTCCATAGAGAAGAACATGGTGATAAAATAATTAATACAAGTACATTTCATTCTTCATACTATTAATTAAATCTAAGTGTTTACATTGATCATGTGAAATTAGTAATAACAATATACCTTGCCCTCCGGCGAGCACCAATAATCGACAAGCTTTAACCAATCAGGATGTGGAATCTCAGGAGGCATATTATTCTCCACTTCTTAACGTGATGAGTTACCTTTGAAAGCCTTCTTCCGCAATTTAGTTTTCTACAGTCTCCATTTATTACCAATTCATTTTAGCACTGTTTCATTAACCTCTGAGGTCTACGTAGATCAAATTTATCTTGGAACGGTTCAAAAAAAATCCAATAAGTAAAAAAGTTACATGGAGTAGTAAATAATAAGTTCATATAACTTGCAACTTAAAGTGCACGTGTAGAATTTGTACCCGAACTACAACAATGAGGTGAGACTTGTATTAGGCAATGGCTTTGTTGTTCCAGGAGTGATCCCAGTTGGAAAAAGGCTTTGTTTTCGAGCCAAAACACTGCAAAACCTATTAAATATATTTGACAATTGAGAGATGTTTTATGAATTCTATTAACACTCATTAATTGTCTCATTGATTTTCACCTCGTACATCCTGCAAGTTGCCTAGTCTATGCATTGAATTGATCTCAAAACTAACACATCGATGCAAAGAGTTCATAAGCAACTAAGAAAAGAAACTCTAATAAATATCAAACTTTAATTGATACCATGTCGCCAACAAGCAAATGGAGAAGGATATCGATCAGAGAAGGAATTGATATCTATTAGTCACATGAAATTAAAAAACTAAAGTAAAATAAAATAAAAAGTCTCAAAAATCAAAATGAAATATTAACTAAAAATTGGAAAAGAGAAGGACAAACTAACAATTGATGGTTTGATGGCCTTAGGGTTTGATCAATCGAAGCTGGAGAGGATTACGGTTTGAGAGCAAGGTGAGGGATTTGCTACTTTTTGTTGGAAAAAATAAGCATAAAAACATATCCAAAATTAAGCAGAACAAACAATGCAAGAAATAAAGGAAAGAGCAGAAAGTTAGAAATATCATTTCAGCTTAACTTAAAATTCGAAATACTTTACAGAAGTGTTGAATCGGCCTCTAATCCGAGGACTGACCTTGAAGAGATTATGCCCCACCTACGGTAGCGTTGGGTCTGCACAAATCTTCTGAGGATGAGATGGTTATAGTCCACAGAAGCACTCTCTTCTATTGAACACCTCGATCACTACTTCAGTTCGCCAGAAACTCCAAAATGCAAAAGCTTAAAATTGTAAAAAAAAGAATACAAGAACAAAGTTTGGTTTTTCTATGTGTCTTACAAGCGAACAAAAGAGGCCATTTTATAAGGTTCACAGGAGACAAATTGTCACGCTCCGCTTCCCAAATTACACGGTAATGAGACGCGAACAAACCCGTGACGTATTAGATCATGGAGAGTAAAGTAAAAACTCTTCTCCTCAACCTAATACGCCTAGCGTCAAGCATTAATTATAATATACCACAGGTCTCTCAATCACAGTCATGATCAGCAAGAATGTAATAAACAAATCCAGAACTACATGATACATATCACCAAAGAAAATATTATCCCAGACAAAATAAATAACAGTTGAATACATCCAAATAAAAGCTAAACTGAATAGTCAAAAGAACATCTACTGAAACTAAAGAAAAGTATGACTAAGTCTAATGTCCAACATCTACCACATAAAAGAAAAGACTAGGTTTCTGTCAGTTCTTCTGCCCTAACGGTACGGCACTCCTGCTGGGAATATCCCGGCTCCGATACCTCTCCATACTGGACCTGTCCGTCATCTAAATCTGACGTACACTAAGAGAATAGAGTACGTCAGCGTGTATAACACACGGTAAGATCCCACAACGAAATGGCAGTATAATAATAAATATAAATGAATACAAGTAATCAGAAACTGTGAATGATCTAGGTATAACAATCTGATTAACATCCATGTACATCCGGGTGATTAATATTTAGAAATCTACAAAACGAGACATAGTGGTCGAGCCGAATAATCCAAAGAAGTAAACCCACATGTATATACCATATGTCTCGGATTGTAAATAACTAAATATTAACCCCGAACTATACACGAATAGAACATATAGCTAGAATAAGCATCAACATGTACAACTCATGTGTCCATACAACCAGGTGTCCTAACTGTCAAATGTCTCAACTTGATGTTAGAGTCTAGCCATTATATATCAGGTCTCTGGTCTATATCTCACAAGAGTCAATGTTTATATACTCGGATAACTAATTGTTCATATTCCTCTACGCGCACCCAATGCCGCGAAATGATTCGATTAAAAGACTACACGCAATCCGATTCTGGCTGGTCCGGACACAAGCAAGACTCAGGTGACAAAACGATTTTGCTGGCCACGTGTGAAACGATTCACTGGCCTAACAAACCAACCCTAAGTGCGAAACGATTCCCTTAGAGCGAGTCTGGAAGATACATCAACAGTCACTTTCGATAACATGAACCCAAACTTTCCCACCCCAAGATCTCGAGTAATTATAAGTTAACGATACGGTCAAACAGATCACTGGTTTACCTCCTAATCATAGTCAACATAACTCACACATGTCACTAAATCTACTTCATGACGCACAGGTCCTAAGTCATGAACTACTAACGGTTCTCAATGCAACAAGATAGTGAAAATGAGTCCAACTCTACGCAACATCAAATAGCATATAGGTGCATGAAAACACTCGTAAAATAAGAATAATAATTACGAACAAAATACGATATGCATGAACAATATCTATGAATAATTACGAACAAAATGTGTCCTTATCCTTTTCATGAACAATTTTAAGGAATAACCTCCTTCCTCTAATTGCGGCCTCACAATTATGTTCATATAGTTGGGCATATCCAAGGATGTACTGCTTGTATCTCGTCTTAAAGACTTGATCTTGTTCAGAGTCAAAACACTCTTACTATACTAGCAGTTAATAACACCTTCCAGGTATACATGATGATAGACTCAGATACAATGTATTAATCTATGATTAGGTGTTCAACTCACACAATATCTTGTTATGACCACATTGAACTGACTTTGTGGGATCTCAACTCAGATAGGTTGGGTTGCTACCGTTGATGAGTTAGGTTAGGGTTTCAGCCCCATCATCAACCTGGATTTAAGAACTAGTGACAACTCAAGTCCTTTTATAAAGGGATCTGCTGTGTTGTCAAAGTCCATAGCAATTACCCCTTCATCAACAAGCTTTTTCACGGTCTTTATCTGCACTTAGATATGACCTCGAGTTTTATGATTATACTTTGAACTTTTAATCCTTGCATTTGTGGTCATATTGTTACAATGCACAGAGATTGTAGAAATAGGCTTGCTGATTATGGGTAGCTCGGACATAAGACCATTAAGCCTTCAGCTTCTAAACTAGTAGTGTCCACAGGGCAAAGCTCTACCTCAAACGTAGACCGAGACAAAATATTCTGTTTGATAGATCTCCAAGTGACTATGTCGCCACCCAAGGTAAATACATATCTTGTACAACCATTGCTACCTAAACCCATAGCAATCCAGCTAGCATCACTGTCCCCTCCAGAACAAAAGGGAATCTACCGTAATGCCGCGCAAGGGAAAGAGTTCCCTTCAGATACTGAAGTATCCTATCCAAGACCTCCCAATGAGTCCTATTTGGACAGCTAGTGTATCTACTTAATTTAGAAACTAAGTAAGATATATCCGGTCTCGTACAATTTGAAAGATAATCAAGCTTCTAATGATCTGAGAATATATCAATTTGAGATACAGAGACTCCACTTACATTCTTGTAGAGAGTTACTAAAGGATTATATGGAGTTTTGACGAGTTTGCAATTCCTATAGCCAAATTTCTCAATCACCTTTTCAGCATAGTGAGATTGAGAAATAGCTATGCCATCGACTGATCTAATCAGTTTTAGACCAAGAATCACATCAGTAATTCCCATGTCCTTCATATCAAACTTACTACTCAAGAATATCTTAGTCTCATTGATTATTCCAATGTTAGATCCAAACAATAGAATATCATCAACATAAATGCACAGAAGAATACATGAATCACCTCTTAATTTGCCATAAACACACTTATCAGACTCAATCATTTTGAACCCAAAATCAAAGATAGTTGTATCAAACCTTTTATGTCATTGCTTAAGGGCTTGTTTAAGTCCATATAAAGACTTCACAAGTTTACAAACTTTTTTTCATTGCTAGGTGCTACAAATTCCTGAGGCTAATCCATATTACTATCTTCTTCAAGGAAACCATGAAGAAAAGTAGTTTTCACATCCATCTGGTGAATTGTGAAATCATATATAGAAGCTAATGCTGTAAGCATTCTGATTGCAGTCATTCGAGGCAACTGGAGAATATGTGTCAAAGAAATTACTTCCTTTAACTTGTTTGAACCCCTTGGCAACAAGTCTAGCCTTAAACTTTTCAACGGTTCCATCTGATTTTATTTTTCTTTTAAAAATCCATTTAGACCCAATTGTCTTACACCCAAGAGAAAGATCAACTAATTCCCATGTCTCATTAAAGACAATAGAATCCATTTCACTTTTGACAGCATCCTTCCACTGCTTAGCCTCTTTTGAGGTCATAGCAGATCTATAGGAAATAGGATCCTCCTCGATATTGTAAGTAATAAAGTCACTTCCAAAATTCTCGGCGATCCTTGCTCTTTTACTCCTTCTAGGTTCATCTAAATCAACTGATCTTTCAGATTCAGATTTAGAATTATCTGCCCCCACATTTGTCATCGTTTCCACATGATCAGGGATGGAAGCTGAGACAGATATAAGATTTTCATTAGAAATACTTTGGGGCATTCTAGTTTTCATAGGGAAAATATTCTCAAAAAATGTTGCATCAGAAATTCAACAATTATATTAACATCAATGCTTGGACTTTCAGATTTGATCACTAAGAATCCAAAGCATAGGTGTTTTCTATATAACCTAAAAAGATAGAGTCTACTGTCTTAGGACCTAGCTTTTTCTCTTGTGTTTTGGGATTAGCACTTTTGCTAGACACCCCCACACTTTAAGGCATTTCAAGCTTGTATTTCGACCTCGCCAAAGTTCAAATAGACTACTTTCCTTATTTTTCTGAGGGACTCTATTCAAAATATGGCAAGCCATATTCAAATCCTCTCCCCACATATATTTAGGAAGTCCTGAACTTTCAATTAGATAGACTATTAATCATATCTTTCAAAGTTCTATTTTTTCATTCTAATATACCATTAGACTGAGGAGAATAAGGAGTAGTTTTCTCATGCACTATGCCAAAAGATTGACATAGAAGAGTAAACTGATTTGATGTATATTCTCCATCTCTATCAGATCTTAATCTTTTAAGTTTCTTTCCAGTTTGAGTTACAACTTCATTCTTAAAAATGATAAACTTTTCTTGAGCCTCATCTTTAGTTTTAAGTAAATAAACATAACAATATTTGCTAAAGTCATATATAAAAGTGATAAAATATTTATTCATGTCTTTGATCAAAATACCATTAAATTCACAAATGTCAATATGAACTAAATCAAGCAACTCAAAATTTCTATCATCAGATTGAAAAGGTTTCCTTGTTTGTTTAGTTGTTACACATACTTGACATTTCTTATTATGATCTAAAGAGTATTTTGGAATCATATTAAGATTCATCTTCCTTTTTATAGAATTAAAATTAACATGACCAAGACGTTTGAGCCAAATATCAGATGATTCAATGTTATTACTAATAGGATAATTAGAAATAGAAATTTTATTTATTTCAGAACTAAGAATAGGTTCTACTCTAACCTTATACATCCTATCAAAATCATAGCCTTTAAAAATAAAAGATCCAGCATGCAATATTTCTACTTTATTACATTTAAAAGAAAACTCATAACCCTCCCTAACAAAACATGAACCACTGATAATGTTGTGTTGAACAGTAGGAACATGATTCACCCTGTGTAATGATAGATTTACCTCTGAAGGAAACTTCAGGTCCATCCGTCCATATCCTAACACATTTAGAGACTGGCAAGACACAAACAGTAATTTATCAATACAAATGTGTACATTGCATCGGTGTCTACCAACCATTCATTTGGTTCATAAATTGTTAGTAACTCGGGGTAAATAGAAACATACACTTCGATGGTTCCAGCAAGCTCAGTCATAACCGTGTTAACCTGAGGCACACTAGTAGATCCTGGATTGGCTTTAGCTTTCTTTGTAAGACAAACTTTAGTCCAATGTCTAATCTGTCCACAATTCCAACATGATTTGTTTACTTCTGGTTTCTTTTGGATTTTAGACTTGGCTTTGATTTGGTCATCAGGTTTTCCATTAGGCTTGTTTTTAAATTTTTTCCTAGAAGTTATAACAATTGCTTTAGGTTGGTGCTGAACAGGCACAACATGTTTCTGATTCTTATGCTCTTTCTCAATAGCTATGATAAACATCAAGTCATCGAGATTTATCTTTTCCTTACGATGCTTGAGAGGCATTCCAAAATCTCCCATGAATTAGGAAATTTTTCGATGATTGCCATAACTTAAAATTTTTTAGGAAGCTCCATTTCAGCTTCTTGAAGAGCATGAAGAATGAATAGAAGTTCATGTGCTTGTTCTGTTACAAATTTACCTTCTATCGTTTAGAACTTTAATATCTGGGACACATAATATCTTTCAAGACCGAGGTTTTCAGTATTATATCTTCTGTCCAGGTCATCCCATAATGCCTTTGTAGTGGCCAAAGAAGAATAATAGACATCGAAGAGTACGTTGAACATTGCCAACAAAATGCATCATCTGGCTATTTGGCCTCCTGCTCAGTCACCGGGTGCGGAGAATCACCCTCCACCATAATAATTTCAAGTACAGTAGCTTGAGAAGTTTGTGGAGCCGAAATCTCACTAGTTCGCTTGGGTTCAGCCTCGATCTACTCGAGTGCAGCCTCAACTGCTTCATCTCCAAGAGCAAAGAGCTCTCACACTCGGTGACGGCCCTTGGAGACTGTCTTCTTCCTCTTCTTCTTAGCCCCTTCAGCCTAAGCAAAAGATTTACCTAGATCAAGCTTGGCTGCAATCTCAACCGAGACCCGCTGGCATATGGCCTCGAGCTCTCCCAACTCCAACTCGGCAAGCAAATGCTTTAGAGGTACGACAAGAGCACCGACCTAGGGACCCTCACTCGACTGCTCTTTGAACACCAAGAGCATAGCTCGAGCCTGATCTTCTTTAGTAGCCGGTATAGGAGATATGCTGGCGGCTCAAAGTATGGCATGACCTTTTGTAAGCTCGAATCCTCTCCAAGCCCCGCTTCCCCACATCCGAGAGATACACTAGCCTCAGACCTTCCTTCTTGATCTCTGGCCATGTAGGACAAGCCAAAATCGGTTGGTAGCAAGGACGAAGAAAAATGTCTACTTCTTCTACCCCTTATTCATCTCAAAATTGTTGGAAACAAGGCGGTAATCGCCGACTGTCTACAAATAAAAATGGCCTTCATTCTTGTCAGCCTTGGCACACACCAGATGGCCAAAGATGCCTAACGTTGGCTCAACATTCACCCGGTGATACTGTTGGATATCATGTCTCTATTGTTTTGATGGTAACAATTTATATTATGTGTGTATATGTGTGTATGTGCGCTATATATACATGTCTTAAGTTATCAATGCAGATATTAAGATATATGGACCAGTACAAGATGAGTTCAAGGATTTTTTTGTAGAATTAAAGATATCAACTTTAAATCAATATAAATTTTTTATATCTTCTTTTCTTAGAATATTCGTGCAAGCCTTGATCACGCACACACACACACACACACACACACACACACACACACACACACACACACACGCACACTTAGAACACACTAACACATGCTTAGTATGTTGGTTAAATGTAGAAATCTCTTATGTTAATCATTAGAGTTTATAATTATTTTACAAGTCTTAAAACATTGCATTCATATCATTTTTATCCCTTAATAGTCGACTAATTAGAAGAGTAGTCGACTAGTAAAGTTTTGTGTCTAAATATTAGTTTCTATCTTTTCACAGAATAGTCGACTAATATACAGTATAGTCGACTACTTTTGACTTAGGCAAATTCTAAGATTCTGTATTTTACAAGTTAGTCGATTACTGTGCATATTATAGTCGACTACTAAGCTTTTACACTTAAAACACAGTTTCTGTAAAATTATAGAATAGTCGACTACTATGACTATTAGTCGACTACATAGACAGTTTTCTGTCTTTTTAGTTTTTGAATTTGTGTCTGTGTTTAGCCATTTATATCCATTTCTTTAATTGAAAAAATGCCTTTTCAAAGGGATATATATAGGTTAAAAGTTCAAAAACACATATAACTTGATTGATCCATATGCTTTGATTTTTGAACATTAAAAAGAGAGAAAAACTTGAGAAAAATAGCATTCACGGATTTTTGTGTCTTTGTGATTACATACAAATCACTTGGGTTTTTTTCTAGAGTTTAAAAAAAGATTCCTAAGCTACTGCTACACATCACAATACATCAAGTCTTATAGGAATTGTTGTTCTTAATTCATAAAAGTTCTCTCTCGGGTTTTAAGACGTGTTGATCTCTTGGTGTAAAGATTGTGTGCAATTTGCATAGTCTTGCAAATTGGTCAGGTTTGTTTTTTAATTTTGTAATTGTTTTTCAAAATCATAGTGGAAATCTCAAGTGGGATTTGCTTGGGGAGTGGATGTACACCGGGGAGGTGGAACCAGTATAAAATCTCTTGTGTTTGTGTTGATTATTTTCTGCAATTGTTACTATCTGTCTTGCAATTTATAATCTATTTTGCCTAATTTTTATAAAACACTATTCACCCCCCCCTTCTTGAGTGTTTATAGTGTGTTAGATCACCAATCCTACATTTGGTATCAGAGCAAGGTGAAAGATGGCAAAGATGGCATCAACTTTTGATTCTACTTCACAATTTAAGGAAAGACATTCTACAAATCGTCCACCAATGTTCGATGGTCTGAATTACAACTATTGGAAGTGCCGAATGAAAATCTATCTTCAATCAATTAGCTACGAACTTTGGAATGTTGTGGAAACAAAATTTGAGAAGCTAAATACTCCTTTCACGGAATGGACTGCATCTCAAAGGAACAACGCAAATCTAGATTCAAAAGCAATGAATGCTTTGTTCTGTGCACTTGATAAGAATGAGTTCAACAGAGTGTCAACGGCTACATCTGCATATGATATTTGGCACACACTCGAGGTAACTCATGAAGGTACAAATAAGGTTAAAGAATCTAAAATTTCTGTTCTTGTACACAGGTCCGAATTGTTCAGAATGAAGGAAAACTAGACCATTGGAGAGATGTTTACAAGATTCAATGACATTACCAATTCTCTCATCAGTCTAGGAAAAGTATGCACTCAAGTGGAAATGATACGAAAGATACTCTGTTCACTCTCTCCACAATGGGAAAAGAAAGTTACCGCAATAGAGGAAGTAAATGATTTATCGACTCTAATGATGGAAAATCTCATTGGCAATCTAATAGCTTATGAGGTTCAATTGAAGATAGAAAAAGTGAAAATGAAACAAAAAACAAGAAAGTATTGTTTGCGAGAAAAATTTGAGAAAATGTAAAATTGATGTTATTCTCTCTAACTGACTTAGAAAAAGAAATCACAAACTTCCTCGATCGGTTGCCAGATTTACAAAAAGAAGGAAGGATTGATGGAGATCCTCCCTTTTGTTTAAGGCCGGGTTCTTCGCGGCAGCGATGAGAGCTTGACTCTTGTATCTGGTTGACGATCCGACCATCTTGGCTTGTGGAACAACCTTGGAAAGAACTCGCTGAGAAAGTTTTGAACTCTAACAAGTTTTGCAAACTCAAGAAGGAGTTTGATCCCTCTAAATAAGACTTCTTACCCCTGTGGAAGTCTTCTTCATGGCCCTTTTAAGATGGGCGTTGGAGATTCAAAGGAAAAGCCCTTTTTAAGCCTGTTGAAACCAAAAAGAAAGCTCCTCAAAGCCAATCTACTGAACCCGTCTGAGAGAGAGAGCCTCTTCAAGTGGAAGTCCCCTTCTTCAGCTGATTTTTCAGCTATTTATAGGGGTTTAAGGGGTGTAACTGCCCCCTTAAAACTCTCCTTGATGAGAGTTTAATGAGGTGTAACCGCCCCCTTAAATCTCTCATTGATGAGGGTTAATGCCCCCACATCGTGCAAAATAGTTTTTGGAACCGTTTAGATCGTGTTTGAATGAGTCAAATGCAAATTTCACGTTCTGGAGCGACCCTTGCGTCTCCAGCTCAAAACTGGAACGCGGGGTTAGGACCCTCACGTTTTGAGCATGAGGGTGTCCTTTGCGTTACGAGGATGAGCCCCTCATTTTAAACTTCGAACGCGGTAATGACCTCCATGTTTTGAGCATAAGCGCGGTGCTGAGTTCTGCGCTTTGAGTTTGGACAAACGGTGGTGAGCCCCGCATTTTGTGCTTGGAGATGCAGTGGTGATCCTCGCGTTTCGAGCTTGAAGTGCGGTAACAACCTCCACATTTTGTACTTTGTGACGTGGTGGTGAGCCCCACACTTTGTGCTTGGACTTCGGTAAACGAGCTCCGCGTTTTGTACTTTGTGATACGGTGGTGAGCCCCGCGTCTTGAACTGGGAGACGCAGTGATGAGCTCCGCGTCTTGAACTAGGAGACGCGGTGGTGAGCCCCGCATTTTGAGCTTGGAAGCACGGTGGTGAGTCCCACATTTTGAGCTTGCAGACGCGATGGTGAGCCCCGCGTTTTGTGCTCAGACGCGATGCTAAGCTTCGCATTTCGAGCTTGAAGAGATTATTTTCTCCTAATCTCTTGATTAGATTTCATAAGGATTTTCAAGTTGTAACTCTTATGTTCCAGAGTCATCAAAATTTTAACTCTCCTCTGTCATTGTGAAGGTCATCAGATTGTAACTTTTATCGATAGTGTTTTGCGGGTAGTAACTATCATTTAAAAATTTTAGCCAGCCTACAGAACCCCCTCTAAAATTTTCGAAAGTTCGCGATTGACTGGGACGGACATTCGAAATACTTTAGATATCTTCTTTGTCCGACTCTCGCTTTGGTTCACGCTAGTCATTACAAGGATGAACTCTGGCGTTTTGAACTTGGAACGCGTGGCTGACTCTTGCGTCTTTAAGTTGAGACGCATTGTTGTCGCTCGCGTTTTGGAGTAGAGACGCGGGGCTGGCCCTCACGTTTTCAACCAAGCTTTTTAGACTTTTTTAAGGTGCCAAAAGTATAATGTTAACTTGGCATGCCTTTTACACTTGTGGTTTGAATAAGATTTTGAGGGGACTTGTGATTTGAACAAGTTTGAAGGACTTGTGATTTGAACAAGTGTAAGGACTTGTGATTCGAACAACTTTTTAGACTTATCATCCTATTGAGGAGGATTGATAAGTTGATTGTTATTTGAGCAAACTGAGGACTTATCATCCTATTGAGAAGGATTGATAAGTTGATTGTCAGAGGTATAATATTAACGTGACACGATTGTGTTGCGATTTGAGCAATTTTGAGGACTTATCATCCTACTGAGTAGGATTGATAAGTTGATTGCGATTTGAGCAAATTTGAGGCCTTATCATCCTATTGAGAAGGATTGATAAGTTGATTGTCAGAGATATAATATTAACGTGACAAGATTATGTCGCGATTTGAGCAACTTTGTGGACTTATCATCCCATTGGAGAGACTTGATAAGTTGATTTTAGTGGTGGTGCTGCACGTTGAAGCGCTCACATTGTCAGAAGTGTTTCATTAACTTGACAATATTTAGAATTTGTTATTCTACTTGAAAAAATAACAAATAATCAACCCCCAGTCTTGACAAAGACTTAGAAGGATCTTATTTGGGATACATGACGTCTTTTAGCAAAATTGACAATGTCTGCAATCATTCTTGGTCAGTGCTAATCGAGTCTCTTGTGTCAGCCTCGTGATTTATATCCAAATCGTCAATAGCCAGGTCTTCAAAATCAGTCTCCTCTTCTTCGACTTCGATCCTAGCCACAATTGCTTTAGCCCATTCGCCTTGGGAAACCAGCTGTTTCCAAGATTGACATTTAGCCAACCCCATTCGAGATAGGAGATTGGTTTGTAAATTGTGTCGACAGGTGTCTATTAGAGTAGACTGTGTCACACCTATCAGGCATCGAAGAGCCATACTTCAGAATCTTTCGACGAAGGCTTTGATAATCTCTCTCTCCTTTTGCTTAATGGCAAGGAAAGAAGTGATAGAGGTTTCTGTGTCATCTTCACAGAATCGTGACAGGAAGAGTCTCTCTAAATCTACCCATTTCTGGATACATCCTGCAGGCAGTTTTATGAACCATTCAAAGGCAACCCCCTTGAGGGTGCCAATGAACAAACGAGCTAGTATGGCATCGTTTGACATCACATT
>JBAKGM010000200.1:27271301-27283030 GCA_037177215.1 Asparagus racemosus
GCAAAGACGAACCCGTTGTGTCTTCTCTTGGGGCAAAGACGAACCCGTTGTGTCTTCTCTTGGGGCAAAGACGAACCAGTTGTGTCTTCTCTTGGGGCAAAGACGAACCCTTTGTGTTTGAAGACGAAGGAGGTATTTTCTTATCTCCCACTTCAATTGAAAACTCTTTGTTCACGTGAACTGAGAGTCAAAAAGATTCCTGACGCACGTGCATTAGGAAATCTATAGTGAAACTCAAAGTGGGATCTCCACTTCGAGAATCAAATAGGAGTCGGGCCACGTGGCTTTGACTCAGAGAGAGAGGACTTTTAACTCACACGAGCAAAAAGCGAAATTTGGATGAACTTCAGAGGACCCGAGTGTTCAAATTTGTCTCCTCTTGGGGCAGAGACGAACCCGATATTAGAATAACGAAATTTTAATTTTGGCTTTAACTGTCTGACAGTTTGACCAAGTGGGGGTTTGGGAATCGTGACTTGTTCAAAAGTTCGAACCTTACAAAATAGTGAAAGGTATTTCTCAGTTATCAAAGTATGATAAACCTGAGTTTTTTTAATATAAAACGGGTTATCCTGAATATACTATGGATAGTATTTCTTCAGGAACTTCCCATTAATTGGCATCATCAGTTTATCACCGTTTTGAGTGATCAAGCGATATGCTCCATTTGAATAGACCGTACCAATTGTAAACGGCCCTTCCCATTTAGGCTGAAACTTGCCTTTCTTTTTAGATTTAAGAATCATCGGTCGCCGAACAGCAAGCACCAAATCTCCTTCCTTAAAAATCCAATGTTGGACCTTTTTGTTGAAGGCTTTGGAAATTCTAGCTTGGTATAACTCAATTTGTTGTTGAGCTCCCAAACGATTTTCGTCCAACATCTCAAGCTCTTCAAGACGTCTTTGATGCTGATCGTCATCCGTCATTCCCGTCGTAAGTGCGATACGAACAGAAGGGATTTGAACTTCCAATGGTAAAACAGCTTCACATCCGTATACTAAAGAATAGGGCGTAAATCCTTTCGGCGTTCAGACTGTGGTTCAATAAGCCCAAAGAGCTTCACCCAGCTTATCATCCCAATCACGTTTATTAGTTTTTACCAGCTTCGCCAAGATCTTGATAATAGTCTTATTAAAAGCTTCAGGTAAACCATTCGCAGCAGGATTGTAAGCTGTGGACGAGACATCCTGAAGTCTGAACTTACCACAGAATTTGACGAATGCATTACTAACAAATTGAGGGCCGTTGTCATGCACGATTCGCCTTGAGATACCGTATCGATAAATGATATGGTGGTTAATGAACTTGATGACATTACTTGTCTTGACTTCACTTAATGGAATTGCTTTGGCCCATTTTGAGAAATAATCTGTAATAGCTAAAATGAAGCGGTCACCTTTTGATGACGGGGGAAAAATAGGACATATCACATCCATACCCCAAGTTTCAAATGGCCATGATGTGGCTGATGGATGCAAATCTTCTGGCGTTTGGTGCATGTAATTAGCATGTATTTGACATGTGTGACACCGTCTGGCATATGTAATCGTATCCTTGATCATGGTTGACCAATAATAGCCTAACCTTCTTAATCGGTCTCCTAATTTAGGACCCGGTTGATGTGCACCACAAGTTCCATCATGCGCTTCTTTGAGGGCTTCTTCTGCTTCCTCATTTGAAAGGCATCGAAGTAGTAAACCATCATATGTGCGACGATAAAGTGTTTGAGATTCGGTGTTATAGTAGAATCTTGGTGCCCTTCTTCGGACTGACTCCCTTTCTTTTATGTCTTCCGGTAAAATACCATATAAAACATAGTCTATAATGGGAAATTGCCAATCTCGAGGTTCGAGTCTGGTTGCAGTAGCAAGTACTTCTTGGATATTCAGAGCATATTTCGGTATAAACAACTGATGCGTCTTCACTGTAATCAATTGTTCTATTTCTGGGGGCTGTGCTAATGAAACGGCTAGGGCATCCGCATAAACATTCTGGAGACGCGGTATATACTCGATGAAGAAACTTTCAAATGATTCTGCCATCTCTATTGCCGTCTCAAAATATGGAATTAGGTCTGGATTCCTAACCTCATAATCTTCGTGAATCTGTTTGACTATAAGCTGAGAATCCCCAAAGACTTCGAAATGTTCGACCCCCAGCTCTTTGGCGAAACTGAGTCCAATAAATAATGTATTATATTCAGCTACATTATTGGAACACTGGTCAGTTAATGAATACGCCCAAGGTATCACATGTTTCTCCGGGGAAACTAAGACAATTCCAACTTCGGAAGAGATCTTAGAACATCCGGGGGGCACTTGCGACATTGGAGGCTCGAGCAGCTCTGTTGAAATACAACTGCCATATTTACTTTTGCGACGTAGTGTTGACCTCGTGAGTTTCATCAGGTAGGTCTTCATATATTTTATCTTTATCCTTGCTAGGCTGAAGTGCTAACAAGTCGCAAATTGCTTGTCCTTTAACTGACTTCTATTGTTTGAAGCGTATGTCATATTGTGAGAGCAGCAACGCCCACCTTGCCAATCGCCAATTCAAGGAAGCCAGTTGTGTCATGAAAACTTGGATCGGATTAACGTCCGAGATGACATATATCGTTTGTCCTACCAGATAATGATGCATTTTCTGGACTGCAAACACTAGAGCCAAGCATTCCTTCTCGATATCAGGGTATCGAGATTCGGCACCCACCATTGTTCTGCTCAAGTAGTAAATTGCCTGCTCGTGACCGTTATCATCATCTTGTGCTAATAAAGCACTTAACGAATGGTTTGTCGCTCTGACATAAATCAAGAATGGTTTCCCTGATTTCGGTGCAACGAGAACAGGAGGATTTGATAAGTATGTCTTGATGTCTTCGAAAGCTTTTTGACAAGCATCATCTCATATGAATGAGACACCTTTCTTAGTGAGCTTAGAAAAAGGTTGACATTTTCCCGCAAGATTCGAAATGAAACGCCTGACATAAGCCAATCTTCCTTGTAACCCCCTAAGTTCTTTGAGATTTCTTGGAGGTTGCAATTCATTGATCACCTTCACTTTGTCTGGATCAATGTGGATCCCTTTGGAGGTGACAGCAAAACCCAAGAATTTACCACTTGCCATTCTCAAGAATGACTTAGTAGGATTCATCTTCAACTGGTGGTTTCGCATGAGATCGAATACTGTCTTAAGATCTTTGATATGATCTCCTTTATCACGACTTTTCACCACTAAATCGTCGACATAACACTCAACTGTCTTCTAGAGATGCGGTTGGAAGATTTTTGTCATTGCTCGCTGATACGTAGCACCAGCGTTCTTCAATCTGAAAGGCATAACAGTGTAACAAAAGACGCCCAAAGGTGTCCTAAACAAGGTATGTTTTCGTCGTCAGGATGCATCTTAATTTGATTATAGCCAGAGAATCCATCCATGAATGACATTCTTTCAAACCCACACGTATTATCTATGATAACATCCGTGATGGGAAGTGGAAAGTCATATTTTGGACATGCCGTGTTCAAATCTCTGAATCAATGCAAATTCTGATTGTTCCGTTCTTTTTTAGAACAGGGACGATATTCGCCACCCAATCTGGATGTTGTTCTTCTCTGATGAAACCTGACTCTATGAGTTTCTTTACTTCAGCTACAATTGCTTCCATTATTTGTGGACGGAATCGTCGCTGCTGCTGTTTCACGGGATTAGCATCTGGCTTGATGTTGAGGCGGTGTACTGCTACTTTCGGATCAAGCCCTAGCATATCCTCGTAATTCCAAGCAAAGACAATGATACATTCTTTAGCGAGAGAAATTAATTTCTCTTTCTCTTCTAGCGATAGACTGCCACTGATAAATATGGGTTTTGGATTTTCTTCATCTCCCATGTTTATCTAGATGATTTCGTCTTCAGTGGGTGGCTCTCGTTGTTTGAACCTATCACCAAACTGAGCACTCAAGTGGAAAGCCCAGGGATCTTCCCAAATTGGTGAGTGATTAGTTTCTTCAAGTTTTTCTGGGCCTATTGTGGTCATGTTAACCATCAACCCTTTGAACATTTCACCAAGGCTAACATCCAAATCCCACGCTGAAGAATCTAATGAACCGTCTTGATCACCAATTTGCGAACAACACTCATCGGAAGATGAAGAAGTATAACCCAGACCCCTTCTGTATTCATAATAACGGTTGGGTTTTCCTTTCGGCACATAAGAAGGTTGAGGGGGAACTCGAATACCACGTCCAAACGAAAGGCCTTCTCTACGAACGAGATCATACCCCCATTTCTCCATGTAATATCGTGCTTGCAGACTATATTTGAAGAAACAATTACAAATCTCTTCGCTGTTGTCATCAAGTTCCCAAAAAGGGCTTTGAGGCGGGATCATTTCTCCTCTGCCAAAGATTATCTCCTTTGCATTCTTCGAAGGGATGACAAACGTCGATCCTGTTGAACTTTGGAAACATTTCTTCATCTGGATATCTGACGAGAGAGGTAGATGCACCTCACAGTCTTTACATAGTCCCTGCATTACATCATTAACACTAGGTACATACTCTAAATCGTCATTTATTATATGTTCATCGGCAAGTTGCCAGTTACAACCTCCTCCTGACGATTCAGTTTCGTCAAGATCGATTACAAAAGGTTCAATGTCATTAAGTACAAAGTTTCCATCGTAATCGAGCCCGGTTTCGGTATCAGCTTCATTCCCACTGTCTGTGTCCTGGGCCGATGGTTCAGTATCAGATTCAGCACCATACAAAAGGGAATCAGTAAAGTAGTTCTCCAACCCCTTAAATGGTTGCTTATCTGCGACCACCGTCTTGACCATATTATCTACGTCCACATACTTTAAGCACTGGTGTAATATAGACGGGACAATAACATTACTATGGATCCAAGGTCGACCCAATAGTAAGTTGTACGAAGTCTCTGCGTCAATAACATAGCATGTGACTTCAGATTTTAGATCTCTAAGCTGGCACTTTATTCTAATTTTACCCAAAGGTCTAGAGCCACTGGTGTTAAACCCATAGATAACAGTGCCGGTAGAGGCCAACTTGCTAGTTAGAATTCTAAGATGATACATCAATCGGAGTGGCATAATGCTAACTGCAGATCCTGGGTCAACTTGAATTCGGTTGACAGTAATTGAGCCAATATACCCTATAAAATACAAGGGCATGTCATGCTTCGAATTCCTTACTTGCATATCGTCTCGGGTGAATGTTATGCAAGGAAAGTGATTGGCTGCCAAGTTGCAATGCTCTAATTTTCAGGGACTTGCTTGATTTGTGTGATGAAGGCTTCTGAGTCAGCTAACGCTTCCTGTTAAGCCTCTTTAGTCTCTTTGGAGAGACGTAGCAACTCATAAAGAGTTATCCTTGCCGGGATATTAGCTAACTAGGCCATAACATCAAAGCGATATTGGTTGCTTGAACTTCCCAGTTTATCCCTTCCAGTTGGATGATTGAATCGAGATTGCTTCGGGATTTGGCCCTGCTGGTGTTGAGGTTGCTTCCCTTTTACTTTAGCAGTATCTTCTTTGGTAGTTTGCTGCTGTTGTGATTTTTTGGCTTGTGTTGAAGGAGTTATCGTCCCCAGCTCTGTTAGCGTCTTAGCATTCGGATTAGCCTCTTCAGGGTATTTACACACGTATTCATGTCCACTCCTAGTAGCATAAACTGGCTCTTCTTTGACTACAAGAACCTCCTGCAATAACAGCTTCAGACGACGAGAGAATCAGTACCTTGTCATCGCCTTCTTCTGGAGTTGCCGAGGCATGATTACAAGACTTACCTTTTCGGCTAGATCTCGATGCTGAGGAGAACCCAGTCCACTGTTCATCTTGAAGAAGATCTGGATGGATCCAGAGTATTTCGCCATTAGGGGTTGTATATGGTGTTAACCCTTTTCGGCGCTGATCATGTGGGTCATCATTAATTGTCTTGACTTCCACCTGCGGAGTAATCTTCTGTTTGTACATCATATGTGGCATGGACCCAAAGTTGATAGCCACCATATTTGATCCAACCTTCTTCTCTTTCTTCGCTGTTATGATGCCAGCGTCGATCAAAGCTTGAATTTTGTCTTTAAGGACAAAGCAGTTCTTGGTCGGATGATGAACCCTCCTATGGTATGAGCAGTATTTCAGGTCCGAAGTCTTGTTAGCTTCCTCTTGATTTGTAATTGGAGGCAACTTGATCTTATTATTATCCAGAAGATACTTGAAGATGACTGGAACTTCTTCTTCCTTGAAAGTATAAGTCCTGTCGAATCTTGGGTCTGGAGTCTTCTGCCCTTCCTGAGATTTTTGTTGAAACTTCAGTTGCGGCTGTGGCTGTTGTGGTTGACGTTGTTGCTGGAATGTCTGATTAGCATCAACAATAGAAGTTTGTGCCTTTGCTTTGCCACGGGGCACAAAATTTGACTTTGAAGGGCCCGTTGTTGGTTGACCTCTTTTAATCTTCTTTCGTTTGAGGAATCTTTCAACTTGTTCCCCTCGAAGCTTCAAATCTTTCCACGTGGTTGGTGCTACAACCCCTATGGCTTCCAACAAATCCAAAGAAAGATTGTTGTGACATGTTTGTAGTATGAACTCCTCCGTAACTAGATCCCTGCAGTTCATAGCTTTGTTACGAAAGTGTTTAACAAAAGTATCAATTGACTCACCATCCTTCTGCTTCTCGAACTGTGTCATCATCCTCAGACTAAAACGTCTCCATCTAAGGACGGACTGCGTTATTGGAGTTCTCAAAAGTCACTCGTCTCGACATCCGCCTTTGTGGGTGAGAAGTCTCAACGGGCTCTTGGACTTCAACCCGCAGTCCAGTGCGGAGAACCACAGGGTCTCCTTGTTGTGGTGGAGCTGAGTATGACCCTCGGTGCCGTGGGTAGTCTGGGGCTTCTTTAATGGGCCCAAGCGTTCCCTGATTGGAGTCTTGCCTCGATCGTTGTGCAACAGGCCAAGGCACTCTAAGACTGTTGGCTTCCTCTAGAGCGTGCCTGTGGGATTAGCCGAAGCGGGAACAAGCTTAGCCAGAGGTCCGGATGTGGCCGTCGGCGGTGGCCTCGGTGCCGGGGTGACCTTACTCAGATCACTTCGCAGTGGCTCAGTTGGGGCGCTGGACTTTGGCCTCCAGACTCGGTGCATCTTTGGTGGCTTCTTGGCCACTTCTTTCTCTTTCAGCATTTAGCCCTCCTGGACTAGGGCCCGTGTGCGTGCAAGGAGTGCGCGGCACTTTCAGATGCGTTCCTTAAGTGTTGAGCAATACCGTCTGACGCGGACCCACTCACTTGTTGGCAGCTTGGCGGAGCTGCCCACCATCTGAGGCTGAAGCCTCTATCTTGTTCTGGATCTTAGATCTACCTCATATCGGATCCCATCCAATGACTGGAGGGCTTTAGTGAACCGACGCACCATGCTTTGGCGCCGTCTCTGCCGAGCTCTCTTTGAGAGTGTAGGCATGCCTTCGGTGGTCACCCCCTGTGTGGAGGGGATGGAATCTACAAATCTAGCCACTTTAAGGGTTGGGGAAACGCCGCTACCTGCAACCTTGACAACAGTGGGGTTGGAATCTTCTCCCTGGGACTCTAAATCCGAGGCCCAATAGATCTTCTTTGTAGCGGAGATCATCTTAGACTTGTGGGGAGAGGAGGTCTGGACGAGGATGAAAGGTACTCCTCATACTTCTGTTGGTCGAACTCATATTCGACCTCTTCCACATTCGGGATCTGGATACGCAGCTACGGCACGACGATCTCTTGATTGAGACCATTGGCTCCCACTGTGGTCGCCAGCTTGTTCACGTCAAAAGTCAGTCCGATCTTCATTGCTAGTGAACTCGTTAAAGATTTATGCAATTACAAATGAATTCAACGAAAAAAGATGTCTTTTTATAAGACTTACAATGAAAATCAAGAAAAATTACAATTTTCTCTTGAACAAACGCTGAATCCCATGTATCGAGCTCCCGCTTGCATGGGATCTTTGCCGGTGCTAGAGTTTATCCGTGGACCACCACGTGATCAGATCCGGGTGAAAATCTATGGGATCGAGGGGACTATTTCACAAAGAAAATAGATTGCCTTAAGTGAACGAGATCAACCAAGTGAAATCGTTACTCTTCTCGGGATCCAAAACTAATTTTTGATTCGGAGGGAAACACCGTAGATCTGATCTAGATCTCCTCAAACTCCTTTGCTCGATGTGTAGGATTTGCTAAATCTTCAGATCTGTGTCAGGAAGAACTCTGAAGTTGTGGAAATTGCAGAGCTCGTGTGCAAAAGGATCTAGCCTCTGTCAAAAAAAATTCTAGCCCCTGCAAATGAGACCCCCTCTCTATTTATAGGCGAAGGGGGGGGAGGCGGCTTGTGGTCGAGACACCTCTTGGTATCTAGGCCATGGCCGAGACACCTGATGGTGTCTTGGTGGTCGAGACACCAAAAAATTGCCTATAAGAACCTGAACTTGAATTATGACGGGGAGTTGATGATCGACGACCCATCTGAGAAATGCAACGGTGAACCATTGATGCCCCACGACCATTGAAATACTACGTAGAGTTTTTGACGGTCCAGTCAAACTGTCTCACAACTTGGACATATATAAGACAGTCAAACTGTCTCACAACTTGCGAGACAGTCATAACTTTCTCGCATGACCGCGAGATAGTGAAAACTGTCTTGCATGACCGCGAGACAGTCAAAACTATCTCGCATCATGCGAGACAGTCAAAACTGTCTCGCAATATGCGAGACAGTTAAAACTGTCTCGCAACTTGCGAGACAATGAAAACTGTCTGGAGTTCTCTTCAGGTATTTTGTCACTAATTGTGGGGTCCATTTGGTCTTTCCAACACGTGGGGACGTGCATTTACATTAATGGGTGGTTACATCCTCAAAACACGCCCACTAAACACACTAATGGAACATTAAAGGTGCATTAAACGTGCCTTAAAAGTGGGGGGAAGCGGTTACAATAACGGTGGCCAGACCCTTCATGCGAGACAATTTGATGCAAGACACCATAAACTATCTTGCTTATTGCGAGACAGTTTGGTGCGAGACACCATAAACTGTCTCGCCCACTACGAGACAGTTTTGGCTGAGACAGTCCAAATTGTCTCACCCACTACATCAATCAGACACTTCACCACTTGTGTTCTTTTCACTTGGGATGCTCCCTGAAGCCTATAAATACTCCCCTACACCCATTGTAGAGGGGGCTCTTGGATTTTGGGCCAGGATGGAGATTTTTGGGGCTGATCTTGAATCTAGACAAGAAGATCTAGGTCTTGATCGTAGAATTCTTGAAGATCTTGATCAAAGTGCAGAGCAAGCGCTCGAGAGCCATCCACGTGGAGATTCCTCGAGATTAAGCTTGGCCTTAATCTTGAAAAGAGTCGATATCTTATCTTGCTAAGATATCTGCTTAAGTTATTGTTTCCTTTGCGAAGCATAAAGTCAATCTTCTTTGTAGAGAGTGATTCAATCTTCTTTGTAATCGAGAGATATACACGTGTAGTCTTTCAATTGTTTTCATTGTCAAAATGTTTTATAATGGAAACAGCAAAGAAACTCACTTTTGACCCAAACACGATGGCGACCACAGTGGGAGCCAATAGTCTCAACATTGAGGCTATGGTGCTACAGCCAAGTAACGATCCAGCCGAACTCATGGTTGATGGGCTTGATTACGTCTTTGATCAAGCCAAATTTGAAGAGGACCTCTCCTCCTCTTCATCAAAATCCTTATCACCCAGCAAGCATCGGAGGATATCATCTCCAAGGAGGGACGTCCGACTTGTCGCCGAAGGTGATGAATCTCACCCAGTTGTGACAGAGGTTTCCCCTCGCAACAATACCTCAGTGGCCTCCAAAGCCGGAAGCTCTGCTCACAATGACTTTATTCCAAAGGAGTCATCATACAAAGTCTCCACCACTCTGACGAAGAGGGCTCGACAGAGACAACGTCAGAAGAAGGCCTGCCAATTTGCAAAGGCCATGGTGTCAACGGACGGAGTTCATATGATATGAACTCACGTGATCAGAGGCGTCGGGAAACTACAACGTCTCAAACCGTCAGCACTCCCGTGAAGGAAGAATGGGTTGTCGTCAAGAGGACCTGTCTGACGAGGAATGAATGCGCCCAAAAGCATCATGCACGTGCTATTATTCGCAAGGTGCAAAAGTTAAAATTAGCCAAGGGATCAAGTCGCAAAGTGTGGATCCCGAAGTCTACGCAAAATTTGCCGCAAGGCTCTGCCTTTGGCTGAGACAGTCAAAAGTGTCTTGGACAAAAGGCCTTCACCTAAGACAGTCCAAACTGTCTCACTAGAATATCATTCACCCGAGACACTTTCAACTATCTTAGCTAAAGAAAAGCTGTTCCAGACACTGCCAGCTATCCAGCTCAAGCAAGTTCTCCTCCGCCTTGCCCGTCCACCTCTCTGGCAGATATATCAACAACGAAGCTAGAGAAATCAACTTCAATGTTCAATCACCTCAGTCCACAGCCCAACAACCAAGGCAAAGCACCAGTGAAGGAATGTTTGGGACAACAGACTGGGGGTCGTGCCCAGAACCCCACTGGCACACCTATCGCGTCTCGTTTGAGCATCCCGCAGGGAGTCCGTGAGACTGCTGAGGGGAAGAATTTCAAGCGTGCTTCAGTTAACAAACGATCGAAAGCGCCTCCTAGTGAGTGTGCTAGATCAAATGTTTAATGCCCCCAAAAGAAGACGTGTCTTCCAATCGAAGACAACGTTACACTTGGGGTGGAAGTACATTCCATAGCAAGCCACGCCAACAAGCAGTACATCGCCCTAATCGACCATATCACTAGACTGGGGGTGGTAACACATGAAAAAGGACAATTGATGACATAAATTGTTCTTGCTCGTGCGCACAACTGATCAAGACGTTGTTATCAGGATGTGCCTGTTCTGAGTCGAAGTCTCTTCCACAAAGAGCTTTGGTCTTTGAAAGGCTTTCCCTACCAACAGCAGAAGAGTCGAAGCTAAGGCATAGACGCTTCCGAAAAGGAAGATGTGCCATCCAAAGAGATGAATTTCTTGAAGTTACCATTAATATGGTAAACAAAGGGAAAAGGATAGCTGCGGCAGACTCAAATCCTGACTTTACTTCTGAAGGAAAAGTCGGTGCACGAATTTCCCAGAGAATGTCTCAACTCCAACTGTGAGCTACACAATGCAGAGATTATAGAAGAATGCATGAAGGTGATTCATCTGATGATGAGAACTCTAACTCCTACTCAGCCATAGCGTCTGATGACACAATGTTAAGCATAGGTCAGGCTAGAGAAGCGTACATGATCACTCCTAAACACTAGCTCAGATGTTGTAAGAAGCCTTGGCTAAGCAGAAAGAAGAGCTCAAGGCCGAAATGAAGACAGAGATGGAGCTAGCCATGCAGCAGATGAGAGAGTTGCAGAGTCAGAAGGTTGCACAACCTGAATCCAATCCACAAGCTGGACCCAGTCGCAATATCACTCATGATGTGGATGATAGCGATAGGGAAATGGAGGAAAACATCATTGTTGACCTACCTCCGAAAAGTGCTCAAAGTAGAGATGACCCAACCCATCCCGCTGGGGGTAGTAATCTCAAGCAGGATGAGGGTGAAAGTAGAAGAATGAAAGAGCTTGAAGGCAAGATCAATGCTCTATTATCCGCTCAAGAAATTAAGAAGACCGGCATTCCGTG
>JBAKGM010000200.1:27283130-27296000 GCA_037177215.1 Asparagus racemosus
CTATTTTGGCCGAGAAGTTCCTGGAGATTATTTTCATAAAATTTTCTTAAGGATAACTCGCCAACCTCCGAACGGGTATATGAGGGTAAACTAATTCCCGAAGCTCCAGTAAACGTATGAGTATAAACTGAGTTGGCACCAGACAACGCGTCTCGTATCAAAGAAATTCCTCTCAATGTGGTTAATCTTAAAACGAGTATCACGATAGAGGGTTCACCGATGAACCCCCGATTTTCTCCATCAAGTGATACTCCAAGAAGGAATACGAGTCTAAATTGTTTCTTATTTTATCGAGAAGTTCCTGAGGATATTTTCGTAAAAGAAATATTCTTAGGGATAACTCGATGAATGCTAATGAAGCGTGAAAACTGTATTGACGCCGGTTAACGCATCATCAACAAGGAGCTCACCGATATTCCAAAAAGTAAAATGCACGAGTGTAAACTGTGTTGATGCCGGGCAACGCGTCGCCAGAGGATTCGACGACCGATGAATGCCGGTCAACGCGTCGCACTCGCCGACTGAAGGCTAAACTCCACATATTTTGACGCCAATCAACGTGTCGCCACCGTAGGATTCGCTGATCAACGGTTAGAATCTAAATAAGACTGGACGCCGGTCAACGCATCGCACTCGCCGATTGAAGGCTAAAACGCCGTATATTTTGATGCCAATCAACGTGTCGCAATGAAGAATTCCCCGGTCAACAGAGGAGTCTCGTAAAATGTTGGATGGTCAATTGGACGATAACTCACCAACATGAGTCAAATTTAAACGAACTCAATCAGCTACAGTTCAAGATTCTGAGAACAGTCAGGCAATAAATGCAGCACCATGATGCCTTCAGCTATCCTACCAAGCAATGGAAATCTGAAAGGATTGGAGGAATCAGGAATCAAACACTAAAGCTAATCTCAGAGGAAAAAACTCATCTATCGGTTTCAGGTCAAGATCTCGACAACGGTCAAACAAAAAATGTAGCACCGTGATGCCCTCAGCTATCCTACGAAGCACTGGAGAATCTAGGAGGATTGGAGAGATCAAAGACCAAAGCTATTCTCGGGTCCTGTTACACCGATTGAAGGTGTGGACTTATCATGTCCAAAGTATTCCAGCTTCTTCTATTAAAGATCGAGACTGAAACACTTTGGAGGGGGTATCTGCAGACGTTGAAAAGTGCTTGTAAGTGCCCGAACATGACTCGTGACAGTGGATTGGCAATCGACGAGCTATCCAACGATGCAACGGTGAACTATTGATGCCCCACGACCATTGATGCCCTACGCAGTGTTTTCGGCGGTCCCCTGTGGGTCAAGGGGGCAGCGCCCTGGAAACAGTTTTTGCGTGAACTTGCGGTGGACCATTGACGATGTGGTCAGCGGGGCGTGCAAGTCAGCAAAGCGAACCAATCGCATTCTGAGAACTCTGAGCCAAATCATACTTGGATCGACGGAATTAGATTCAAATGTCGACGGGATCGAACCGATTGAGTTCTGAGTCAATGAGAAAATCAATCAGGCGCAAGCTCGACATGACAGCGACATGATCGGAAGAAAACGACACTAGAAAAGAATTGGACGAACGTCGAAAACACCGAAACAGTGCCTCGGCCAAGGCTGAGACACCATTTAGTGTCTCGACTTGGCCAAGACACCACGGTGTCCGGCCACAAGTCCCCCATGTTCTCCTATAAATAGAGAGGGGGGGTCTCAGTTGTTTTGGGGGTTGGAAAAGTTGAAAAATTTAGAGCTTGAAGGCGAGATCCATGAGAGTTTGTGCACAGATCCGATGTTTGCGAAGCCAAAAACTCAGATCTAGATCCTGTGCAAGCGACGATCTCCTTTCATGTCAGATCTACACGGTGAGTAAGAGAATCAAGACTAGATCTACATCGATATAGGTCAGATCTACAGTTCTACTGTCTAGATTGAGCTTCATCTTAATCTCAGGGTCTAGCGTGTTACTTCGCTTGGCTGATTTCATCTGCTCCGGCGATCATCTCCTTCGTGAGTTGATCCCTGTTGGTATTTTATTTCTTCATGAAATAAATACCCCAGATCCATAGATCCAACATCTAGATTGGATCGCGCTGTGGTCCACAAAAGCAAAAAGTCCCCGGTATAGGCAAAGACACCCACGCAAGTGAGGATCTGATAAACGGATCCCGCGTTTGTTCATTAAGGGTCAAAGTTGTAATCTTTTTTGATTTTTCATTGTAAGCCTCATAAAAAGGCAACAGTTTTATTTGAATTTTATTGTAAGCGACTGAAGTTTGTAACAGATTTGAATCAATGGAAAACAAATCAACATTCCCCGCGAACAGCAGCTCAATGGATTGAAGCAAATTGGCGTTGGTCTTCTCTGGTATCTAGACTTGCCCAAGTACGTTCGGATTGAGACTACAATTGATGCAATTCCTGCTTAGCAACTCCTCACCTAGCTTCTTTGGCTTTTACAATAGACTTGACCTGGGAAGAAATATATGAAGAAGCACCCTCGGATCGCAGTCTACGAAGTTCCTCTAGCTCTTGTTCCAACTGAAGCAGATCTTCTGTGATAGAGTCCGCTAAGCCAGAGAAGCCCTCTTATCTAATAGCCACAACATGCAGATCGAGTAGTCATTTGAAAGAACCAAAGGAGAAGCCCTTGGTCACGACTTTCTCGATAACGCTATTGAGAAGAAAGGTGAAGCCTTCAAGCTCTGCGCTGATGACCGCCTTCTCTGGATCTTTGTCTGACATCAAGCCTTAATTGAGTCGTATAATATGGAGGAAGGCGCTGTGAAAGAAGAAATGTGAGTTTTAGGAGGTCTTAAATCTTAAAACTCTTATAAAAGACAGGGTCAGGAGATATGCCGATGCGGCTAGAAGATCCCTCAGCTTGGCCTGTTGGCCCCACATTTATCGGTTCAGCCTCGGGAACCACTAGAGTTGACTCAGGTCCGGCTTGATTTGCAGGTGGTCCAGGTTGAACAGGAGAGTCTTCAGCAAGAGACAGGCCAATAAGTGATAAAAAGACCCGAATCGCCGGTTTTATAAGATACAGATTCGATGTCAGCTCCTTCGCATGAGACACCAAAATTGTCGCGCACAAAGAAAGGCAACATTTGACGATTAGCCTCCACACAGGATTTGAGATGTTTCACATGTTTATCCCCCACCACGATCCATAAACATGACCTCTCAAATGGTGTATTCAAAATAATTTGATCCTAGTTTTTATTCTAAAGCTTTCGCTGAGTTCTACATAGGTTATCCCTACAACGGATAATTTGATTTCGGATGCTCAGTAAGTTGGACGGTGCCTCTTCTCTAAATTCTCATTATTGAAGAAGAATCATATGCCATCTCTTTCATAACAGTAATGATGAGCAATCATCTCCCACTATGATGAGATAACATGGTTTTATAAATACTCGTCCTGATAATCCTATGAACTCAACCATAACCCGAGTTGCAACCTTCAGGATGAAGATGATCAGTTCAAAATTGACTCAATAACTTCAATCAATTCGAATACAGACGCAACAGCTATTGATCCAGAATATGGTCAATGACACCGTGTAGCCAGGGTTCAAAAGGTAGAGCATGATATGCGCCTCTTCTATGAAGTTCAACGTTGGACGGGAGTAAGGCTCATGTTATCCAAAGTATTCCAGACTCCTCAAAAACATATAGCAGAGTTTGAAAACTTTGGAGAGGGTATCTGTAGGCATCAAAAATTACCAATGAGCCCCAAGTGTGGTTTAATCATGAGAAGATTAAAGAACAACGTCATCAAAATCTAAGGAAATCAACCACATGGGTAAAACTGGCACATACATGTTCAAGACACTTATTGTGTCTCGGCCATGTCCGAGACACTTGTTGTGTCTCAGCCATTGTCGAGACACTTGTTGTGTCTGAAATATTTCCACGTGTTTTATTACTATTTATGGGAGCCATTTGACCTTTTCAACACATGGGGATGTTCATCTACATTAATAGGCGGTTGCATACTTGAAAAACACCTACTAAGTACATAAATGGGGCATTAAACATACCTTAAAAAAGGGAAGAGCGGTTACAACAGCAAGGAGACTCAACCCCTTTGGCCGAGACAGTTTTGGGCTCGGACACAAAAAGTGTCTCGCTCACTATGCAATTCTGATAGGTTATAACTTGTATTCTTTTCAGCGGTTACACCTCCTAAAATCTATAAATAGCTCCCTACACCCATTGGAGGGGGCTGCATCTTGAATCTGGGGATCTTGGATCTTGAACCTGGGACTTTTTGGAGATCGGAAATTTTGGAGAGAACTAGAGATCTAAAAAGAGTAGAGAAAGAATTCAAGAATATTCCACTTGGAGATTCCTAGAGTTTAACCTTCACCTTAAATCTTGGGAAGAGTAGATATCTTACTTGGCTAAGATATTTGCTTAAACTCTTATTTCTTTAGTGAAACATAAACTCAACCCCGTCAATTCGAAGATCATTGCTTGGTGGTCCACGGACGACACGTCCCCGGCACCGGCAAAGAACCCACGCAAGCAGGAGCTCGCTACGTGGTGACTTCTGTTCGCGTTTTGTACGATAGTGAGATCATTTTCTTTGTATTAGAGAGAGTTACACATATAATCTTTCACTTATTTTCATTTTGAAATGTTTTGAAATTGAAACTGCAAAGAACCAACTCATTCTCGGTGGAAACAATTGGCTAGCCAACATTGTAGCTATGATAAAAAAAATAGCAAGATTTGAATCTATATCGATTTTAGGGATCTTAATCTTGCTTATCCAAAAGATGACTTCTCTCTCCCTATTACTGATGCCATGGTTGACAATACATGTGGATTTAAGAGGATGTCATTCATGGATGGCTTTTCCAGATACAACAGAATCAAGATGCATCCTAATGATTAGAAGAACCAAGTGTCTCCAGAAAAGACTTTTGATACATCCTAATGACCACTGGATGGCTTTTCCAGATACAGCAGAATCAAGATACATCCTAATGACCAAAGGGCATTATTGTATAGTCTTTTCTGGAGACACTTCCTTATAGATCATCCTATCTTTGAGTCTTTTAAGCTCGACGAAGCCATTCCAGATGAGGTGTTCGAATCGAACTTCACCTCAGACCACCAAGTGTCTTAACTTTACTTCGATGGTGCATCGCATGCGGTCATGAAGGAACAATAGTCACTGGAGTGGTGGTAGTACTCATTGATCCTCACGATTACGTCCTTCCTTGAGCCTACTCACTAATGGAGCCATGTTCCAACAATGTGGCTGAGTATAATACCCTCTTAATTAGCTTACAGCTTGTCCAAGATATGGGTGTGAAATATCTCGAAGAACATGACAATTCCAAATTAATCATCAATTAGGTAAAAGGGGAGAATGAGGTCCAACACAACTATCTCTTACCCTGTCATGAAGTGGCATTGAAGCTTGCTCATCCTTTTAAAGGTTTCTACATCGACTACATAGCTCGCCTCTAGAACACTTATGCTGCTGCATTGACATCACTCGTAGCTACCTTACCCTTGACCTCTAAGTCTACCAAGCAGATTATAGTAACTAGCCACCAGCTATGCTATCCTAAATAGATCTTGGATACCAATGAGGTTCACTCTATGATTGGGGGTTACGAGCCCAATGATTGGTGCTATCCAATTGTTGACTATGTATTGCACGACATATTGCTGGATGATCTGAAGCAAGCAATCTTCATCCAAAGGAGAGCCTTCTGCTTCTTCTATAATTCTACAACACAGATATTATACAACAAAGCATTTGATGGCATATTACTTAGATGCTTGTTATCGAGTGTGCCCTAAGAGGCACTCAAAGAAGCTCACGATGGCACATGTGGAGCTCATCAACCTGGACCCAAACTCTAGGACTGACTTCATCGTCTAGGCTATTATTTTCTAACAATGATCACAGACTCAGTGGCCTACATCAAGTGATGTCGTAGATGCTAATTCCATGCAGACTTCCTACACCAAACCCTAGAAGAATTACATTGAACTATCACCTCATGGCTATTCAATATGTAGGGAATGAATGTCATCAAGTCAATTAGCCCACTATCTGCTAAAGATCATCGATTCATCTTAGCCTTCACCAACTACTTCTCCAAGTGGGTTGAAGCCATCCCACTCAAGGAAGTCAAGACTACTAATATGGTTAAGTTCTTGAAACACCATGTCAACTACCAATTTAGCAACCCTCAGAGGATTGTCTAGGACAATGGCCCGCAATTTATCAGTTGACCATTCTTCAAGTTCTACAGCAAGTACAAAATCTAAGACCATACAACCCGAACGTTAATGGTCTGGTTGAAGCATTCAACAAGACCATTATCAAGCTTCTAAAGAAGTTCATCTTTCTCGAGATTGGGATGAGAAACTTAGATAGTGTCTTTAGGCCTATCGTACAATGGTCCACACTCTCACGGGTACTATGCCCTTTTCTTTAGTATACAGATGTGAAGCAGTGATACCACTATGGATCAAAATTTCATCATTGAGAACCACCATCACGGAGAAGATGACGATAGAAAAACATCATCAAAGGCGTCTCCAAGAAGTAGAGGCGTTGAATGAGTTGAGACTCAAAGCTCAACAGCGAATAGAGATGTATCAATCGCAAATACCAAGATCCATCAACAGAAGAATCAAAGAATGATCCATTAAAGAAGGTGACTTGGTCATAGCTGTTCATCAACCCATGGTCATGACACACAAGACCAAAGATAAATTTCAACCTAAATGAGAAGACCCATTTGTAGTAGAGACAGTCTACTCAAATGGGGCATATTGCCTGATCGACTAAAATGGTAACAGGCATATTGGTCTAATTAATAGAAAATTTCTTAAGAAATATTATCCATGAATTTAGCCTTTTCATCTTCCCCACGAATATATCGGTCATGTTTACATTTTCACCTCTGACCACAAGAATGACATCTCAACCAAAGTTGTCAATAATTAAACCTCAACAAAATCCCCCAGTGAGTTATCAAGTTAATATTACACCTTTGTATAGCCATGGGAATCTCTTGCCACTGTCATGTCAGTATTACACCTCTGCATAGTTTGCATTCCTTTGAAACAGACTGGTTAACACCACACCTCTATCAGTCCCTCTTCTAAAATTAATCAATCAGCATTATACTTCTATTGCTTTTTTATGCCGTTAAATTAACACTACACTTCCAAATGGTAGTTGTCCCTTGGACTCCTTTGAACCCAACAGATTAGCATTATACCTATGTCGGTTATCCTATTTGACACGTTAACATTACACATCTGTCAAAGTCCCTAATACTTTTAATTTAACATTATACCTTTGAATAGTGCTAATTCTATAAACCTGATATATTTACACTACACCTCTATTAGTTTGATTATGTCGATCGGTTAACATCACACCTTTGTCGACTTCCCTCTTTTTATTAGCGAGTTGAATCTTATAACTCAATCATTTCCCCCTAAGAATTGTTAGCGATTCTAGATTTCATATAATATGTTAACATTATTATACCTCTATTGTTCAAATTTAAAGTCTAAAAGTAAATTTCTTTATTGCTAAAAGGGAGCTAAGTTATTATGAAAGTAAAGGGTGCAACATGAGGATGAGCCAAAATCATTGGTGATACAAAGACCTGATACGCTCAATACACTAAGCCATTCTAGCCTCTCGCACATCAAGGAAGCCCTTCAAAGCTTGCTCCTTTAGAGCCTTCAGATCAGCTAGAACTGCTTGGGTGTCAACAGCATCTAACTGGGCTTGTTCCATCTTTAAGCGCTCTGCTCTATGGCCCACTTGGCAACTAATTTAGCAGACTTAGCCTCGAGTTCTTCTGTTTGCTTCAGGGCCAACTCCAATTTAGCATGTGGTTTGGCTATGATGGCCTTTGTTCCATTAATGGTGGCTTTCCTCTCCAAGATGGTGCTAATAATTTCAACATTCTCACTATCAATCTCCACAAGAGGAGTGGTTAACTCTTGAAGTCATCGATTGACCTCTTCCACCTCTTTACGAGTAGCTATTTCAAGCTTATGACATTCTATGATAAGGTGATGGAACTCGAGCTCCATGATAGTAGTAATATTGGCCTCATGAAGATTATGCAATTCTAGAAAATGGTGTTTAGCTTGGTTGATTATCTTCTTGTAAGACTCCGTGCGTTCGACTCCAGTAACTGACACAAGGATGTCGAGCTAACTTCACAACAAATGCTTAGTGTAGGAGGATAGGATTTTGCCAATAGTTAGAGCACTTTTGACACTCTAGCTGAATAAATTTATCAAACTTTTAGCTAGTATCTAAATTGCTGACTCACCTGAGTCGTTAGAGTCTAGAGATAAAGGAGCTTCCACTTAACTTGACGGGCCCGCTTCAGTCACCAGTGCTAACGCCTCGGTCATGGTGATGTTCGCAGTTGATGTCATTTGTAGTTGATCCTTGCCTGGCATAAAATATAGAGTGAGTAAAGCCAAAACACTCTAAACATTAATTGGAGTAGAAGAAGCCAGAGTTGTTGTGGCTGAAGGTTCAAAATGCCATATGACCAACGCTATTGTAGTAAGTGCAAATGCAGGCTCATCATCAACGGTTGGCGACCACGATCTCTAGCTCAACATGCTTTTTTACCATCGCCATAGGTCTACTCTCAATTTGAGGTTTGGATCTTGGTAGGATCCCTATTTCATCTCCTCTAGGAAATGAAGAAATTGATGCATCTCCATCATATTCGGATGAATCCTCAATGGAGATCAAACACTAGGTAAATAGATTTTGGCGACAAGAGAAGGTTCAGTATCTACAGAATAAAGAAGAAGAAGTATTAGTCATAAAAGCTAAAATAACTACATCATCCTTGCGGGTAGAATCATACATGAGATGTAAGAAGATCTACCTGCGTTATCTCCTTGAACGGATTCATTAGGGTTAGTGATGTAGGCATCAGTTTCATAGTCGACCCGCTCTTCTTCATTTGAATCCACCCAATCAACTTGTACGTGTTCCTTGTTTGTAAGCAAAGAGCATGCATCATTGGAGTGCATGTTTATTGAATTGGGATGATGATAAAGAAAGAAAATTACCTAAAGTAGCCATATGTTCGGTCACTAGTTCATTGGTTGAAGCTTCAAGAGATTTTTCTTTCACCTTAGGTGAATTGCTCTATTTCAACAACAAGTCCAAACATCAGTGTTTTGGTGTTTGTTGGTGTTGAATATATGATGGCCGCTTCACATGTGTTGCTCTACCTACTGCTTCACGGTGGACCACTTGTTCCCTTATACTAATACCGAGAGCTCTATGTGGTGGCGACTTCTTAGCAAGTGTGTCTAAGTCATCATCATCTAGCCCCTCTTCTGCTAGGTACTCTTGGAGCTTAGGTGCTCAACTTTTAGATCCCTTTGTAGAAGCTTCTATATACTTTCGGATGATCCACTTTACCTCTGTCTTGTTCATCTTGAAGCTCGGGTTGGGGACATTCACCGCGCTATACTACTTATAAATCCTAACCACATATAGCAATTAGGAACATTGTAGGGAAAAATGAATGTGGCACCAGTGCCCCTAGTAGCAAAATGATACTACACGCATGCTGTATCAACGAGACTTCCAGAACATAGTAGCCTTGTGTTTGGATTACCAACAAAAAGTTGGTCATACCCAAATTGCCACACGAAACGTCATGGAAGGCATGGCTGAATATAACATTCTGTCCTATTTAGGTGAGCGACTAGATGTTCGGGTCTAATGTTAACCAACCAGTTGAAGTAACCACTGGTTAAGTAGGTGAATCCCTCGGGTCTAGGACTATCTCCGTCTTTAAACTTGGCTCTTGCTATATCAGGGAAGCAATAGCAGAGGCGTTAATGGTCCTTGTTCTACATGATTTGGAGGATCCAGGGAGTGTACTTGATTGTCCATTTTGAGGACTCATACTGCTATAGTAACGTGCCCCCTCTTCACCCCTTGTGGTGGCTCACATGAGTGAAGAATAGTGGAGCATATAGCACACTATCAAATAAGTGTATGGTAGCTCCACCCTGGGAATTGGCACTTCTTCTCTCGGGCAACAATCATCCTAATTCAAATATTCGGGCGCCAACTCCCTCAATCCATGATGGATGCAGTTGATCATGGCTAGGAGCAAGGCAAAATTATATCCATCAGCAATCAGAACTACCAAGTATACCACCTTCATGAATATACAATCCTTTAGCCGAGAGGGCACGATACATCCTTTTAGCCAAATTGAAAGAAATTCTGCAAGCAAACCTTGAGTAGAGATAGGTTCCTTGGCCTAGATCTAGTGGTATAGATTACTAGGCCAAGTTTGAATATCCTATTCTCCACTTCAAGGCCGGTGCTCAGTGGAATGGGCTCCATGTTTCCCTTCTTACTGACATTCCGAAAGAGGTACCCTGCCAAAGACACGCGAGCGACATGTGGGTCATGTGCTGCATTCGCAATAGTCTAATGGCAAATGTCAAAGTGGCAAACTAACTTCCGGAACGTCTCACTAACATGAGCGTAATGTGCCATACTCTCCAACTCCTCGTTCATGGGGAAGAACTTTTTGTATTGTCGTTCCCACATTGATAACTGATACACTACAAACATGTCGCACAAAGCTATCTTGATCTCTCCTGCTAGAGTGAAGAAGGTATTGCTATCAATATTATACAACTCAAGAAAGTTGTATAAACCTGCGCGAAAATCTCGACAACATATTAGAAAGCGCACACTATAGAGTAGAGCACAATTCCATTAGCCTCTCTTTGAACGTGGTAAGGGAAAACTCAACCAATCAAGCCCACCACTTTGATTCAGTTGATCTGATCCATCTAGGGAATCTAGCATCCTCATTTGGATATTGCCCATTGAATTTGGCAAATTGGTTATTGAACACATTTGGGATCATGGGAGCCTGATTCATTGGAGCATCATCTTTGACAGAGCTTGGATGAAGATCAATAATGTTGAGACCAAAATTCACTCCTTACGGAAGCTTCCTTCATGATTTAAACTTCCCACCATCACATTGTCCTATTTTTTGATGAAGGGAAATTTCATCAAATGAGGAATAGCGAGGTGTTGCAAGAACATGAACGACACGTGTCATTCCGTTGCTAACAAGTTGAAATGATGATCTCCTTAAGCGTAGTACCATCGCTCCTTCTCTGGATTGAAGATCGAGGTACCCCTTGAATTGTCATCTCCAAACAAGAACTATGACTTTCCTGATTAATCCTCCTTAGGAGTAGAGAACTTGGCATCTGTGATAAGTTTTCTGAGGTAGCAGCAATCCCATGATGGATAGTGTCTATATATTCTTGGCTACTTTCTTCAAAGAATAGAGGAACATTGCCTCTAAACAGGTGCAGGGTCAATGGATCCTGAGCTCCATTGTGTCCAAAGTGATTATGCTGATTGACAAGCATATCTGATAGAGGAACTACGCAAAGAAGAAAAATAAGTTAGAAGACTTGGCTCCAAAATTAACTAAGTGTTGAACCCATAGGCAAAGCTTACTAGACTTACTGGAGCGAAGCTCACTCATGAGCTAAGTTTGCTAATCACGAAGCTCAAAAAATTAGCTAAGTGCTGTAAGTCTAGGCGAAGCTCACTCTAATAGCATCAAGTCTCAGCCTAATGGCAAAACTCGCTAAAAAGCCCAAATAGGCTAATATAGTGAACTTCGCTCAAATGAGGTTCGTTCAGCAACCAAATAGGTAAAAATAGCGAATCTCACTCAAGCAAAGTTTGCCCAAAAGCCTAGTAGGCAAAAATAGCAAACAATACCCAAAGCACAAAGTTCGCCATGAAAAGCGCCAATGATAGCGACTGTCAAAGCTTTATCGTTGCCGACGAAGCCAATAATTTAGACCATATGCAGTCTTTGAAGCCTCACCATCGACGGAGAAACTAATTCAAGTGCTTTGAAGCACTATTGGAGCCTGATGGGGGCCGTTTTGGCAAACAAAAAAGCCCCACCATTGATGGCTAGGATGAGAAAGAATATGGATTTAGAAGCTTACTTAAAGCCATCTCTAGTTGTGGCAGTGCTGCGGCGGGGTTCGACCAATGAGAGCTGCTGGCGACCTTCTTTCCCTTAACTAGCTAATGAAAGGGAGCCATTGAAATATAAGAGGTCTTGAGATTAAGGACCCCAAAAATTTGAAGGGTGTAGGGTTTAAAGGCAAAATGAAAGGAGAAGAAGATGAATTGTCTATTTATAAGCTTTTACCGAGCTTCGTCAAGGGATCACACCCTGATCTTTGCCCAAAGATTATGCCCCAGACTTTGACCAAGAGAGATCTTGACCTCAAATAAAGGCACAAAAATTAGAGATTTAAAATTTCAAATCATCTGAATGAGTTTTGCTAACTAACTCAGTGAGCTTCACTCGAATGCCGAATAAACTTCGCCAATTCACTCAACAAACTTCACCCAAGTCTCTAAATTGAGCGAACTACACCTAATTTGTGTAGGCATCAAAAATTGCTGACGAACCACAACTATGTTCTAAATCATGAGAAGATTGAAGAACAACATCATCAAGTCCTGAGGAAATCAAGTACAGGGGAAAAACTGACAAAATACACATGCATGACACTTATTGTGTTTCGCCATGAGCGAGACACCTTTTATGTCTCGCTTGTTGGCAAGACACTGCTTTGTCCTTAAGGACAAAATTCAGGCTTTGATCGATGCTGGCATCATAACAGCAAAGAAAGAAAAGAAAGTCAGCTCAAATATGGTGGCTATTAAATTTGTGTCTATGCCACCTATGATGTACCAACAGAAGATCATCCCAGAGGTGGAAGTCAAGACAATTAATGATGATCCACATGGTCA
>JBAKGM010000200.1:27307421-27318682 GCA_037177215.1 Asparagus racemosus
AACGGAGACGTCAGCAGAAATCTGCGCTCAATGTCACCAAGTCTTCAAGGGGCCGATACCTTGCATCACCTTCTCACAAGAAGACATGCAAGTGAAGAACCCGAAACATGATAGCCCCCTGTACTTTACAGGATATATTGGCTCTATCTAGATAGATCGAGTTCAGGTTGACCTGGGGTCTGCTTTGGGTATCATTCCATTGAGAATCATACAGCATCTTGGGGTACCGCTCCATCGTTTGGCAACAACGGGGACAACTATTTATGGTTTCAATGTTACCGATTCCCGTCCCTTGGGCAAGATCAAACTCAAATGCCAAATAGGAGACATGAAGACATACATTACCTGTTATGTTATCGATGCAGATACATTTTATAATCTGCTATTGGGTCGACCATGGATCCATGAAAACTTGATTGTTCCATCCACGTTTAATCAATGCATGAACTATGTGGATAAGAAAGGGAGAGTTAAAATGTTGGTCACGGAAAGGCAACCATTCAAGGGTGTGGAGAATTATTTTATTGATTCTGTCCACCACCTTGAGGAAGGTCAAACTGATGAACCACAGATCGAAGACTCTGACAGTGGAAATGAGGCTAATACAGAGTTCGAACAAGGAGTTGTCTTTAATGATGTAAAACCCTTTGTAATCGATCTGAATGATGCTGATGATGACATAGTCATCTTCAATAATAATGATGATTTAGCTTACGTATCGCGTGTTAAAAGCCATACAGACTTGATGTCGGAGATTCTTCCACGGTTATACGCTGAACCTACATTGTACATGCCGATCCAATCGTTGTTTATGACAAACCAACGGTACTTCGATTCTTCACAAGCGGTTTTTATGGTACCGGTCAAGAGTAATGCTCAGAATGACATTATCTTTGGACAAATCAATGAGCCGCTGTAGACTGAGTCTGAACAACCCAAGGCAAAAGAAAAAGACCCCCAATTTTCATATTTCTCACCAACATCACAACACTTGATGAAGAAAATGGGATATAATTTCTTTCACAAGGAGGGCTTAAACTTCTGGAAAGGTATTCAGACACCAATCCAATCCGCTTATGTCTCGGAAGGGCAGCCTAATGATTACTATCACAAAACTCGTAAATGGTTAGGATATAAACCAGCGTCTTTCTCATGGCATGTTGAAATCGATGGAGAATCAGATCACTCATCTTCTGAAACAGTCTCCTGGGATTCTGATGTCAGCATAAGACCTGCATTCAAGTCCCTTATGGCCAATATGACTTCGGCCAACCCAATCGAAAGTCAAGAGGATGACCTCTTACCTCTGTTCGAGGACCCATTAACCGAACAGCTTGGCATGCAATGGGAACATCGCTTTGAGCAGTGAGAACTGCCTACCGATGATAAGATAATTCAAGTTAATATGGCGGATGAAGCCAATCCTAAACATATATTCATAAGCGATAGTTTGACCATTGAGGAGAAGGAGAACCTCATCGCTTTGGTACGAGAATACATCGATGTCTTCGCATGGAATTATGAAGATATGCCTAGTTTAGACCCTCAACTGGCCATGCACCGCCTTAATATTAAGCCAAATGCTAAGCCCGTTAAACAACAACAATGACGATTTCGCCCTCAGATCATAGAGGCTATTGAAAAATAAATTAAAAGACTAATCAAGGCAGGGTTTATTTGAGAAGTGCAACACCCTGACTGACTATCCAATATAGTACCCGTGTTGAAGAAAAACGGACAGATCTGAACATGCGTCGATTACCACAATTTAAACCTAGCCTGTTCAAAAGATGATTTTCCTCTACCAATCATGGATCTTATCATCGACAACACATGTGGATTTGAAAGAATTTCCTTCATGGATGGATTTTCAGGATACAATCAAATCAAAATGTATCCCGACGATGAAAAGCATACTACCTTCCGAACGCCTTTAGGGATATACTGTTACACTGTCATGCCATTTGGATTGAAGAATGCAGGTGCTACATACCAACGTGCCATGACCACTATCTTCTGAAAGCACTTATGGAAATCTGTGGAATGTTATGTGGATGATTTGGTAGTTAAGAGTCGTCACAAAAGCGATCACCTATATGACTCGAAGATGACATTTGATTTGATGCGGGTGCATCAGCTGAAGAAGAACCTAACTAAATCTTTCCTGGGAATGTCTAGTGGTAAATTCCTAGGATTTATGGTCACAGCAGATGGTATACGTCTTGATCTGGACAAAGTCAGAGCTATCCAGGAACTTCCACCTCCTAGAAGTCTTAGAGAACTTCGCGGTTTACTAGGACGCTTGGTTTATATCCACAGATTCATCTCTAACCTATCAAGTAAATGTCAGCCATTTTCGAAGCTTATGGAGAAAGGGGTATCTTTTGTTTGGGATAAAAATTGTCAAAAAGCATTTGAAGAGATTAAATCATATCTCACCAACCCCCCTGTGTTAGTCGCACCTAAGTCAGGAAAACCCTTCCTGATTTATATTCACGCTACAGAGTATGCTTTAATAGGACTCTTAGCACAGGATGACGACAACGACCATGAACAAGCAGTCCATTATCTTAGTAGGACCCTATCAGGGGCTGAATATTGTTATCCTCCCATTCAAAAGGAATGCTTAGCTTTGGTCTTTACAATCCAAAAGATGCGACATTATCTAGTGGGACAGACAATACGCGTCATCTCCAAGATCAATCCCATACGAGTATTCATGACCCAGCCTAACACATTGAACTAGCGAATCGCTACATGGGCATTGCTATTATCTCAGTATGATATTCACTTCAAACCTCAGAAGGCAGTGAAGGGTCAGGCTGTTTGTGATCTTATGGCTAACCATCCATTGGAGGGAAAGGTCGAGTTATATTAGGACATGCCTGACGAACCTTATGAAGCCAATATGGTATCTAAGGAACACGTATGGCAGTTGTTCTTTGACGGAGCCGCAAGGGCTACCCCTGACGGCCCCGTCGTTGCTGGAGTGGGGGTAGCCTTGGTCTCTCCATAGAACCATGTAATGTCACGAGCTGTGTCGTTGTCAGAACCATGCACCAATAACGTTGCCGAATACAATGCGTTATTGATTAGTCTCGACATAGCCAAGCAATTAGGTGTGAGACACTTGGAAGCATTTGGAGATTCATAGCTAATCGTGAAACAGTTAAGGGGAGAGTACGAAGTCAGGCATGAAGACCTTATTCCTCACCATGTAGCAGCCATTACTTTAGTTGACTCATTTGAAGGCTTCTGTATTGATCATGTACCCCACCTCCAGAACACTTATGCTGATGCATTGGCATCGCTTGCAGCTATGTTAGCTTTGCCTAAAAATGCCACTCAGCAGATTACCGTGTCTAGTAGGCAGTTGTTCCGACCAAAATACACTTTGCAGATCTATGCGATTGAAGAAGAACATAAGTCGTTCGAAGCACGAGATTGGTGATTCCCAATCATTGATTATGTCTTGTATGGGATATTGCCTGAAGACACTAAAGAAAGAGAGTCAATTCGTCGACGAGCGCTGAGGTTCTATTACGACTCCCAATTACAAACTTTATACCAAAGGTCATATGATGGGCTACTGCTTCGATGTTTATCAACTGGAGAAGCAGAGCAAGTCTTAAAAGAAGCTCATGATGACATTTGTGGAGCACACCAGCCTGGACCCAAATTACAGGATCGACTGCGCTGACTTGGCTATTATTGGCCAACCATGATAAAGGACGCTGTCGCTTATGCTAAACGATGCCATGCGTGCCAGATACATGCTAACTACATGCATCAACCATCGGAACACTTGCACCCCACTGCTACGTCGTGGCAATTTGAAACATGGGGAATGGACATCATTGGTCCAATCTCCCCACCTTCTTCGAAAGGATATCACTTTATATTTGCAATAACTGACTATTTCTCAAAATGGGTTGAAGCCATTCCATTAAGATTAGTCAAGACAAGTGATGTGATCAAATTTGTTAAACATCACATTATATACCGGTACGGTGCCAAGGCAGATTGTCCATGACAATGGTCCTCAATTTGTCAGTCATGCTTTCACAAGATTCTACGATAAATTCTGAATCTGAAATTTAGCATCGACAGCTTATTACCCCGCTGCCAACGGACAAGCTGAAGCTTTTAACAAAACGATCATCAAGATTCTTACTAAGATGGTCTCTTCAAACAAAAAGAACTGGAATGATAAGCTAGGGCAAAGATTATGGGCTTACCGTACAACGGTTCGTACACCCACAGGTACCACTCCATATTCCCTAATTTACAGCTGCGAAGCTATTCTACCGTTGGAAATTCAAATCCCACTATTACCAATAGCGCTAACTACCGGAATGATGGCTGAAGAAAGTCATCGTCGACATCTTGAAGAACTTGAGATGCTGGACGAGAAGATGTTACAGGCTCAACAACATATCGAATTTTAGCAGGCGCGGATTTCCAAAGCATTTGACAAGAAAGTCAAATATCGCATTTTTAAGGAAGGTGACCTTGTTCTCACCGTCCGACACCCGATGATTCTGAATTCTAAAAAGAAGGGGGCATATCGCCTAACCAATCAAGAAGGCAACAAAATCATGATGGCTATCAACGGCAAATTTCTGAAGAAATATTACCCTTAGCTTTTTGTCAGTTTTGTAAAGTGATAACTTCATCTTCCTTAATCCACTCACCAATCCTCTTCAATAGGATGGTGGGACTACAAAATGCCATCACGTTAATGTTTACCTCTGATAGTCAATATTTAATCCCCGTGCCATAGAGCGTTCTACCATGCGAGGAATACTGCCTATATTTACTTATCAGAGATAATGATCTACCACGCGATGACTCATTATGCTGTCATTTCTGAATGTTCCACCACTTTGGAACAATCGAAGATGGTGGTCTACCAAGTGATGCGCCACTATTCCTATATCAATCATCAGATCCATATTACTAAACGACTTGATATTCCGATGTTCGTCATTTCTAACAAATGACGTTCGTCATCTAATATTGGCCTACCAAGTAATGTGTCAATATTCTAATCTCGTCATTCTCATGAATGACGCTCTTTTTCCGATGTTCGTCATTTCTAACAAACAACGTTTGTCGTCGTATATTGGCCTACCAAGTGATGTGCTAATATTCCAATCTCGTCATTCTCATGAATGACTCTCTTTTACTGATTTCTAACAAACGACGTTCGTCATCTCATATTGGCCTACAAAGTGATGTGCCAATATTCCAGCCTCGTCATTCTCATAAATGACGTTCCTTTTCTGATGTTCTTTTTAACAAATGACGTTCGTCATGTCATATTGGCCTACCAAGTGATGTGCCAATATTCCAACCTCGAAAGTCATCACTTTGAACAAATTCGAAGTTCGAACCCTGCTTCCAAAGCTCGAGATATCGAAGGTCATGAGTTTCAATCAAACTCGATAATTTAGAGTTAGTTGAAATTAGTCGAACCTCTTGTTTAATTCTCCTGTTTCTTAGATTTGGGATATCGAAGGTCGCAATTTCAATCAGGCTTGATAGTTTAGCGTTAATTGAAACTAGTCAAACCTCGTCTTAAAACTTTGGAGTTTGGACAGTAGCTTAGTAAGTTATAAAGCTTGTGGAATGTCATGAGTTCACAATGCAAAATTCTAAGTATTGAGGCCAAGTGAGGCAAGTCGTGTACAATGTGCAAACAACGAACTCCACTAGAAAAGAATTAAAGATACATAAATTACAAATGTTCAACAGCCTGACGGATCTCCTCGGAAAGTTGAGTCATAGATTCTCTATGTGCGGTTTCGACCTCTTCCATCGCCCACTTACGAAGATCATCATCAGAGAGTACCTACATACTGCTTATGGCGACACTCAGCTTCTCTAATTCATCAGACTAAATTTACACTAATGCCTGGTGTTTCGTCCACTCAGCTGCTGAAGTTTGATGTCTCTCAACAGCAACCTTTAATTCACTCTCTGCCTCTACCAGCTTAGCTTGAATATCGACAAGCGCAGCCCTATCAGTGTCAACCAAGAGCTGTTAGTTTCGCTCAACATCAGTGACCCTTCTGTTCTTATCAAACAGGTTTACGACCATCTCCCCGAGCTCTTGAACCTTACACTTCTTCTCAAGTATTTGACGCTCAATCTCAAATTGAGAATCATCCCTCTCCCTTAGGAGCTGCATGGCACGGTCCTCAACCATAGGAAGAAGAGATTGATCACGGCAACTTTGCCATTTCATGAAAAGGTTTTCAACCTTTATCAAATGCGTCCGATAAGGCAATGTGGCCATGGCGCTAGTCAAGCTCTACATTACATTCAAAAGGAGCTCCAACACTACTTTAATCCTAGCAAAATCTCCTTCACGATCCAATACTTGAGTAGGGGATTCCCTTAGAATGGTGAGAAAATTGTTCCGGATCATTGACACTCCATATTCTTTTGATAAATCAAAAGAAGAAGAGGGGGTAGCAAGAGAAGGCACCGACTCCGACTAAGTAACAGGTGTAATAATTGTTGAAACGCCAGTCAAAGGTGCAGCAATGACAGTTGTAGAAGTGGGAGGAGCATCGGATATAGCTGACGTCGGGGTCAAAGTGTCAAGCTCAGCAGCTTCGGTCCTTGTAAATAGTTCAAGAGCGATAATGATGGCCATAGTTGCTTCGGCGTTAACTGTTGCACTCTCGGTGACATCAAGAGTACCTTCGGCAGTTACATTCAGATCAAAAGGTAATCTCATACAAAGCTGCGATAATGGAATGTCGTCGTAAGACTTCGAACCAGTGCCAAATCCAATTAGGGTTTCTCGCCTCGCTCTCTTTGCCAAGCGTTTCATTCGCGAGAGCCCCAGCCTCTTGGATCCTCTTTCTGTCAGCACTGAGGCTTCAGTTTCCTCAGTTTGCCCTTTAAAAGATGTAAAAAGAGTTAGACAAAATAATAGTTTACGGCCTACGACAAATTAAAACTAATATACCAGTGGACCTCGTAGCAGGGCCGGCCTCCCCAGGCACAACTTCAGCGGATTGCCTAGGTGAAACTCTACCTTCGGGAACTTCATGTTGAGGATGTTCAGATGGTTCATCAGGATGAACAAAATCCCCGTATGCCCCGGGTACAGTCTCAAGCCTAATATTCTCATCATCCCCAACAGCTAGGGGTATGTTACTTCAATACTCGCCAAATCGGGAGGAGCTCAGGCACCTGCCTTCACCCAAAGCTTCATCTATCTCCTCCTGAGTCTCATGAAGACTAAAACATCACGATTCTTCTGTGCCAACATCCGTTTGCGACTTATCAACGCCAACGTCTTTTTCAGCATATAAGAACTCTTTTAGTCCTGGCATGCGGCTCTTGGTCGAGGTATGCTCTTCCCTGTAACAACACCGAATCAAACGTAATCCCAAGGAGTTGATGTTGAAGTCTGGAATCTCTGCATTCGCTATGCAATGCCACTTGCAATAAGCGAAGGTCACTCAGGGTTGAAGGTCTCGTTGTGGAAGAGAGAAACGAGCGCCCCTACCGCCAGCGACGGTCCAATACCAAGCCCTAGCTCCAACAATTAGGCCGTAGCCATCAAATTATAATTACATATTGGGATTACTGATATACAATTGATCATACCTAAATTGGCGAGCAAAACGGCAGGGCAGATAAGGCTCCGTTACGCATACGGGACCGAAGCGGCAAATAAAGTAGCCTGGGCGGATGTTCATGAGCCACAAAAAGCAACGAAGTGACAAAGTAGTGTAACCCTGAGCATTTGATTCATCCACCAAGGCTTGTCCATACCTGGCCTCAGAGAATCGAGGAAAGCACCGGTTAAAAGAATAATTCTTGTAATCCTGGAGAGCACGCCGCACTGAAGTCATGTAGTGCTTGCTCTAGTCAGAATTATCTAGCCTTTGGATAAAAGAAGTAATTTGTCCCTTTACATGAGCAGAAGGTGCACCCATAAGGGTGGGGCAGTGCATGACGAACCACGCTATAAGATAAGCATAAGGCAATTCTACTTTAGGGTTCTCAGCACCCTGACAGAAGGTGTAACAAAGACGCCGCAATCCCCAATGGATACGGATGATCATGGCAGGAAGAAGAGTGTACTGATGGCCGTGCGCCATACAAACGACCATAAAATCACATCGGGTGATAATATGTCAAAACTACCGCAAGGAACAACGACATGTTTTAGCCACAACATGAGGTACCCTGTCAACACAGCCTTTGAAGAAATCAGCTCTCCCGTCTGATAAAGGTACGTGTCAAATGTCGTTCCTACTAGGAAACCGTGCTCATCTGAGGGGGTCACATAAGAAAGAGGAAGGTTGCTAAGCACAAGCCGCGATAGTGGACCTGCTTTAAGGGGGCCTAGGGGCACTACCGAGTCCTTTTTGTTGTTCAAACTATCGAAGAGGTAATGAGCCCAAATGTTCCGGCTGACGAGCTTCTCCCCCTCTTATCAGCGTGTCCCTTGGTACAAACACAAATATGATAGTGGCACATTACCTCCCAGTAAGTCTCAACTACTTGGGGGTGGTTCCTCTCTAAATCCATCAATTCTTTATACCCCAGAACATACTCCTCGTAAGGATATCTTCCGTAAGGTAATCTGAAAACCTCAGCCATCTCATGTAGAGGAATTCCTAATTCCCCATCTAGGGTGAAGAAAGTGCAGGTGTCCAGATTATACATCTCTAAAACACCAAAGAATTGGTGAGAGTTATTCCACAAATCGAATTGCGTCGCCCCAATAGGTGCATAAAGCCCAAATCTCTACAGGTCTTCGAGATTCTCCTAAAGAATATATTCAGTGACGCGTGGCCACCATTGAGAAGAACTCCAGTGAGACCAACTAAGGGTCCTGAAGTCTTTTGCGGGGAATTGCTTCTGTGAAGTATGAAACGCTCGACCAAAAGTGTTGGCCTCTACAGCTAATTTGCCAACGGGGAATTCTCTCTGAAATAGCCCCGGGTGCAAACCCGTTATGTAACGACCGTGGCGGTCCACCTACACGCCATCTCGGGAGAAATGGCCACATGTCACTCCATCTTGTGAGGGGGTTAAATCCCAGTTCATTCTCCTGGAAACTGAGGTAGCCCTCAAAGCAGTAAGTGAACAATCACGTTCCATCGCAGGCAAGAACATATAGCGTTAGCCCACAATCCTGAGCCACTGATAAGAACCCAAATCTAGCAAGTCGGGATCTTCTGAATCGTCTCTGAACAAGAAGACAGGCTTCTCAATTTGATCTCCATCAACAGACGCTAAGGGAGCGTCCGTAATCCAACGCCTAAGAGTAGGAGTTGAAGGCTCAGAAAGGAGTCTAAGTGCTTCTTCACTTTGATCCCCAAAAATAGGGATATCCCTGAGAGAGTAATAGCGAACGTTGGGTTCTGCACCTTGAGCACCATTCGCTCCAAAAGCACCCCGTTGAGGAACAGGGATAGATGGATGCACAACTGCACATAAGAAAAAAGGGGGGTAAAAGAAATTAGCCCAAGGGTTGAGTCACTACCCCCAAAAGACTAAGGTCACTCTGACAGCAAAGCTTGTCAGAGAATGAACCTCGTCTAACAAAAAAAATTGAACTTTGCCAAACAAGCAAACCTCGTTAAATAAAGAGTCTCGAGCCTCACTCAGTGGAAAAAGAAGTTCCGTGGCTAAACAAGATCTCACGTGATAGTCACTTTCAGATGAATCTCGAGGTTCGTCAAGTGAAAGTCTATTTGACTAACAGCATAGGCGAACCTATTGTCCATGAACCTCGTCAACGAAGACGAAGTTTACCAGTCAAACAAGGCGAGCCTCGTCAAAACAGCCAACACAGTTGGACAAATGAACAAAAGACGCCATCTTTCAGGTGGGTTTCATCTCAGAATGGAAAATAGGTCCGTTTCCCTCAGGAAAACCAACCCTAAAGTGGTTAAAGATCAGATCTTTAGATCTTTTACCTGAGAAAGCAGGTGGAGCGGCGGAAGCATCAGAGGGTTTGGCAATCCTCTTACCCTTACTAGCAGCAGTCTTCGGGGCCATGCCTGAAAAGGCAGAAATCTCTAATGAGAGAGAGAGAGAATGTTTCAAAGTGTAAAGAGAACTTCACTGGTTTGGAAAGGACAAAAAGTGCAGGAAGCGTCTTTTCAAGTCCTTTAGTTTTATATATATAGAGTTTCAAAGAGACAGATAGACGACAGAGATATGCAGCCAGAACCGCTCGCACAATCTTCGAGACGAGATCTGCGGACGAGATTTATGGATAAATTTCAAATAAAACAGAAGAAAGCCACTTGGGAGACATCGAGTCCCTAAGTCGCCACATGGGCATAAGCATTTCAGCAAGGCTAACACGAAACGATGAGACTCGATGAATACGAGCCTCGTTTCTCTAGCCTCATATGGTAATACAGCTAAGTTTGATGAGGTTGGCAAACGAGCCTCGCTTGCGGTAATTAAGAGAATTCAAAGTATTTCAGACCCCCAACAACCTGATTCGAGTTTGAAAACTTTGAAGGGGGTCTTGTAGACAGTCAAAAAGTCTAGTCCTGAAGACAAGGGTCACATATCCCCCTAGTTGCAAAATCTCAAGACTTGAGGTTCACCTGTGCAGCGAAGCTCAATATTCAACCGAGGTTCGCCTACGCAGCGAAGCTCATCATTCAACCGAGGTTCGCCTACGCAGCGAAGCTCATAATTTAACCGAGGTTCACCTACGCAGCGAAGCTCATCATTCAACTAAGGTTCGCCTACTTAGCGAAGCTTGTCATTCAACCCAGGTTCGCCTATGAAGTGAAGCTCGACATCCAATCAAGGTTCGCCTGCGCAGCGAAACTCGACATCTAATCGAGTTCGCCTACACAGCGAAGCTCGACATTCAACTCGAAGGGCGAAACATAGTGAAGCTCGAAGCGAAGCTCGTCATAAATACCACGAAGACCACAAAGACCACGACAGCCACGTGGGTTAAGTGGTGGACGTCGGCTATGCCCACAACCCCATCAGTTAGACCACGTTCCCATGATTGTAGCTCGCCAGTTACGTGCTCAAAATCTTATAAAGAGCCATGAGCAGTTATTAAAGAGGCATGGATGAACGGACGGAGACACAGAGACAGGCACGCACAGAAGCACAGAGAGAGACAAAGGAGATCATTCAGCAATCTCAAGATCACCAGCAATTTTGTTTTGATCGTCAACGGGAAGCAATCTCGACTCGAACACCGAGGGAAGCATCCTTTCACCACCAAGAACCCACGTTAAACA
>JBAKGM010000200.1:27318782-27333167 GCA_037177215.1 Asparagus racemosus
CTTCTTGCCCCGTGGACGTAGGCAACTTGCCGAACCACGTAAATCTCGTGTCTTTACTGCTTTATTGTGTTCTTGCTTAGTTTGTTTACTTGTTTGTCGTGGTTTCTCGGATATATGCTACCGGCGTGCGCCCAACATAAATAATTCTAGGTACACTAGAAGTTGGCTTGAGGTACCAGTTTAGAAACTAAATGTAGCGTCATGATGGGGAACGGCGCGAGGGCTTTGATCTGGAGGTGAGAAATCAGTGATGGTTTGACGGAATGATGTTGTAATCCATCGAACCACAAGAAAGTTATCGAGTTGAATAGTGAACAGGGTTTCTGTTCACCCGTGAACAGTACTCAACCTTTTGGGGTTTTAGGTTTTATTTTGATATTTTTGAATGATGGTGATTTTTTGCTGGATGTTTGAGGAGTGAATTTAAGTTGAAGGGTATTGTAACGGGAGAGCTAGGATAAAAGAAGGGCCTCACATCCAAAGGCATCACACCCCGACACTTCACGTGTCATAATATTAGCACTTCACACGCTAACAAAGATTTCACATCTGAAGAAATTTTCTTTTTATTAATTATAGTCTAATTCCTCATGGAGGATTATAACTATATTTATAGAAAAAAACTAAACCCGGAAAGTAAATCAAATCCTAACTAAATCCTAATAAAAAGGAAACAAAAATAAAATCTCTAACAAAATAGATCTCAGAGATCCAAACAATCCTAAATCAAATCTTATGGAGATCTTTTCCCAAAATTGGGAGATTACGTCAAATATTACTAAAACAACAAAGGTACCAGGAAATCTATAAAATTCCTATACAACGGCTAACAATCGTCCCGCATCACGTCATAACTAGGTTCAGGACGGATAAATAGGTAAGCTCAAAATTTAGAGAGCAAGTTTACATAGTCCTGCTAAATCGCTAAACAAGTGGAATATCTATAAAACCTCACCACATGATGACTGCAGCTTCCTTCTAAGCAATCTAACAGGTGATACTACAAAAATTAGAGGAAAAAACAAGACTTTGATCGTTGGCCTACTTGCATGTGTACACAGTGACAGGTTTCAGAAGGCCAATATCAAAGCTAGTAAAACCAAAGAGTAATCCATATAAATCTATTAAATTTCTATTGACCATAATCTGGAATATCTATAAAATCTTATCAACATGGTAAGTTCGTTATTCTGCTTAAAATGCATGCAAGACTGTTTTCAAACCTGGGTTGCGTGAGAACCACTTAAGATTTCCTCCAGTAGAATTTTAATGGTTTCATCTGAGAGGAAAGTGGAAGATATTGAGGAGGAAAAGAAACCTGGACGAGTTTATACAAATATTCTTGATCTTCTTCATCAAATGCCCTTCTCGTATCTGATGGAAGGGACTGGGTCGATGAGCCAGATTTACTTGTGCGAGTTTGTTCTCCCAAAAAACCTCCAAAAACAAACTCATACTTGTGATCCCACCACGGTGCTAATCCCTCTTCATCTTTAGGGCCTGCATATAATATCACATTTCAGACAAGAAAAACTACTGATCAAACATCATTTTAAGGATCAAATTTCCATAGCTTGATGGTTTCGTAGCATCATTATGATAACAAATTAAAAGGTACATAAACAGCATACACATATAACGTTATATGTAATTAACCCGAACAATATGAAACTCAAGTCAAGCTTACCGTTCCAACTAGTTCAACCATGATGCAAATCTCAGAGACTTCTGAAGTAGTACAGACCTGAGGCCTGTTCAAGTAAATATGTATAAAAAAAAAAAAAATTAGCCAAATAGTTTAATTGTGAAGCACTGTTAAGACTTGTTTCACTCAGGCTCAATAAGCAAGGTATAACATGTTTGTTGGCTTGGAACTGGGATCGGCCCAAGTACACACACCGAGAATCGTCGCGGAGAGTAAAATCACAAGTAAATCTCCGTTTCACTAAGGAAACTAGAATAGAAAGCAGATATTTCAACAAAGTGAGATATCTACTCTTCCCCTCATCAGTTCTAAGACTGATCTGTCGGGGGAACCTAACACAAAATTAGCGGTGGATGAACAGTATTGATGAACAGCCGGCTAACGAAGCGAAAGAGATTTCGGATTACTGTAGCACCTACTCGAGTGCTGTAGCACCGCCGATTACTGTAGCAGCGAGAGAGAGTTTTTTTGGTGGGGGGAGATTTCTTCTATTTCTTCTTTAAAAGTGACATGACTACTTACATATATATATAAGAGCATAGCTTCATCCACTAAATAGGACTCTATCCACTAACTTGAATTCTATTCATTAACTAGGATTCTATCCACTAACTAGAACTCCCACAAACTAGGACTCTATCTACTAACTTATCGGCCTCAACTCCCTCCCCCCGTAGAGTTCGGCTTGATTACGACTCACAATGTTTAACAAGGTAACAGCCATAGCAAAGATAATTAGGAAGAATGTACAACCCATTCCAGGGAATATACCATTGCCGTACACTTAATTTACGTTTTAAAAACACATGCTTGACATGTTTGCACATGCAACTGCTATGTGCTATTTAGAGTAACCGGAAAACCTGTAAGCCAACTTGATGTCCTGGACAGCTTGTAACTGAAACATTTCCCGTCTATTTCAACATACTACCGCCTTCAAAATCTTCGCACGATTGCTTCTATTATTCACGACATTTCTTTTCCTGATTATCAAATCACTAGAAAGTAATATCTCCACCTTCTCTTTCTCAACATGTGCAGACATGTTGCAGCTCTGTGCTGTGTAGAATAACTAGAAAACAGGTAAGATAAACTAACATGCCATGGAGAGCCGGTAATTGAATCATGCCCTCTTTTCTGTTGTCTGTTTATATCCACATACCAGGTAGTGCCGGCTCCAAAGCCTTTTGCACAAACGCTTCTGTTATTCAAGACATATTTTCTAACTTCTGAATCACTAGAAAGTGACAAATCCACCTTTCTTTCAATGTTAGTCTTTGTCTCTCAATACTATTCTCCTTTCTTCCTTACTTTAATTTTGATGGCATTATATCAATATCCATAGATGTAAGTATGACACAATTTCAGATTGATGACCGTACCAAGATGCACCGCAGCAAGGGCACATCAGAACATGTAAAGACTGAAATGTTTAAATCATTGTTGAAAAAAACCACGTTACATAACTCATTATTTGCGTTGCATAACATAACAAACCTCAAACATTATGTAACCTATTGAAATAACTCAGACACTTCATAACTCTTAGCTAAGACAATAGAATACACACTATTTCAATATATTGTACGCTATTTCAATATAACACGCGTTATTTTAAAATAACTTGCCTTATTTCAATATAATCTATTATAGAGACTTTAGAGTATTTTCTTTGTTTAAAACTTGAAATTCTTTAAGTATTTGCCTTTTAATTGTTTGTAAAATAACTTGCCTTATTTCAATATAACACGCGCTATTTTAAAATAACTTGCGTTATTTCAATATAGCACACGTTATTTTAAAATAACTTGCCTTGACGTCTTCTTTCAATGACATCATTATTCTTGGAATAATATGTTTGATAATTGTGAAGATTATATTTATTAAAGTCATTGTAAAAGATTTCGTTCTTACTAAATATTTAAAAAATGACAAAACACATAACATGTGTTACGTGTTACGTTGTTTTGCGTTTTACGTTATCGAGAGACAAGTATTATGTTATGTGTTTATGTTATTTTTAACATTGGTTTAAACAAAACACAACCCGGAAATACTACCCAAATTTCCATGATATAAATCCATGACTAATAGAACAATCTTTATTTCGTTGGTATTGCTTGATAAAGGGTTAAGTGAGGGGTTAAGGAGAGTCAATCCCTCAACCTAACAAACACAAAAATTGTGCAGAGGGTGTAAGCTGAGTTAACCAGTTTCAATTTGCCAAACGTAAAACATAGAAGAGGATTGAGATAACCCTTCTAGTGGGGTTAAAATGAATTTACCAAACAAACTTTTCTTCAGTTTTTGTAGCAGCAGTTGAACAATTAATAACCAAAGAGAATAAATGAAATAGAAAGGACTGTTCTTGTTCTCGGCTTACAACATGTCAAAAAAAAAAAGTTTCTACAATCAAGCCTTGTCAGCCCTAATCTCGGAGGACTGTTTTTGTTCTCGGCTTACAATATGTCAAAAAAAAAAAAAGTTCCTACAATCAAGCCTTGTCAGCCCTAATCTTGGAGGATTGCTCCATGTTGGCATGTGTTATGAAGGACTGCATCATGCAGGGCAATTGCAGGCAAGTTGGGTCTTTTGACCTTCTAACCTATAAAATGGAAAGACTTTTTATGCGTCCCGAACCCGCATATGGACTCCATGGACACACCACGGATTACATACTGGGATAACTAGCCGCATCTAATCTAAAACTTTGATATTGACAATTCAAGATACAAAATGAACATTATTTTTCTAGTTGAGCCTGTGACATTTAATCGGTTTAGATTCAGTTCAGTTACCCAGTAACTATTATTCACCATTTTTAATTTTTTTTGGAGTACTTCCTACTATCACAAAGTTTGGGATATTGGTTGATTCTTGTAAACTTGCTAGATGTCACTTTTCGTGTAAACTATAACACAGACACACATATGTTATTAGTTGTGTACCTATGCCATACCTTTTACGACTCTATCATGTCCTCTATCTGCTTTGAGTCCATACCTGCGTATGTCTAATGTAGCTCCAACTAACCATTAGGCTTTTTGGTTAACGTCCTATCTACTTGCAGTTGCCTGTTTTAGACATCTCGCAGTTTGATATCATGTTGAAAACTAATCGGGAATAATTTGGTAAGGACCTTTGTTTACTCGGAGCTGGCGTTCCATATAGTGCATGTTGATGGAAGAAGGGTGGCATAATGGAGAATGTGATACGTAAAGCAGACGAGCTTTCATTCATACGATATAATGTCCAGTTGAAAACCCAGTGATAGTGATGTAACATGGTATGCACAAGAACTCCTGCTGTCAACCATGAAGGTCTGATTGAGCTATTAAATCGCCACGATGTACGTCCATGGTTTTTTTTTTTATTCTTATCTAATAACAGTAGCTCCAATTCCTTTAAATAATTGTAGCTGAAATATCCAACTTTGCCATGAAAGCCCATCATAAACCATAGGCATTAAGAAAGAGTATGGCAAATTGAGTTATATGAAAGGTAAGAACCAGTCTGGAAATACAATTTCATGAGAGAGAGAGAGAGAAAGAGAGAGAGAGAGAGAGAGAGAGAGAGAGAGAGAGAGAGAGAGAGAGAGAGAGAGAGACTTCCGAGCAAATATTTACTTAAGTGAAAACAAAAGTGTTGGTAAATGTGAAGAAGGTGGATTCCATTATCATATGTGCAGGTGTGTAATACAATTATCATATGTGCAGGTGTGTAATACATTAACTACCTTCCTTACAGGCAGTAGAATTGGACGCTTCTAGTCGTTCATCGACACACAGAGAAGACTAAGTTATCTTCCAAGCAACTAAGCTCTCATTAACAGCAAAAGATCTATCGTCTTAATCAGTGCGTCAACAGAATACAACATCGACGTTTCATCGACAAACAAAAAAGAACCCCCATAAAATATAATTTTTTCCTTACTTTCATTATAAGTCTTTCAATTGTAATCTGTGCCAATTACAATTTTAAAGACCCGAAATAGCAAGGACCATCGATGGACTACAGTCAACAATCGCTAAAATCCGAAACCAAAATTTATCCAATCAATGGATTACAGACAACCATCGATGATCATCATCAACCATCGATGGCCGTGATGAGCTTTGGCAGATTTTCAAATTTAAGTTCAGTCGTTCGTCGACCCGTTTAATCTCCAATTAAACTCTGATTTGGGTATCTCTTTCCTGTTCTATCAAGGCCTATTTAAGAGGAGATAGAGATCATAATAAATAGCGAAGAGAACGAATAAAAAAGAGAGATCTATTTTAGGGTTTAGTTAGAGAATTTAACCCCCAAATCCTCGTTCAACTTCTCATCATGCTTAACGTTGGAGGATTGTTTCAGCGAGGAGAAGTGTCATTTACATTGAACTACAACATTGCTTCTTCATAGATCTTCAACATCAATGTTTTAGAGTGATTTAGTTAAAGGGATGTAAGATCTTTTTAATTACATTAATTATTTTTAGGTTGGTTTTGTATTTCAAACTTGTGAGTTTGACGACGTACTCAAACCGAGATAATTGAAGGTTGGCATAGTCAAGCCAAATGAATTGAGGGTGACTAGTTAGGGCTAGGTTTATTCTGATCATTGTGATGAATTAGGTCAGTCGACTGGTTTCGGGTAGATCTTAAGGTTTTGTCTGTAAAGCTTACCAAATCATGTTGTGATTTGGAAGAACTCCGGTCATAGTGAAGAAGACTTTTTGCGGAAAGGAAGAGTGTATGTAGGATTTTGATCTAAACCAGTATAAAAAGTTCGTGTGTTCATGTGTTAGTATGATTTTAGCTTTTCGCATTTTATTTCCGTTGCATATTTTAAGTCTTGTCGAAAAATTATAACAATCCTATTCAACCCCCCCCCCCCCCTGGATTGCATCTCAGTTCCAACATCAGCTACATGCTGCAATTGCAGAGAAAAAGGAAATTTGTCATGATAAATTAGCATATGTATCAAACTCAAGTAAAGAAATTAACCTTGATAGGAGGATTGTTTACTGGGTTAAGACGAAATAAAAGGAGGGGTAGAGAGAAAGAGAAATTACCACTTTGAGTTTTTTGAGAATATTATCAAATTGAGAAGTGTCAAAAACCCAGTTGTTAGTAGTAGCTTCATCAACACCTACACCTGTATGAGTATCGAAATAGAATTAGCAATGTTCCCGGCATTAGCACTCTTGAAAAGACTGTCAACATTAAACTTTTGTGTCCTGCTTGTTTTTAACTCTAATATGTCCTTTAATCCTTTGTTTCTCCTTGCCAAGACCTTCACCTTCCTCCCATTCCTAAAGAAAATGTAATGCATAATTAGAAAATTTTTTGTATATGTAATGCAAGAGGATACTACTCATATGAAAAACAACAACAAGAAAAAAAAATTTGACTAAGTGAAAAAATAAAAAGAATCCCCATGACTCGAATAGCATGCCCAGTTAGTCAAAAACATCTAAGGAAACAAAGAGGTGCTCAGTTGATCACTGGGATATGTAAAGAGAAGTTAATGGAAGATTTTTTTTTCTTTTATTTTTGGGTATTAAAATTATGAATATAATTCTCATATTTTTCTGACAAACACCACATATGACTACCCCTCACTATCGTATTTATCAGCTACAAAATTGCCACTCCACTGGTTTTCTTTTGGCATCGAGCCTAAATTTTTTTAAAGACGAGTCATATTACTTCAAAGCAATGAAAGGTACTTTCCAATCGTTAAAGCGGGTTAAACGGACAACAAATTTACTTGTACAATAGTAATAGTTAAAAGTGGAAGAAGAAAAATGGAAAGAGCCTGTTCTTGTTAAGATTTCCCCCTGTGAGGTTTCCTGCCAAAGAGCTGCGCCTATTTCTCCTTTAGGACATAAGGGACAACATAATCAACTACTCATAACGGTTCACTAGGAAACTATGAAATAGGAGGTAAATAGGTATTTCAATCATGATATTTTCGAATCTATCTCGTTCAATTAACGTTCACATGTTTCAGTAGTGCTGAGCTGACAAGCCAAAACTCAGTCCCGTTCCTTTTTTCACTTGCAAAGGGATGCGATAGCTTGAGTGCAGATATATCAAATTATTGACTGAATTCAGATATTTCTGTCAACTATAGATCAAATGAGAGGCCATGGACAACATCAACACTGGTTTGAAACAAAGCCGAATCCTCAAATAATCAAAGTGCTTTGTAACCGAAATTTTGTGTCGGTGGCACCTCATCCTATGTTATAGTTATTGACCTCATCCTCCTGATTACGACACTGAGGCCACACGAAGGCAAAACTAAATGACCAACAAATATTTCAAGATCTTGCTCTGCCATTTCAGGACCTCCGCCGCCGCCGCCGCCGATGGATTCAGAGGTCAAATGTTCAAACTGAAGAACCGTGCGACACTGGAGCGTTCGAGCCTGTGCGTGTGGGCCTGGCCCGTTACGAGGTATCCGTTAGGCCTTGGTTGGAGTTTAGAAAGTGGGCCGGCCCAACCGTTGTTCACACACAATTTTGGGTCATTTACGGGTAGGGTTAGTCGCTTATTAGTATCCAGATAATTTCGATATTATGTTGCCAATTAACCGCCACTAGCTTAATGTCAACTGTTAGTGTCCCATGTTGTTTTCCCTGCTTCCGTCAGCGTCGAATGGTAGTCCCACGTTGTTTTCCCCGCTTTTGTCATCTTCTAAAACCAAGCGTCAGCCTTTCTTCGTATCTCGACAGTATTGTTCCGCCCTGGTTTCCCATTATTAATTTATACATTATATATTATTTCTCCCCCGCTCAACCAAACCTCTTGGTTCGACCTCTCAAAAAAGAACCCAGCCAGCCATGATCGCCATCGACGGGCCCACCCTCACCTCCCTCCTCCCACCCTCCCTCCTCATCCCCCACCTCCTCTCCTCCCTCCCCTCCCTCTCCTCCTCCATCCAAACCCCTCCCCGCCTCTCCTATCCGTTAGATTCTTCTCCCTCCTCCTCCTCCCTCCTGCTGATGCCTTCCTGGTCCCTTCACCCCTCTCTCCCTTACATCGGCATCAAGATCCTCACCTCCTTCCCCTCCCTCTCCCCTTCCATCTCCGCCTCGTACTCTCTCTTCTCCTCCTCCTCCGGCCAACCCCTCGCCTCTCTCGACGGGACCCTCCTCACCCTGCTCCGCACCTCCGCCCTCTCCGCCGCCGCGTCCGCCCTCCTCTCCCCTCCCTCCCCCTCCGTCCTCCTCCTCGCCGGCGCCGGCGCCCTCGCCCCCCACCTCGTCTCCGCCCACCTCTCCGCCCGCCCCTCCCTCTCCCGCTTCCTCCTCTGGAACCGCACCCTCTCCAAATCCCGAACCCTAGCTTCCCACCTCCAGAACCTCCACCCCGAGCTCACCCTCGAGGCCGCCGAAAACCTCGACGAGGCTGTCAAGATCGCTGATGTCATCGTCTGCGCGACGGGCTCGGAGAGGCCGCTGGTGAGAGGGGAGTTGATTAAGGAGGGGGCGCATTTGAATCTGATGGGGTCGTATACGAGGGCGATGAGGGAGTGCGATGAGGTGGCGGTGCGACGAGGGAGGGTGTTTGTGGACACGGAGGCTGCGATTGAGGAGGCAGGGGAGTTGGCTGGGGTGCTTGGGAGGGGCGATGTGGCGGGGACGCTGGCCGAGGTGGCGGGAGGGAAGGTGGATGGGGGGAGCAGGGAGGAGGAGGTGACGGTGTTTAAGTCTGTGGGGGCCGGGGTTTTCGACCTGCTGGCCGCGCAGCTGGCTTATGAGAGTTACATGAAAGGTATTGTTGCAGTTACGGTGCTTTGCTTTCAAATGTCCATGCTCATTTTGGTGGATTGATAATTTATACTGATAGCGCCTATGAGGAATTCCATGCTCAGGATTATTAGCCGAATATGTCATAACTTAGGAACGTGTAGTAAAGGGCACTCAAATTAGGATTCTTACTTTTTAACAGAACCTTTAAATCCCTGTCAAGCTCCTGAAATTTGACTTCAGTTATCTGACTTAATGGCCAAAACGTTATTTACTAATCCTCAGCTTCCTCAATGATGCCATTGATATCTCAGGAATTATGAGATTGAAACATTAAAGTTTGTTCAATAGCTTATTTATGCAACATCCAAAAAAAAAAAAAAAAAAGAAAGAAAAAATCTCAGTTTTGGCACACGAAGTTCCAGGTTAAATTTCTTCTTTCATTGTTTATGATAAAACTTGAATGGTAATCTCTAACCACTTTGAACTGTCTTATAAGCACTAGTATTGTGAGCCAGCACATTTTGGAGCTAGACTACCATATAAGTATTGTAGTCGTGCGGCAGGATTGCCTCTAAATGGGTTTTACTTCGTGTATGGATGTAATGTTTGTCATCTTAATTGTTTTACTTCGTGTCTAACAGAATGCTTATCATCTTATCTTTCAAATCTGGCTTCAAATGTAAGTACTAACATGGAAAATGTTCGCACCTTATGTGTCGTGAAGGAGAAACTTGATTCAGATTATTTCAGTCTAGACTCAAACCGCATCATGTTTGTTTATGTACTCTTATTCAGTTGTCACTTTAAAAATGCTTGATTGATGTGGTGTTATGTCAGTTGTATGTCTTGCCTGCTTAATTTCAGTAACATAGCTACTTTCATGTGAAGCTTCTATTTATAAAAATGTTTTACCTAAATCATTTAGCATTATGTCATCCGTGTTGTGTGTCTTCTTGTTTTATAGAAATCATGTAGCGGTATGTCATTCATGTTGTGTGCGTTCGCCATCTTCTTTCCAGCTTAGTTTCGGATGCATGACTTCTATTGAAGAGTCTGTTTACTGCTTCTTGTTTTACAAAAATCTGATTGATTTGGCATTGTATATGTCGTGCATGTTTTGTGTCGTTGCCTTCTTCTTGCCTGCTTAATTTCAGATACAGAACTTTTATGTGAGGCATCTGTTTTAGTGTTCTTAATTTTACAAAAATCTGATCATATCTGGTGAAATTCTTATTAATGAAGGTTTACAAAAACGTAATATCTGTGCTAGGAAAAACCGATAACACGCAAAAAGCTAGTGATAATAAATGGAGAGCAAACATATGCGGAACGGGTAAGAAGGAAATTATCACTCACGGTCTTTTGGTCAACAAAATTGCTTTCGGTTTATTGTTTCTGTTTGACACAAATGTATAACTGTTAGTTCTTTATAGTAAACATGTTCTTTTCCTTACAGTGTTAGGTTGAGATGCGTTGGTGGTGTATTTTGATTATAAATCTGTTCTTACTGGTAATGTGGAAATGTAAAATTTGGTTTTATGACCTTTGTTCATTTTATAAGAAGTGTATACATCTCAAGTTAATATGCCGATTTATGTGAGAAAATAACTAACTTATACTGATCATCAGTGTGTTACCTCCATGATGGTTATTTTAGCACTACGAGCCCAAAGTTTGGCTCTCATAATAGTTGGGATATCAATTCAACCAGTGTATGAAGTATTACTCAAATTGAGATTCCATGTGAGGTGATCTACTTATTTTTATTGGATGAAATAATATTTTTCATGGTTTATTTTACATAAAAATTTGTTTCAATTCTTATGATTATGAAATCAAAATATTTAATTTTGTTAGGCTAGTGTATAATGTATAAATTCATCTAGAATTCGCTAAGTTGTTATCTATATTTTTCGGAGTCTTGTGGATTAGGTGGAGGTAGGGAGCCTCATGATTCTTAGGCAAGATCAGGAAGCCAATCCATAATTGTTGATTTTATTTTCAGTGGAGGGCTGAATATAGGTTTTGTTAGTACTTGGATTTTAGGTAACTATGAATAATGTAGATTATCTGTTTTCAGATTGGACCTCATATCTAGTTTTGAGAAATTTTTCTAACATTTTTTGTGGATTAATGTATATCATTACTTTGATGGATAGTTATCCTTATTTTTAAATTCATACTATGTGAATTGTTATGTATCATATTTTGAGGGATTGCTAGCAGGTTTAGTCTGGCTCCTAGTTCCTTCAGGTTCAGGAATTTGGGATCGTGACTCCTCTCTTGCCATCTGAGAATAATCCAAGCCTGTTTGCTACCTGTAAAACAACTCGTGCATCGCATTGTAAATGATTTCCCCATTGAGTATGTACTTATATGGAAAGGCTGACATGAGGCCTTGTGGATCATACTTTTAAATTTTCATGCTGTTTATCTGAGCAGTGGATCTTAAATTTGATGACTGTTTGATATTTTCTTCTCTGACTTGGTGATTTATTGGGGGATTGATATGGAAACGGCTGCTCTGGAGCTTCCAGTTTTATTTTCTTGAAAGACCTTTTTTCTTTAAAAAAAAATAATAATAAATTCATAATTCTTTATGGATATCCTTTTGTGCCCACAGGGTCACAGGGTTGAGAGTTCATGGTACTTATTACTGAAACAGGACATTCTCTTCTTCGAACGCTTCTGAGCTGGAGATGCGGTGACCAAAGAGTAATAAGATGTACCTGCAGTTCTCTTTAACTCAAGATGAATATATCCAGCATTGTAATAAGGCACATAGGCACATTTGGTATGCTCAAATAAACATTTATAACATATAGTATATCCTTTTGTGTATATGAACAACTGTATTCTGGAGAATTCTCTAGATAGGCCTCCATCATGTTATGTGTATGAGTCTAATCCTACAGATAGGAGTGCTGGCAGATATTTTCTATATAAATGAACTCAAACTCGCCCCTTACTGGTGGGGTTTAGATAAAATGAGCAAAATTGAATCCCGCGTTGCCGCGGCATTTGTGTGAAGGAGCTGAAAAATAAGGTTAAGCATTTTGCTTAGAAAATTCTTTTTTAATTTGTAGATAAAAATATTTTTGGGAGTTGTAATATAGATAAATTAGTGTGAATGAAGAAAAAAAATGGTTTAAGTATTTAGTTCAAAATTTTCTTTTTTAGCTTTTGAACAAAAAAATTTTTCCGGTTTCATATTGTAGATAAATTAGTGTGAGAAAAGTCAAAAACTAATGGTTTAAGCATATGAACAGTAATAATGCTTTTGATAGTTGTATTGTAGATAAATTAGTGTGGAGAAAACCCTAAAAAAAGGCTCATTTTGATTTAGAAAAAATATTGGCTAAAGCATTTGCACAATACTAATACTTTGATAGCTGTTATGTACATAAATTAGTATGCAGAAAGGCAAAAAGAATAATAATAAAAGGCTCATTTGATTTCGAAAGAAATGTTTTTGTGAAAATTAGTCCCTCACATCTTCAGTAAGTTCATATTAGTCTTTCAAATCTCAGTAATTGCTCAATAGTCCCTAAATTTCTAAGGGGTCTTACAATTTGGTCTCTCAATGATGAAAATAATTCGTAGTTAAGATTTCCCTCCTAAATCTCAGCTTGCTCAAAAAAGGATTATTTACACTTTGGTAATATAAAGTTTACACCTTTTATCTTTAATACCAAAGTTTTTTTTTGGCACTTTGATGCCTTGAAGTTCACACTTTTTTAAGTTTGATACGTCAAAGTTTTTTCTCACACTTTTGTTAAGATAACATTTATATCTTTTTAACTTTGAAACCCCAAAGTTTTGTTTTTGACACTTTGATACCTTAAACTTTATCTTAAACTTTAGGGTATTAAAGTTAAAAAATGTGCAAACTTTGAGGTATCAAAGTAAAAAAGTTGGAACCTTTGAGGTATGAAAGTTAAAATTTAATAATCTTTAGGGTATCAAAGTGTCAAAAAAGATTTGGGGTATCAAAGTTTAAAAAGGTGTAATTTTTGGGGTATCAAAGTGTCAAAAAATAGTGGATATCAAAGTTTTAAAAAGTGCAAACTTTAGGATACCAAATTGCAAACAACCCTTTAAAAAATTAGATGTATTTTTGGTCATTAAGAGAATAAATTGCAATATGACTAGGATTTGATGGACTAATGTGAAATTATTTAGATTTGAGGGACTAATATGGAAATATTGAAGATCAATCTTATGCAGAAATACCCTCTAAAATTGCCAAATTGCAAATAATGCTTTAAAAAATATTAGACCAAATTGCAATAACATTAGGATTTGAGGAACTAATGAGCAATTATTGAGAATAGATGGGCTAATATAAAATTATTGAAGATTAAAGGGACTAATACTAAATAATAACCCTATGTGAAAAAACATGACTTTGCTCATATTCTAACCTACAACCTGTCTGCCGAATATATAGGCTATAACCAACAAAGCTATTTTTCTTTTGATAAATTTTGACAAAAAAATTACTAATAAGAAAGATTAATGTAACAATTAGAAGACATTCTATACTTGTAGACCCTATATATATGTGTGTGTGATATTGTGAGCTCAAATCTAATTATAAGCTAGACTAACCGGCTCATCAAACTCAAGATCGGCACCATACATCTCGTTCGTACATCTCGTTCAACACATCATCACATGCATATGGTAAAATTTTTACAAATATTGGAGTCTTCTAGAATATAAATCAAACTAGTTTGATATGTTGATTTTTCAGGCAGCTTAACAGCCATCCGTTCTACACATAGCCAAATTAATGATTAAAAATTTCAAAATAATATAATTTTTTCCACAAATAGATTATGGTGAGTGCAATTCATGCCGGGCGGTGTCGATCATCGTTTTGAGTAGCCTATTAGGTTAGCTCATGAAAAGAATCTAAGCTCACCAATATATA
>JBAKGM010000200.1:27333267-27356072 GCA_037177215.1 Asparagus racemosus
GACACACACATACACACATAGCAATTTCTGTGTGGGCGCACGAGCGCGTTTGTGTCTGTGTGTTTGATTTGAAGAGGGTATGATTTATGCATGTATGTACATGTTATATGTATGCATGCATGTGTTATATGTAATACATGTTTGATTTTTAACATCCAACCTACTTTTATAATAATATATAAGATAATTCACTTTTGCATGTTTGATAATCACTTTTTTTTGGGATTATCTTGGACAATAATATACCAATTAGATTGTGTTTTTGGGGATTAGAATCCACATCTTTAACCAGGAAAAAGAAAAAAATGTTCATCAATTTTTCTTATTCATTTGCATTTCTTTCTCTCTCTCCTTCCATTTGTAAGGGTTTCTGTCACAAAAAATGCATGCATTATAGACCACCCTATTTATCATACATATAAAATTTTAATCCAGTTAGATTATTGTCTACCAATAGATTATAACCCAAACAAAGTTTAATCTGTGATCCCCAAACATGCCCTTAGTCTACTAGAATTCCCACTCGGCACGCTTGTCAGCAATTAACTGAAGGTTTGTATTGTCCCCTAAAATTCTTTGCACTCTGTAACCAAGAATGTGTTATAGCGGTCAGAAGCCAGACGAATGAGATTCTTGGCTCCTGCACACTTTGTGCAGGGAGCGAGTCTGGCAAGGAGGCGGATTCATGTAGAGCCTAGGGGTTCAGTTGTAACCCTACAATTTTTCAAATTTACACAAACCCTAGTAATATTTACAATGCCCTCTCTACAAACTGTAAGAATTGCAACCCAGCTTATCTAAAAGAATTAGTAGCAAAGATTTAAATTAGTCCGTCAGAAGTAGAAGTCCATTCAAATTTCCACAATAAAGTCATATGGGCTCAACAATGAAAACCAAACAAACAACACTAAAAATTAAAAGTTCATAGCCCGAGTCCAAAACTACAACACTAAAAGAGTTTAGTCGCAAGATTTAAATTAGGGCCTCAGGCGGGGGAGGTCCATTTAACTTTCCACCATAAAGTCATGTGGGCTCAACAACAAAAACCAAAGGTACAACACTAACAATTAAAGTATAAAACCCAAGAATCCAAAAATAATACTAAAAACCTAAACGCATTGCTCTCCAAAAAATAAAAATAAAAATAAAGTACATTAAGAATGCGAAGTAATAAATTTGTTTTGTTTGTTAAATAGTTTCTTCAATTTCACTAAAAAAATTCGAGTATACTAAAGTGTCAAAGGAATATATGGTTAATGGACTCTTCTTTACTTTGAGAAGTTGAGTCATATAGAAATTAGACATTGCATAAAGGAAATTTTGTACTAACAATTATTAATTAATTAGAATAACAGCTTGATATGATTATATTGCTTAACTCCTTTCTAGGCGTGGATAAATATCTCAAGATAGTCACCAATGGAGCAACAACTATCAACTACTCTAAAGTTTAACAATCTTAGAATTCGCAGCCTAGCTGGTACAAAGCAAAACAACAGAGTGGACTTAAAAGATCTTCTGACAAATCGGGACTCCGACCGAATAACTTAGATTATCATCCGAACGATCGAGATGATATTCAAAAAATTTATTTATAAAAAAGCCCTTGTCAATCACACTAACATAAATTCAAATAGAAATTGAAAATGATTTGAGTCATTTCAAAAATTTTTATTTATCAAAACTTTTTTTCTAGAAGATTCATGTATATTACAATCATATCCTGTTTGCTATTTTAAAAATCTAAATTTGAATTTATAATATCCACATCTTGCACACGACCATGTAATTTGTCAATTTACCAATTTGCTAGAGAAAATACATGACCGTAGATTCTATAGTTTGACCAGTCCGGATTGGATAGGCGAATACGGCCAACGCACGGATGCCCTCTAACTTGGTAGCTCAATGGCTCGTGATTCTTCTCTTTTTTTTTTTCCCTTTTTTTTTAAATTTTTAAGTATGAACACCTTTAACACTTCCTGTAAAATTAGAGCTATAAAACTCAATAAATGATACATAAGAGTGGTGGCAAGTGCAACAGAACACTAGGTGCTTTTTTACATAATTCCATGGATATGCTTAACGTAGGCTGCAAGCTCCTTTTTCTTTTTTCTTTTTCTTTTTTTCCCATCCAGTGGGGTACAGACTAAACAGTTGCATAATGAACACAGGAAACTGTAATCAGCTCGTCAGAAACCATGAACTGCGCCAAATAAGCCGCTAATCTCATGCAGATCATCAGCCATGTCCGGAGAAAAATTGCAAAAGAGATTCCTCCAGCATTGCGGAGGGCAATTCTCCTTATCTTGATGAACAGAACAGAATCCCAACAGATACTTGCAACTATCAGCTATCAACGAACAGAAGCTTCAGACAATTTACTAAAGTTCACTCTTCCTCGCTTTAAATCACTACATGCCTCTCATCAAATACAAAATAATTGTCGGCCAAAAGGAACAACTCCAAAGTATTACTCGCTTAGATATCATGCAAATCAAAGGATGGCATATATACATAATACACATATGACGTATATCTCAACCACACCTAGTGCCTAAGGCGTCTAGTGATAATTTACATATATCTAAGAACTCACCACATACACGGCCAAAATCTCACCCACGTAACGGGGCATGGTCAGGTTCCTGTACAATAATGGCATCACTGCATAACCACTTGCCAAGGGCAGATCTATATTAACATCACACGACTTTGGGTATCAAAAGGCCCTTTTTTTTTTATAGGAGGCTACTGACAGTGGAAATAGTTGTTAGACTATCCATCTGTTTGGCCTATTGTTGTTGCCTTGGGATACAACAAAGCCATAGGTCACATATATTTTGTTATAGATAAAAGGTTTATCCATAATTATTCAACTTTGACCCTGAAATTAGAATGTACGGTTAGTGGCTTCTAGCATGTATATGTTTTTGTATAAAGCACACTAAGTGAGAGTCTACTTACATGAATGAGCCATTCACAGCCTCATCAGCTTCAAGAGTACTGTCAGCGCTTCCAGACTTGGCATCCTCAGAACTGACTTCATATGATGCGAGCAATTTTCGCTGAAAGCGTGGGAATTTCAGTGAATAATATAAAGGGAATATATAAGTGACGAATGTATATAACATTATACAGGTAAAGATATAACTGATACGTATATGGATACAATTATAGCAAACCATAGAATTTAGAATGCCTATATAAAAACAATAACTTTCTCATGCACGACTGTGTGCGTGGGCATGTATATAATCAGCAAGCTCAAGCACGCTACGAGATCAGTACTGTTCAGTTAACTTTGATATCAACCAGCAGCATTCCAACTGTCCATCAGATGATTGATATATATGTTAAAAACTAACCCAATTCTAAGCGTGTTAAAAATTATGTTGTCCGTTAAGCTTCTTCTGAAAGTGGGTGATCAAACCATTAGCTGGACTGTACATGTGTATGCAAGACAAATCAAAGTGGGTGAGATTGGCCTTGGATCCTTGATACATATAGCCCAAGGACCAATTAACAAACAAATTTTCAAATTTCTAACAGATGAAAGATCTCAAGGTTGAGATCAATGGAAGACCAAACATCCATGAAATACTAGCTTCTGGACTTACTAAACCCAAATTATTCCTAACCTCGGGAGACGATTTACAGGCTGAAGCCTTACAAGCTATGAGATATAGATTAATGGCCAGGAGAAGGTTAAAGTAGGGATGTAAAGTAGGCACGTTTTTTATGGCTATATTCAGCAATCAATTAGAATTGTGAACCGTATCATCCATTAGAGTTTTAACTTGTAGCCTTCTATATATATCTACATGACCATGTGAATTTTAAGTATCCACCAGACTCAACCAAAGTATTGGATGGATATCCCATGTGCATTTGTTGTCCACTGCAATATCCATGATCTACAGTACTAGATTTCCCTCCTCATGGATGCTACTTACTTTATCAGGTCAAACTAAAACAGTAAAAATAATATATAGGATTATCCACCATATCTCCACATGCTATTGCTTATCATGGATGTAAATCGAGAGATGCCTAATAGCAATCAACTTTCTCAATTTAGGATATAGGTGATGAAATAAAGGACGATGTGGTTCATCAAATCAAATCAGGATGGTTAAAGTAGAGTCGTGCTTCTGGAGTCCTTTGTGGTTGAAGAATACATCTGATATGTAAAGAGAGAATTTTGAAGGATAGCTATAAGACCAGCAAATACTTTTATAGATCAGGTTATTGAATAACTAAGAACATGCAAAAAATAAGTGTGCTAGACTTAAAAATGTTAACGATGGACGTACGGATTTACACTAAGATATAGGTTAATAAATGAATGTATTTATAGAATTTGCAGTGGCTCCTCTTAAGGATAAAGTGAAACAGAATCATTGAGGTGACACTTCATAAGCTGTGCATAACAAATTCCTAATATGTACATTCCATGTGTTTAGATTGACTAATTGGTAAACTTGAAAAACTGACAAGCGGCCCATTTCAGAACTAGATCTCAAACTAGTGTCCGTAGAAAATTAGCATTGGCAACAAGTTCTCCTACAGTCTTTTTATATGTTAAACAGAAGAAAGTTCCTCATGCATTGACAAATTTTTTTTATCCAATATCTTTGAAGGCACGGTTGAAAAGACGACAATAAAAAATGAAATGCTAAATAAAGAAGTTAAAAATATACCCAAAAAAAAAGAAAACAAGGAAATTATTTTTTTAGTTTTCTAAAAAAGAAGAAAAAGAAATTAAACAAAAGTCAACAATTCCCCACCAATAATGCCAGAACAAACTTATTAAGCACACAATTGTACATGGTAAATGCTAAAATAACCAACTATTTTGCAGTAAATGTACTAATAACCTGTTTTTAAACTAAGCAACCTGCAAATAGTTTTAGATATGTCAAAACTGACAAAAGAGCGACAGTACAGGAGGCCAACTAGGGACTCACTTCCCTAGTGGCGAAGAGTAAGTAGAAACTTTAACTTCACTAAGTTAAATTAGCAGTAATTTGAACAAAATAGAAGGATGAAGTTACATACATGGTCCTCAAAATCAGGGCTTGTCAAATTGACAGAGAGATTCCTCATTAACAAAAGTACCTGGATGGTAAATATGGAGGTCAGCAATATATGCAAATGAACATTTCGCGTGTAATAGTTAAACCAGATAAACATACACTGAAAACTAGGTTAATTATAAGTAATGCTTCTATTGACAAATAAACATGCATAAACAGCCAGTTATGCATCAATTTGGCCAGTACGTCATCATGCAGATATACACGACAGTTATGCTGTATGTAAAATCTTAAGCAAGTCTAATGCAAGTTGAACAGATCATCACAAATCAAATACAAATTTACCTTGATATAGAGAGCAAGATAGAATTTCTTAGTCAGCATAATACAACAAAAGTTGTGAATCGTACAATGACACTCCACACATTTTCTGTCCATTAGGATAGGACAACTCCCTCAGAAGGAAGCACCAGCCATAAAAGTCATTTTTCATGTTAAGTGTTAAATAATTTTGTCACCAACATAACAACAGAATACAAATGCTATGGTCAGAATACCAACAAGTTATCACTAATAAATTACAATAATAAGTAATGTCCCTAGTTGAATATGTCAGCCATTTGCGTTACAAAATCCAAATGAAATTCCTGTATGTCAGGGTATCTTTTTCCAAGAAAAATACGTTGATACTGTAATACAATTGTCATCCAAATATTCTTTTATATTTTGTATCTACTAATACCATAACTCAGTGTGTGTTCTTATAGAAAAAGTGAGATTACAGATACTGGTGTGTACACAGATGTCAACGCAGCCTCCATATATTCTGTATGCAACAAAGAGTGCGAGATTTAAATGCTTTTAATTTATTTACATCACCTTTTATGAAGTATTCTTCTTTTAATCTATTGAAATATAGTACTGATGTTTATTTAATTTACACCATTGAAAATTATGAGATTTGGAACAGAATCCACTGCTTTAAGATTTTCTTAATAACCGGAATCTGACATTTCCCTAAAAGGGAAATTGGAAACAAAGTTGTAACTTCCAAGAACCGCAATGGTTTATCAGCTTACTACAGTATTTTTATTAAACAATTTGAATAACCTAATTTTTTATATTAATACCCTAACCCTCTCACCAACAACAGCCCAGCAGCCCAACCAAAACAAGAAAAGACAACAGAATCCTTACTCCATCACTGATCCCGAGAGCAAGGTACAATGAACACAACCAGTAATCCAAAGCCTGAACCTGGCCCCCTCACCTACCCAACCATCGATGTGGCTGCCAAAGCCTTACCACAGCATGAGAATACCAGAGAAGCAGAGTACTCAAATGGATTTGCACTTGTGGATGCACATTGTTAAGGATCTGTATTATATACAAAAAGTCTAAAACAAAAGCCTTAGTTACCACAAAACAAATTCTTAGACATTTCACTTTTTAATTTCTATACTTATATTAATTACTTATTGATTTTTCCACAACTCTAATTAATTACAATGAGTTCCAAATTAACAAGTTTTGTAATTATAATTTAAAGAAAATTTTTAATTTATATAACTTTAAGAGTTAAAATAATCTAGAGCTATCAAAATCATAATATTGCAATATGAATGTCACAACAACTTTGTAATCGATGCACGGGAACTAGCTATATATAAAATTCTTACTACAATCTAGCTGCCGTGAGAAATTGGAATCACCCCCCCCCCCTTTTCAGCTGCTCAGATATATGACAACATATTGTTTCTAATTCTAACTAACAATAACATCGTAAAATCTTCCAGAGATCACAACTCCTAAAACAGAGGGACAGGAATCATTCTCAGTAGAAGCATGAGTAACACAAATAAGATATGAAAGAGGCCATACCGTCTCAACATCAATTGGATCCATTTCTTTTAATTTCTCCAAATGACCACTTGTATGGGGGTCAAAGACACTTCCAATAAAGCCGTATACTTGAGAAAAATCTGGCATAACTTCACAAAACACCCAAAAAGGCATAGAAAGTGAGAAAAAGTTTCAAAGAACACTGGCAGAAGAAAACAAAGGCACGAGTCTAAGGAAAGAAGAAGAAAAATGCTTGCATGCTTGTTAGGAAACTTGTCTTGAATGGTAACATCAAACAGTTTCTGCAGCTCTCTCTCTCATATGCTTGCAAGACATAAAATAAACCTAATATGAATTGCAATTTGTTCTTGCAATGAAGAATCTCATAAAATAGTCAGCATGTTTCCATTTTTATATGAAGTTCCTCTAGCGTGATATGTGTTATGTTTTACTTTGTTATGATAGAAGCATACCAGGAGCCATTAATGATGTTCACCCTCAATGAACGGAAAATGAAAGTTTTGTTGCCATGAACTCATCACAAAATCAAAGCAGAAGCTTGCGGAATGTTTACATGTTTTTAATAAGCAACATATCCTTTTAAAATGAAACAAAGTTCGGATCTGCTTTCCATGTTTGTTAATTAATTCCAGACACTGACCTACTAGATTTCGATTTTTTTTTTAACTGCAAATTGACTGTTCTACATAATTCTTGAAGTTGCTTGAGGCTTTTCTTGTTTGAGATAATGTTGTCTAAATGATATTAACGAGACCCCAAAGTGACTCATGTGATGAATGAATTTTAAGTTAATCTTAGGATAAAACTAAACCAAGCTTATCAGGGGAGAGAATTATACAGAAGAAAAAAATGGTTCTTCATTTCCAAAAGCTTCAAGAGCATTTTGGCTGACCTTTGTAACTCCGATTACATGAAAAGCAAAAGCCTCACTCGACTTGCAGAAGTAGTAGTTAAAAAAAATCTGCCTTGTAATATTAAACAAATACCATACAAAAATATACTGCTACCAGCAGCACTTGAGTTTTTTTAAGTTGTCAACTGAATGCATGCACAAAGGAAAGGAAGAATTGCAAATTCTACACCACCAGAACATTCCATGTGCCGATCCTAACCAGGTATATTAAAGGTCATTTTCCACAAATTCTGGATGCAAGTATTTTTCACTTACATTACTCAAAACAATTTTGTTCTGCCAATCTATTAACTGCCCATGATAGCAGCAAGGGAAATTCATGTAGTGAGATTAAAATGTTAATATTCAATGATTTTATCCGGCGTCCTTGCGTGGTTTTGAATAGAGTTAACAAAAGATAGTCAAGGGGCATGGTATACGAGCAAAGCCTTTAACTGAGGTCTCTGTTTGAAGAAAACAGTTGAAATAACTTTTTTTTCCTCCTTTTTTTTCTGGTTGGGTTTTTTTTTTGTGGGGGGCCAGGGGGGGGGTCTCTGATTGGTGCAACTTCGTCAAAGATTTAATTAGAAGTGTGTTCTGATGTGCAGTTATGCTCAACAATAGATGTAATCAGCATGTAACTACATTCACTGCTATCTATCAAGTATGACAGCAATCAAAAGTTCATGTATTAGGAGAATTCATGAATTCATTTCATGATTTTTTAATTGTAAGGCTACTCATTTGGTTCTATTCAATAACAGATGTAATCAGCATGTAGCTATATTCACTGTTATCTATCAACATTTAGTTCTGTTCAATAACAGATGTAATCAGCATGTAGCTATATTCGCTGTTATCTATCAACTATGACAGCAATCAAAAGTTCATGTTAGGATAGTTCATGCAATCATTTGGTGATTTAGTAGTAGTAGTAGTAGTAGTAAGGAATTTTATTTTAAATAAGTCATAAATTGTATAACTTAATATCCTGTTTGTCTCGGAGAGCTTTGCAGCATCAGTATATCTTGACATACATTTATCACCTCAACATCAAAAAGTTCATGACATTAACTTTTAAAAGAGAGAAAATATTTACCACGAAGCGGTGGGACATGATTCCCTTTATCATTTGTGTCACAAGGCAGCCATGTGCTAGGAGGGCTTCCCATGCTGCTACAACAATTATTTGCAACCACAGCTCCAGCAGGCCCTATATTTTCTGAGCAGATAAAACTATTAGCACTTTGTGCAGGATATATTTCTTTAATTTTAAAGCAGAATGATGAAAAATGATGGAGTTGTTTATCAAAGGCATGTCCATGAAATTTTAAAACCTTTCGCCATGTGCGCAATACGAGAATGAACTGGACTGTGGGCCCAAGAAGATATTGTTCCACTTGTACCGGAGTTCCTGAGCACAGAAGCTGAATCGGTTCTAGGAGCATAGCCTGGCTCAAGCAGACAAGAAGAAACTTGAAATGCTGTAGCAGGTTGCGGCAACAGGGGAGCTGCAACATTTTCATAATCTCATAAGTTCCCTAAATACAAACTTTATCAATTCCCAGAAATAATTAAGTAAGGCCCTACTGTTTTTTGATGCTTTCTGGGGATATGGATGAGCTGCTTTGCGTTTAGGACGAGGAGGAGGAACATGTTCACTTGTTCCATTCTTCTGAACCTTCAGAAAGTATTTTTGTGCATGGCTCCTTATCTGCAATATATGGATGTTAACTTAGATTTTCTATAGCAAATATAAAAAGTATAAAAAGTATTTAAGGAATCTATAACCTGTTAAAAGGACTCTCCATGTGGTTGTACTAAATGCACCAAAAAAAAAAAAAATACACCAACATGACGAAGATGTCTACCACAATACATAATAAAGTTCTTTAAAACTTTCTACTTATATATGTTTCAAAGAGCTGTTTCACGCAGCCATATGCAATCCATATTATGCGTACAAATATAAATTTATAGTGGCCATGAGTCATGACAAGCTCTATGTGCTTAGGCCAAACACGATAAATAGAGTAACAGTCTAATAAACTAATACTAGGTTCCAGTAGATGCAAAATATGCTAACACAAAATAAAAATACATGATAATTGAATAGCAATGTCTACAGATGATGATCAAGCCACGACAGCATTGACAATGTTAATTACGGCAGAAAGCCATATGACAAGTTTGGTTGCTGACCTGCTCATTGTTGACATAGAATTTGTTTCTTGCTCAAGAGTATGGAAAAATACATCACCTTCTCAGATACAATTAATCTCTCACAAAATGATTTTATTCTTCATTATTAACTTTAGACACTTTAGACCATCACATAGTCCGCACTTCTTGCTCTTTAGAAAGATGAAGGAACTTGGTGGTCCTTGAGAACAAAATTGAATTAGTCTAGATGAGGAATCTCATCAGTATTACATTGTCAAGTTTTTTACTTTATATCGGAACAAGTGGATAACAGGTGCAGACAGAACCAATAGAACTGCGAAGGAAAACAGTGTAATATTAAAGCCTTAAAAAAGCCCAAACCTCACACCTGTCTGCAAGCTTATTGAAAGTGCAGGAAGAATTCGGATCACATATAAAGATAGATCATGCATTTATAATAGAGTATGTGGTTTTGTTGCATGTTTGTTCACAAATAAGTTAATTCAAGCTTAGTTTCCTTCAGCTGACATGAACATAATATTGTTTAGCTGACTTTACACTAGTGGTTTTAACATCATCTGACCAAGAAGTTCCGAGCTGAGTTACATTTTTGCAAACTTCATTACAATTTGCATGAAGCCAAGACATCAAGGGCTTCTGCAGAAAACTCCACTACATTGAGTAACTGTTTTCTTAAACAGAAAAAGCATCAAATGATACAGTGAAGCCCTTAATACTGAAACAAACTTAACTGCTAAGTCTTCAACATCAAGGGCTTGTGCATAAAAATCCAACAAATTATTGTTTTCTTAAGTAGAAAAAGAACACAATCAACAGCAAAGCCCAGAGTAGTGATTAACAAATTTAACATTTTAAGTAAATGTCCGCAATAGAAATTGATGAAGCTGTTGATTCTTAATTCACTATTATGAAAATTATGAAGGGATATTAGATGGAAGAGAAGTGAATGAATGCTCAATGCTACTATATTCATCGTCAACTGTGATTTGTCGTATTGGTAGGCAGATATGGGGGTACAGTGCTTTGAAATGTACACAGAAAGAAGCAGATAACCTTACTTAGAGATCAATATGTGTGCATGTGTACAAACAAGTGTCACACACACGAATGTTGCAACATGTAAAATAAAGGATCAAGACAATAGAACCTTTTTGTGCATATTTTAAAACCTATGAAGGCCCGATACCTACAGAAAACAACTACTTTAGTGAAAAAACCTAAGCAAAATTTTAAGTTCAATAATAAAGTTCAAACTCTGAGCTCTTAAGACAATAGTGTTCATCTCGAGGATTGCATAAGCAGCATAATATCAAAAAGCTACACACTAGAGTGAAATACATCAAATAGCTAATTTAATCAGCTAGTCATTTTACTACTCTTCCTTGAGTTCTTTGGTTGGTGACAGATGAAGAGTATCTCTGTCTGTCTTCTCAAGTCTAAGGGGCAACATATGGAATGAGAAATTCTTTTACTTCCATATACAAATATAAACCAACTTTTAGACACTTTTACTGACATAAATGATCTACGTAATTCTTAAATAAATAAATAAAATATGGGTGACAAAAAGAATTACCTGGATAACAGTCTTTGAGCCCACAAATGCTTCAATTTTTTTCCAGTCACGATCGAAACTACAACAATGGAAAAGAAGACGAAACATAACGACTGAGTCAAAAAGTAAATAAGGAAAAGGTAATATTAGCTGAGCCTAGGGTACATCTGAACCACTAGAAACATATTATTAGCTAGAACATTGAGAACCATCTGAATAGTCAATTTAAGTTTAAATCTACAGAACCGCTATAAAACTAAGCTTAAGTTGGCTCGGAATTACATGCAAGTCTTAGGAGGTGAAAAAAACCAAAGAGAAAGATCAAGTGAAGGACTGATCTAGCTCAGAATCACATGCAAGCTTTAGAAGGTCAAGAAAAGGACCAAGAATGATCTTAGATTTTCAAATTGGCATAGTTGAAATGCGTAAATCGATAATTCAGAGATTAAAAAGTATGCATATATATGTATATGTGTGTGAGTATATTTGTGTGTGTGTATAGACTACACAAATAGAAGTGACTTAATTCTCTCAGGAGATAATTAAGCTAGTTATAACCACCTACCAAGGTGCCTAAGCTGTGATAAAATTGGAAGGCCAATGCACCTATTTCAATTTAACGTGGCAAAAACCCTTATCTTTCATGTTCATTAATGGGACATCGTTGATCTGAAAATTTCAGTAGCCTCTTGTCATCAGTAATGGAGCTGCAAATTGTGTTGTTTTCAGAGTTTCATTTTCGTGCACAGGATCTTCCCACTTGGCTAAATTTAACATGCCCTTATCAGTTATATTCTCATCATTTCCTACACTATTCTTCTTGAACAGAAAAGAAAATCACTTCATTCTAACATATGATACCATTCATACCTGACTGTCTTATATCTTCAAGTATACCACATCAACTGTAACTTTAAATCAGAAGTGAAAGCCCCAGTCAAAACAAAAGTTAAACTAAAGTCCACCTTTCATATGATAATCATTAGATAACAAGAAGATGTATTTTACTGAAACCTACAAAAAATTATGTATTTTTTTTCACCAACCTAACTAATCGATACAGCAAAAGAGACTGAATATCCGAGAGCACAATTTGAGTCATATTAAGCGTTGTAGCAATTTAGTGCCAACAGCTAGAAGACTCACGTAGAGCACGATTGAGGTACATAGTAAACATAGAACCTAGCATACAAGTAGTACCGGAACAAAATTGAGGAAAGTGTGAGCAAACACCCCCACTGAAAACATCTTGATCTTGAGACCTGGCTTTAATATTGCTTTAATATTTCCCCCAGTGTTAGTTGTTCTTCAGGCCTTGCCTTCAATTTGCCCCCATCATCAGTTACCTACCCCCACCGTCCCATGGGTCCTACGCTACTGCATACAAGCAGCTAAAACCGCCCAGCTACAACACAGGGTGTCTCAGTCACCAAAACATTGTTTTATATAAAACCCTCAAAATTAAAATTCCACAGAACCAGGAGAAAAGCATAATACATAGATTCTGATGACTTTGGGACAAATGCACCAGACTGAGTGTATCCATGAGCCTTCCTTCCATAGTCTATGTATTAGGTCTGCATCCTTCTTAAGTGTGGTGAATACATTTTATTTAAAAAAGGTTTCAGAAGATGGTTTCAAATTGCACAATACAAGTTATTCCTTAATTTTGGCTTCACAGAAGAGAAAGATTCTTTTAACATTAAATAGAAAACAAAAACGTTCTTGGCAGTCCTAACTGTTTCAAATCTGAAGATATTCATTGAGCGCTACTGAATGAAATTTAACTTCTTAAATTCGTTTGACGTGTTGGACGTTCCTATGAAAGACTCTCAATCTTGCCGGCTCGAGAAGATCCTTAACTTAAGGCAATATGGGGATCAATTGGTTGAACTTGAGGTGGATAATGGTGCTGTAAAACGGAAAGCCCTTCTCCTTCCTTTAGCTCCAAAGCTGCATATAACGTGCTGAAGCCTTCTTTTCAAAAAGTTAATTGGAGAAAATTGGTGTGGAGTGGCATGAACTTGCCTAGGCATTCTTCATCCTTTGGTTGGTTTGCAATGATAAGTTGCAGACAGTGTTATCAAAAATGTGTGCCTCATCGCATCTCATGCACCTTGCAGGAGTTCGCTCCGCACAGGACGCATGCAAGACATAGCCTCGTATATTTTTGTTCTTTAACATTTGAATCATGTATTTATACTTGGCAATCCATATCCAAAAAAGAAAATTTAAACTATAATACCATTTTTGCTAGCCCATTTAGGACCCTAACTTGTTCTCCTTTACTATTTGATTTTGCTTTGATATTAGTCTTGATTTGACTTTTAATTTATAAAATTATGAGCTTTATTACTATGTTGGTTGTGCTAGCATTATAAATTAAGGCCTTATTTTATTATTCGGTAGTAGATATTATTTGTCTTGACATATTTTTATGTGAAATTCATTAAAATGTTTTTTCATGCTTGATTATCTATCTTGAAAAGTTATGAGCAAGAATGTGGATAGCGAATAGCGTCGCGTAGCAGTGAGATATCACTAAGGCTATTTGGGGCTATAGCGACAAAAAAGTAGCAAAAAGTGCAAATTCAAATAGTGGTCCAATTTAAATATGTATAAATAGTCAAAAAAATCTAAAAATTTTACAAATGCATATGGATGATTTATAGAGGACTTGATGAGCTTCAAGTTGGCGGAGGTGGCGGAGAGACAGGAGAGGCAGTCAGAGAGGGGGGGTTTTGTGGTTGAGGTATAGTAGTCAGAGAGAGACGTAGAGGTTGAGATGGAGGCAGTCGAAGAGGGGTTAAGGTGAAGGAGGATGGGTTTGAGGTGTTGTAGTCAGAGAGGGAGAGGAGGGTCGCCGACGATGAAGTTGGTGGAGAGAGGCAGTAGAAGAGGTGGCGGAGTTAGTGGGAATTGTGGGATTAGGGCTTTCTTTTTATTCATCTTTTGGGATCAAATCGGGGGGGTGGGGGCGGGGGGGGGGACGAAGCTGAGGGGGTTTTAATTAAGTACGGGTTGGGTTTGGTTAGATATTAAACTAAGATTCATAATTAAAAGAACTTAAAAGTGCTATTATGTGCTATACGCCGCTATTGCGAGCGAATAGCACAAAGAGAACTATCCTCCACCGCTTTTGTCAAAAGTGTCGTAGGTAGTGGCCGCAAATACTATTTGCGCCTGCTATCTACAGCAACGCTATTGGCTGCTATTTTCAACAATGATTATGAGTGAGGTATGCACCTATCTTCACTCGGGCGCACACATCACATGCATGTGTGCATAAAAGGACTTTGTGTCTCGCACTACGCATTGATAACACGGGTTACAAACTAGGATGAATCTCAAAAAAGGAGGCTTAGATATAAATTTTGTGCCCTTTATGTAGAAATGCAAATGAAATTAGAGAGCACCTCTTTTTTATTTGAGAGACTTTGGCAATCTATTTTCTATATGTTCATGAAGGTCGAGTTTTTTGCTATTGGAATTTTATTTTGTTCATGGATCATTAGACATTGGGGGGTGAAGGTGCTATAGCTAAGTTTAAGAGCGTTTACTATTAGTTTATATACTATATGGCAATCTAGAAATGTCTTGGTTTTTAGAAATATTCAAGTTGATTTTGAGAAGCTTATGATGTAACTTAAGTTCTTCTTAAAGATCTAATAGTGCAAAATTGAAAAGTGGCTGATTCTACTTACAATAGACAATGGTTTCTCTGATTTGGAATTTATCCTATGTTCACCAATAGTGCAAATAATAATGGGAGATCATGAGTCATTGGCTTGGAGCTTTGAGATCTTTAGAATATGGTTTGTTTTGGTATTTTTATATAGTGCATTGGTATGTTTGGGTCTTGTTCTGACATTGTTTGATGGTGCTGGACGGTTTTGTGAGAGCTTTGATTTCTTTGATGTAGATATCTTGAGTAGAGTAGAGAGCTCTATAAGGTTTTTGTTTAGAGTCTGTACTTCATCTTTCACTTGGTAATGAAATATACTTTCAAACCAAAAAAAACTTTTTAACTCAAGCTAATAACTAAAATCCACATCTACAAGATGACGGGTCTCTACAATCTGAGAAATATGAAGCGCTACAATTAGCAAGATTCAAAGAGTTCCCAAAGACATATCTATGCTACTTATGAAGGAGGATATGGGTGTCAAAATATTTGATTTCCCAAAATGTCCTTCAAAATTCATACAAAGCATCACATTGCACTTATAGTCCAATCAATACATACAAATGCTTGTTTCAAAGTTTTTTTTTGAACTTCCCATACAAATACTTGTATCTAATTTTTTTCAACTTCATGGAACCTTTATAAATTCTAATAGCCCTCTTTTCTTCAAAATAAAGCAAAATTTTCTGGTGATAATGAAAAGAAGGGTGCTTAATAGAATGAAGTAATCTGGATCACAAACAAGCTAGGATTAGACAATATACGTCCTGAAGGCACCATCAGAATCCAAAAAATACCTAATATCCAAATATGAGCATGCACTCTTAGGCACCAAATTCAAATTAAAGAATATATGCTAAGACGTCCTCCAAATTCAAATTACAAAGTCACCAAACTTATGTTTAAAGCTATCATTACAAAGTTCAATTCAACATTATCATACTCAATCTCATTCAAAGTATATAATTAATATTCAATTCTCAATACAAATCCATTTATGACTACTTAAAATAAACATGCAAATGACATGAAGATGATAGTACTCTGACAAATCACAATAAGTGATGATAATATGGCAAATCACCAAATTTATGGTGATCCCACAAGCTTTACTATCCATTAATTGAACTTTGCTCATAACCGTTGTCCACTTCTCCATTCCTCATTAATCTCTAATAATTGAACCATCATCTTCATTTAATGACATCCAATTAAACCCTTCATCCCTCTAACTTCCCTCTATTATAACCCCCTCCTCTACTAATATCAACTTATCATACTATAAAACTAGGTATCACCACTGATTTGTTATTTAGTAAATCACTTACTTGGATTCTGATTGTATAGTTGGCTTGGAGCTATATATAACCTATCTTTCCCGAGAACTTTTCAACCTTGTAGTGAACTGGAATTCTACTATGTCATCTCAAGCTTTTTGAAGTAGCATTGTTCTTTGTTTGTTTTCTATGGACTTCATTTTTTGGTTTATAAACATGTGTGTATCTTAAATATAAGTTGAACCTAAGGGTCTGTTTGGCAATTGATTGAAAACGGGGCTAGGTAGGCATTTGGCCTAGTTTAGGTCTAAACTGGTTCTAGTTTGGACCAAGGTGGGGTTGGTCCAAACTAGAACCAGTTTAAAGGCCAAAATTAGACCTAAAAAATCAGTTCAAAACTGGGCTGGAGTTTGACAAACATAAAAGCATTCAAAACTGGGTCAGGTTCAAACCCGGCGTAGTTTTGAATGATTGCCAAACACACCCTAAGAATATGTGCAATTTTTATGTTTACCTTCTTCTCTAATTCTTTCTAAACTTCTCCGCTAACATTTAAACTTGACTTCACCAAAGAAGAGTTCCCCTATGAAATCTTATAGTCACTCTTTCAAATATTTTATTATACATATAATGTTATTTAATTGCATGGTTTGACATTTATTATATTCTTTAATTTATTGAAATTTTTCTTGTCTATAGTTTCAGTCATTTCATGGAGCAGTGCAACACATGCAAATGATTTATTATCTAAATAGTTCTGGAAAGGACATTGAAAGAGCTTGCATAGCTTCAAGAGTTGTGCACATTTTGCTATTGTGTTCAAAATTTTGTCTTTAAGTAAATTTACCTATGATAAAGAGCTAGAGAAATTTAATTTAACTGTTCTTTATGCATATTGCTACCGTTTAGTATGCTCATCGTATCTTCTAGCCTTTTTAGCATTGTCGAAGGTTAAGAGGAGTTTTCCTATGGAACTTGACAACCTACTAATATGATTAAGATGAATTTTCGTTGACTTGGACATTGTCAGTAATTTACCATGTTATTTCATATATGATTTGAAATTATTTGGTGTGGATTGAATATTAGTAAGTGTGAATGATTTTTTTTTCATTGTACGCTCTTTCTAACGACTTCAAGGGAGATTATTTGCTATTGGAATAAACATTTCACAATCTAGAATGAATTTCACCCTCCCTCAACAACTAAAAAATGCTTCCAACGAATGTTAAGAGGCATGTCTAAAATTTGTTATATGCTGATATCCTATATAAGTTTTTGTAATTCATAATTAGGATACATTTCATTTCAGTACAGAATTGTATGACAAAGCTGTGAGAAATTCTTATACCGCATAGAAGCGTATAATGATGTAATAAATTAGAGTAAATTAATGGAGACAACATGAGTAAACTCCAAACAAACTAGACGTTCATAAGAAAATAGAGTTGTTTTAATACTAGTCCCTCGAATGTCTCATAGTTCTTTAAGAGTTTAACTTGCATTCTACTACAAACAGCTACAATTGAAGGAATTTCCCCCCATTCAAATGAGTATTTTCTAGGGGGGACTAATTTCAGAAAACTTGTGTTATTTGGGGGCCCTAATAGAAATTTCAATAGTTAGGGGCACTGATCTTAAAATATGAAAGATTTAAAGGACTCATATTGAAATAACAAAAAAATAATGAATAAATGATGATAATTAAAAAGGAATTAATTTTTCTATATAATTTAATGAAAGCAAGCTCCTAAAGGATTACAATCATTAATAGGGGAAATTCCAGGAAATCCCCAATAAGTTGGGTGTTTTTTATACATCCTCAAAAGTTTCGGAAATAATCCTTAAACACCAATAAGTTTAGTCGGAAAACCCTAAAATTAGCATTGTTAGATCTGACGTCTCACATGCATATCATATGCGGCCCAATGACTAAAATACCCTGTAACTTTTCACATTGTTCAATTATGTTCACACCGCTCTCACAAGAACCCCAATGCAGAGCAGTGAATAATTTGGATTTTTTTTTTTACTATTATGTTTCGGATTCGGAGGGGGTTATATTTTTGTAACAGGCTCTTTAAGTGGGGGGCAATCTTTCGGTCAACCGATCACTCATCGTGACTCATATTTGATTCATTAAATCGTTTCTCCTTGTTCCAGTTTAATATTTACAAAACTATTATGTAAACACTCAAAACTTCTTCCCAATGCTTTATTTAAATTTTTATTTTTACGTTGAGTTACTGACTTATTTCCTCATTTTCCTATCCATAAAAAGAAAATGAAAACAAGTATATCCTCGTGCAACGCACGCACACTGCTAGTTCCTCAATAAATTGCAGTGACTAAACAGAAATTTCCACAGTAAGATTTTCCGACTAAAACAATCCTTATTGTGTGAAATTAACCTATACTGGATCTGACAGACGGCACAGCAATAGAAATCAAGCAAACCAGCAATGAACCTTTTCTTCTAATAAGAACAGGGAAACCAGGGAGCCCTCCTTCCAACAAGAACACCTATCCTTCAGACCCGACACTAAACCTCTTCAAATTAGCTACTTTCAATCTCAAAAGCCTAACTCTTCAAACTCCAGAACCTAAATTCCCAGCTCAATCCCAGAGCAAAACCCTCAATCGAATGCGCGTATCGGCCAATAACCCAAACACCCTAATTTCAAGCTAGTACTAGAGAAAATCTAAACTCACAGCTGAAGGGCCTCGAGAAATTTGTCGTGCTCCTGCTCGGTCCAGCTCTCCCTCGATTTCGTGATCGTATAAGGCTTCCTAATCTTCTTGTTCGGATCCTCCGACGACGAGGAAGCCGCCGCCGCCGCCGCCTCCGTCAACGACCCCACCATCCCCGGCAACGCCATCGCCTGCTGCTCAGCGATGAATCCCGCACTCGCCGCGCCGCCGCCGCCGCCTCCTGTCGCAGGGGTAGCGGACACCATAAAGATTTGAGCTCTCTCTCGAAAGGCTCTCTCTTCTCGCTCTCTACTCTTGATTTGTTGGTTTTTTTTTTTTTTTTTTCCTTTTTAAAAGGAATTTGTTGAGGTACGAAAAGGATTTTGGTGGACGCAGGGCTTCGAGGGACTGTGGAATGTGGGGGCGCGTTGGTGTGGGTTATGTGGACTGAAATGGTGGGCAGGGCTTTTGGGGTTAGGCCGCACGAAGACCGCACAATCTAGTGACAGCGAAGCAACGGCTCGCGTTGTGTGGAGTAAAGTGGATTAAATAAATAGATAAAATAATGGCGAAGGCGTGGGGGGCTTTACCGTATTTCGCTGGCGGACACTTGGGAAGATTGGAGTCAGTGTCAGCTGGCCCCAGTCTGTGACCGCTGCTGGCTTTGCTCGTGGGAGTAGTAAATTATTAATACTCAGGTTAGTAATTCGCGCATTCTCATGATGATTGGCAAGTTGAAGTGGTGGGGTGATGGAAGAAGTAATGTGAACAATGATTTCTTCTGAAATATATAAAATCGAAAGTAGAGCTATTTTCTTCGGAAACAGGGGAATGCGGAGCGTACGTAAAAAGGAAGAGTAGCGGTATGTTTGGCGACTTCTCAAAATGGGATTAGGAATCAAAATGGAACTAGGTTTCGCTCTGGTCTCAATTTTGAGGAGAAATTTATTTAGGAATGACTATACCGAGATTGGCTCCATTTCCTTCGGCCAAAAAATAGCCTTTAAACGAGTTCTTTTTTTAGACCAACTTCTTTTTGGTAACTCTTCAAAGCTGGACCAGGTTTACACCTAGTCTAGTGAGTATTTTATTGCTTGGTACAAATTGGGGCACCGGTTCGGTTTAGCTCATTTTTAGGCCTTTAATTTGGTTTAGTTGCGAGCCAAGGGAGAGTTGACCCACAACTAAATCAATTCTTGCCAGAACCAATTTAAGGATCAAGTTCGGCCCATTTCTAGTGAGTTGCCAAACATACCCATCTAAAAGGAAATAGACTGAAAATCTCATCTAAGAAAAAAAGAGAATATTGCATTTATTTACACCTGATTTTTGGGGTAGCCATTGGCTAAAAAAATATGCAGGTTAACCGAGAGGAAATAGACTGATAACTTCAAACACGAACAAAAGGAAATATTATATATGTTTACACCCAATTTTTGGAGGAGACGTTGGTTACAAAATATGTGGATTAACTGATAGAATAAAGAAAGAATCATCTGTCACATGACCATCAGCTAGACGCCCGTAGGCGGAATTGGCCCAGATTAGACTTCACCCGATCGACTCCAAAGACCACATTTGCTTCTGAGGAAACGAAGAAGATCCCACTTACGAATGAATGTGAACAATTAGTGACCCTAAAAACACAGTCTTCATAGGAGTGGGTGGTTAGCGGTTAACTTCTAGAATAATGGGCGAGTAGTTATCAAGATGTTCGAGGCTCCTATGTATTCGATGACAACAAAGGAGAACATACTCATACACTCCTACATATATATTCGAGGACAACAAAGTAGAACATACTCATACACCAATAGCCAAAACCTTATTCATGTTATTATCTTGGCGTGCTTTTACTTTTGCTGTTGTTTAGTTCTATGTAATTCTGTTGCTTAAGTTATAAATCGGGTTCATAGGTAGTTTGCAAGTTAATTTATTTACATTAATGTAATTTGCTTTCCTCACAATTTACTGCTTTCCAATCAATCGAGCTCCAAGGATCACCCCTGTATCCAATAGTAGCTTAAGTTATTTACTTGTTATTGAGTTTCTTTTGCAATATTTTTCATATAAGTTGATTTTACAATAGTAGGAGTAGATTACAGCGAGATGGTAATAACATTTATGATCGTTAAGTAGTAAAATCATTTCACTCACATAAGAGTGTATTCTCTTCGGCCCAAGCTTGTTAAGACTTAGCGGCCAGCAGATGGCTTTATAACAACCTTTGAAATTTTTTAGAAACTTGGGTAATATAAACCACTTCTCCATCAAAATAACAAGTTCCAGTGGCATGAGCTAATTAATTTAATTTAATACGCATGAAAGATACAATAAGACAAGTGTTAGCGATGAACGATCTAGTTAGAATTGGCTATACAAGAAAACTTATGAAAGAATTACAGTGGAGAAAAGATGAACATAAGAGATATATGTATAAAAGACAACAACTTTAAGATTGCAAAGTAGATGGAGCTCGAGGCCGTGAAACATTGTCTCCTTAAAGTAGATTCGTCCCCTTCGAAGTGCTCGAAAACTAATGCAGACGTCTGCCTCCCAGGGTACAACGAGCTCGTAAGGCAGCCAACACATGCTCCTTGCTGTGCGAACCGAACACGAAGAGGAGAACCGAAGGACGAAGATAGAGAAAGATTGAAGAGGAGAGAGATTGCTCTTGTCTTGCTGAAGCTTGAAGGACTGCGGTATTTATAGCATGGTGAAGAACGGGCTTGTAGAAAATTTCGATGGAGATGGAGGGGTAACGTCCGTAGGTTACGCGGAGAAAGATTTGTAACCACCCCACGTGCAGATAATGCACATTAAATTTTATAACCGTCCCACAATTTGTGTGATTGCCAAATCTGTAACCGCTCTACTCGCGAAATTTTTCTCGTGGGCAAGCCGAACCCGAACCCGGCCCGATTGTGCCAAGGCCAAAAAATATCTCTGTAGGCAAAACTTAACTTGTTCTAAGCCCCTGAGATTTGGTGCGAAATTCGTGTCTGCAGGTTGCGCGCCTGCACACAAGTTCAGGCTAATCGAGCTAGTTCAGATCCTGGGATTTGCACCTCCCTGCGCGGGCGAGCGAGACACAATGTCCCCAATAAGAGCTTAACTCCTATTGTTGGGCTTTCACTTATAAACCAATCATCATTCTTTGCTCTACCCAATGTGGGACTAAACTTCCCACTTGTTCTTGGCCCCTTTAAGAACTATTTTTCTCATTCACCAAATTTTATTTTTTCTAACAATCCCCCACATGAATGAAAAAAAAGATTATTTGATTTGACTTGACTTAGAAAGTTCTCCCATAATTCCTGCATAAGACAGGTAGGTGTTACCCTTTGAACCTTCCCTCATGAAATATATTTACTTTACCAGCTGTCCAGTAAACATAATGTTCTTGAACTGTCCTGCTTTTCCTTGTAAATAAACCATATATTTCACACATGAATCATTATCTCAATGTTCGGTTCTCATGATTATGTCGGGTTTGGCCATAGACATCAACCTGGTTCTGCGAGAGTTTCAAGAGAATTAAACCCCCACAATTCTCTTGTTTAAGCGGCCCCACTTCACTCTTGCATAGGTGATTTACTTAATTCTTAAGTAAATCATT
>JBAKGM010000200.1:27362229-27376991 GCA_037177215.1 Asparagus racemosus
AATAACATGTACTAAGGTCGTCATTTAGTTTTACATTTTTATTATACATAGAACATTGACCTTTGAAAGCAAATGGCATACTATATACTTTTTTTATAATCTTCATAATAGTACGATTGTGGTATAATATAAAGACTCCTTTGATCGTTAGTGATTTAACACAATGGCTTCTAAACCTACCACCTTGGAAGTAAAAAGAAAACAAAGCCCTCTTCATGATATGTCCACCCACATTAGTTCACTTTTTCTTTTTATATCCTATGGGACTTGCAATGGACTTGTTAATATAAAAAGAAATCGGCTTCTATAGGATCAATCTAATGAAAAGAAATTCTCAGATATACTTCATATCCCAAGAATGTTGATTGAATATATTGCTATTAGTAGTAACAAGAGGATTGATTTTTTTATTTTATAAATCACAATATTTTTATGTAGTTATTAATAGTGTTTATCAGTTTTTTCTTTCTCCAAAACATATAATAAATGGTGGAAAATAGAGATTGGATGTATAATGCTCCTAGAGTGAGTGTGGAGTTCATTAATAAGGTCAATGACTTTCTTGAGAGAGCATTTTCTAATGGAGCACTAGGTGATAAAATATGTTGCCCTTGTCGCATTTGTTGTAATCGTTTTTGGTACAGGCATGATGCTGTTTATGATCACCTTATCGTCAAAGGATTTGTAGAGAATTATTATGATTGGCTTTTTCACGGAGAGGGTGTGTCATCAAGGATGGATGTTGATGACCAATAATGAAGAAGTCGATGAGGCTGTTGATGATGCTCAAGACGACATTGATGGGTTATTACATGATGTATTTAGAGATGTACTAGAAGAGTCTCCAATTAACCAAGAAGATGACCTAAGTGACCATGAAGAAAGGTTAACTAAGGAGGCAAAGAAATTTTATAAGTTAGTTGATGAAGGTATGCAGGAGTTGTTTCCGGGATGTAAAACTTTTTCTAAACTCTCTTTTATCATCCGGTTGTATCTTCACAAGTGCATCCATAGCCTAAGCAATGAAGCCTTTGATGATTATCTAGCCGTATGGAGGGAGGCAATTCCTGAAATAAATCTACCAAAGTCTTTTAATGAGGCCCAAAGAATTGTGAAGGATTTGAGCCTCAATTACAAAAAGATACATGCTTGCCCTAATGACTGCATGCTTTACCGTGGAGAAGATAGAGAAAAAGTTACTTGCAATAAATGTGGTCAAAGTAGGTGGAAGACAAATAAGTAGGGTGTTCCAGCTAAGGTTTTAAGGTATTTTCCTTTAAAGCCTAGAGTTCAAAGACTATTCATGTGTTATCAGACTGCTGAATCTATGGGCTGGCATGCAAAGGAGCGCTTCCAGGATGGGAAACTAAGGCACCCAGTAGATGGCAAAGCATGAAAGGATTTTGATTCCAATCATCCTGATTTTGCACTAGACCCTCGTAATGTGAGGTTGGGCTTGGCTAGTGACGGGTTTAATCCATTTCGAACTGTGAGCATTTCGCATAGCACATGGCCGGTGATCTTGATAAATTACAATTTGCCACTCTGGATATCTCTAAAGCCAGAATATTTCATGTTGTCTTTGCTTATTCCAGGGCCTCAGTCCCCTGGGAATAATATCGATGTTTACTTGCAACCGTTGATTGATGACTTGAAAGAGTTATGGGAAGTCGTGTTGCTTACTTATGATGCTTCAAGTAAACAACCATTTTATGTTCGGGAGGCTTTACTTTAGGCTATAAGCAACTTTCCAGCATTTGCAATGTTGTGTCCGGATGGAGTACTAAAGGGAGGTTGGCTTGTCCTTGCTGCAACTATAACACTTGTTCGCAATATTTAAAATTCAGTAGGAAAATGTGTTATATGGACCATCGTCGATTTTTGGGTGATAATCATCCATGGCGGTTAAATAAAAGATACTTTAATGGCCATGTTGAGCTAGGAAAAAACCTAAACCATTATCTGGGATAGAGATTATGGAGGAATTGCGTGGCTTTGTTAATGACTTTGGAAAGAAACAGAAGAAAAAAAATTAGAAAAGGGCTGTTCATGGAAAAAAGTTCAATATTTTTTGATTTGCCTTATTGGGAGCAGAATACATGTTGGCACTAGCTGGATTTAATGTCCATAGAGAAGAATGTGTGTGAAAATATAATTGGGATATTATTAGACATTCCTGAAAAGATGAAGGATCATGTCAGATCTCGTTTTGAATTGCAGCATATGGTTATAAGAAGAGATGTACACCCAACCAAGTCAGCTGAGGGTCGGCATGTTACATTCGCTAAAGCATGCTTTTCACTGATGACGGAGGAGTAAAAGATATTTTGTGGCGTGTTAAAAAATGCTAAAGTGCCGCATGGTTGTGCATCAAACATCTCGAGATTTGTCAATGTTAATGAGAAAAAAATATCAGGGCATAAGACACACGATGCTCATTTTCTCATGCAGTATTTGCTTTCAGTTGCTCTGAGAAGGACTATGCCTAGACATGTTTCTATTTCATTAATCAGATTAGGGGCTTTCTTCAAGGGCTTATGTAGCAAAGTTCTTAATTCAAATGATCTTTACAAATTACAGTCAGAAAATTTTGCATATACTTTGTCAACTGGAGAAAATATTTTTACCTAGCTTTTTTGATATCATGGTGCATCTGCTGATTCATTTAGTTCAACAAATTTTGGATTGTGGGCCACTTAGCTACTGTTAAATGTATCAGGTAGAGAGATATCTTTGTAGATTAAAGTCATATGTTCGCAATAGAAGTGCTCCTGAAGGTTCCATAGCAGAGGGGTATTTGGCTGAAGAGTCCCTAACTGTTTGCTCATTATATCAACATGACGGTGTGAAGACGAGATTTAATGGATATACAACTAAGTATGATGAAGTCATTGATGATGACGAGCCATCACATATTTTTCCAAAGATAGGTCATCTAGTGGGCGGAAATATATTATGTTTGTTTCTTATAAATGCATAGGACACAAACTTTTGATAAAGAATCAACTAAGAAAATGAGGTAGAAAAAGAAAATGGGAGGAAGCTCAAAAGCATAGTAAAGATTTCCTTATATGGTCTAAGGACACCGTGGCTGAATCTCAATCAATACCCAAATATCTGAAGCTTTTTTTGATGGGTCCCAACAACATCGCAAAGAGATATAAAGGATATTACATTAATGGCTACACTTTCTACACCAAAGCACGCGATGAAACATGCAAAACTCAAAATAGTGGTGTTTCTTTGTTAAGTGAAGTTGATAGTTATGCAAGCTCTATGGACCATAATCCTATAACTACTAAAGTGGCATTTTATGGAGCCATACGAGATATCATTGAAATACACTATTGGGGCACTTTTATTGTTGTTTTGTTTAAGTGTGATTGGTTTCAACATAGCACCGATGAATATGGGCTTACTCGTGTAAATTTTAACAACAAATGTCATACAAATGATCCTTTTGTGATGGCATGCCAAGCGCATCAAGTTTTTTATGTGAAAGACCCTGTTGAAGAGGTTAATAAAAATTGGCATTATGTTTTCAAGAAGATTCCTAGCAATGCGTTTGAAGATCTTGGTGTCACTCGTAGCGATCAATATTGGGCCGAGAGTCATGACAATGAAATGGATTCGATTGCAAGCATTGATGATGATGATGCTGATAATATTGTTTGGCATAGAGATGGTATGCCGAGATCCATTGTTGACATTCTGCCAAACATAAAGGAGCTAGAAGATGAAAATCAAGATGAATCAGAAGGTGGAGATCAAGATGAATCCGAAGATGGAGATCAAGATGAATCATATTGGGATTGGATGGAGGATACTCCTTAATTTGTCTTCAATACTGTGTACTTGTGCTAAGATTGGAATTGGATGTGTTGCTTATTTTACTAAGGATATTTTGTGGTTCTGGAACTTTTGTGTCCATGTTTTGCTAGGTTCTTTAGTTTATTATATATGGTTTTGTTCTCTCTTTCATGCTCTCAACTTCTCTCCCTTCTTCACTCGTCAACATTATTTGATTGGTTTCTTTATTTTATTAATATCTTGTTTTCTCAGCTACGCCTTTTCCTCGCAGCCCTGTTCTGGCTATTTTTTAAGACTCGGTTCATCTAGTCGCCTTGATTCTCGTGTCTGGTTGACTGTCTCGTTGATTCTGGAGTCCAATTGACTCAATTCCGTCGTCGTTCGAGTCCTGTAGATCCGGCTTGTCAAAACTCACTGGTCTGAAGCTTCATCGTTGGATTTATTCAATAATTTGTCGCTTCACTGACTTGCACGCCTCGTCGATCCGCTTCATGCATTCGTCGACTCGCTTTATGCATTTTTCAGCACAGTTACGTCGTCAGCAATTCTTGGTCACATCGTCAGATGGGTCGTCGATTGGCAATCCATGGCCACGAGTTACGTTTGGGCACTGATAAGTAATTTTTAATACCTACTGATACCCCCTCTAAAGTATTTCAATCTTGATCTTTTTTAGACGAGCCTGAGATACTTTGGATATGATAGGCCCCAACCTTCAGTAGGTTTAATGGAACCAGAGATAAACTTCAAAATTTAATCCCTCCAATCCTTTCAGATTTTCCAGTGCTTTGTAGGATAGCTGACTGCATCAGGATGCTACATTTTTTGTCTGACCATTATCAGAATCTTGAACTAAAGCTAATTGAGTTGATTTGGTTTTGACTCGTATCGGTGAGTTGTTGTTCAACTGACCATCAAACGTTTTTAAGGCTCTGTCGTTAACTGGAGAATTCTTCGTTGTGACGCGTTGACCGGTATCGAGATATGTTTAGAATCTAGTCTTTGATCAGCAATTCTTTGTTGTGACGTGTTGATTGGCGTCAAAAAATTTTTAGAATCCAATCGTTCATCTGCGAATTCTTTGGTGACGACACGTTGCACGGCGTCAACAAAGTTTACACTCGTACGTTTACTAGAATTTTGGAGATTAGTTTATCCTCATATACCCATTTAGAGGTGGGCGAGTTATCCTTAAAATGTAAAAAATATTTTCTAGGAACTTCTCGGCCAAAGTAGAAAATAGTTTACACTCATGTACCTTTTTGGAGTATTTCTGAGACTTGAAATAATTTAGCCAGATGTGAAGTGACCTTTATGAGGTAATAATCTTGCTGAATAAATGTTCGGGATCCCACAAATATGTGGGGGAGAGGAGTTAATTAACGCGCAGATTTGGCGTCGTTTCGGTATTCGGATTGGGTCCTGGTTTGAATTCCTAATTAGGGTCTGATTAGAATCCTAATTGTAACTGGTTTGGGTCCACCTGGGGCTGTTATAAAAAGCCCCTCTCCTCTCTTTCCTCTCTCTTAGGCTGGCCCCCCTTTTCCCTCATTTTCTCTTTTGTTTTCCTCGCTTTGTGTCGTCTCGTCTCCTTCAAACTTTGAGATACATTTGCGGCCAGATCCTCTACACTTTTTATCCAGTAAATCCCCTCTCAATCTATGGATAGATGTACAAGACTAGGATTTTGATACAAAAAATTAGGGTTTTGATTAAAATTAGGGTTTTGATCAAAAAGAAAAAAACTAGGGTTTAAGAGAAAAATTGTTCTTTCTTTCTTTCTTTCCTCTTTTTTCTTTCTTTTTTTGATTTTTTTCTTTTTCTTTCTTTCTTCTCTTTCTTTTTTTCTCTTTTCATTTTGCTTGAGCGCGCACACGGGGGAGGGCTCGGCCACGGCCGAGCTACGGCCAGGCTGCTCGGCCATAGCTGAGCGCCTCGGTCGGGTCGAGGCACTGGGCGCCTCGGCCAGGCTGAGGCACTTGGTGGTGCCTCAGTCAGATCGATACACCTCGAGGTGCCTCGGTCATGGCCGAGGCACCAGATGCCTCGGTCATGGCTGAGTTGCCACGTTCTGACCATCATCGAGTTTTTTCAACATTTGTTGATGATTTTTTTTCAGATCTTTTGATTTCGTATCTGACTTTATTCTGTCTTTTTGTAGCTTCCGATATCGTCGGGAAGATCATGCGCTCTGAGGAGCCAGCCATCTACCCCTTCACTTGAGGGTGTACCCCCATCATTCGCCGGTGAGCTTTTTTTGCCTTTTTGTACACTCACAGCTTGCATACGCATATTGCATCCCTACTTTATTCTCCTTGATGAGGTGATTGGGAAGAGCCTTGATTCTCCTTAGTGAGGATCAACGCTTAAAAAGATAGGCTTTGCTTGGTCATCATCTGTCTTATGGCTAACAACGGGGGCGATTCTGCACTGTATTGCGATCGATAGGATAGGATATCCCGTTACTTCATTTACGTGACGGGGTAAATTGTCCTTCGAGCCTGTAATGCATCTAGAATCGATTATCTAATTATAAGGTCGTGACTCTATCTCGCGGATTTGTGAGATGAGTTTGACGCCCTATATTCCCCTTCAAATATATTTCATCGTTGAGTTTAACCAGTTCTGATTTTTCATTTCAGTCGAGTATCCCTCTGGAGCATTTTCTTCTCGCGCAGTTGATGGACGCTGTGGCGAGCATTATTCCACATGTGATGACCCTGCCATTTTGACTTCACCTCAGTTTGCACAGGATATGTTGGTGGAGGTAACCCAGGTGGTACTTGAGGGGAGTCCGCGCGTACTGAGATTACTGATGACTGATGCACCATTTGTGGGGGACATCAGTTCTACTCAGCCTCTGAGAAAGACAGACTACCTATTTGGCAATTCTGTTGAGAACCCGGAAGCAGCCTTCATTGAGAGCAATCAGTGGCTACACAAGGATGATGGAGGGTCCTTATACCTCCCGTGGATACCCTGCCATCGTTGTTTGATTGAGCTGAGGCACCAGACCATGGCACGAGAGATGTCGTGGTGTCTGATGGAGGAGCACAACCACACTCACTGCGGGTTCATTACCCACTAGGCGATCCCCAGCTCGAGCAGGAACCGCGTTGTCAGATTACGTCCCGGCGTATTGGGGTTAGACTCACCGCCCCGTGAGAATTTTTTCACTACCGCCCAGACTTTGAAGAATTGTCTAGCGAAGCTAGGGCGGGAGATGCCGGTATCCCATCACAGATTTTATGGCTGGGTTCATTCTTCAGATAGGCTCTGGTGGACTCATCTGACGAGTTGTGTCATTAGCCAGTGGGGCGAGGAGGTTCATGCTTGTGGCTTACATGTCGTGATCTGCGCCACTATGTAAGGGCTTCCAATCAGTGGCAACCACTTCTTTGCTTTATCCGAGCTCTACGATCCTAATTCAAACACATTCTTGACCAAGCATAGTGATCTAGAGCTAGCCCTCCATGAGATGCATCGGATCTCCAGTTTACCCATGGAGAAGATGATATATCAGGAGTATTTTTCTTTGAACTAGGAATTGGACTGGCTGAGGGATCGCATGCCCAGCTGCTATGACTCCTCATGGGACCTCACCTGCCATTATCATATCGCCTTGGCACAGAGTGAGCCGCTGGTGGAGAAGAAGTTGTAAGTGAGCCTGAAGCAATTTGTAAATTATTTATTTAGGCACCTGGAGAGCCCTACTGGAGAGGAGATTTGTGAGTCGTTGCTTCTCATGCCTTCAGAGGTAAATGAGTTGATCAAAAAGTCCAGCACTAGCTCCTACACCCTTGGCGGCTCTGATGATGGTTTTCCTGTAGGGACCAAGTTTGCGACTTTCCTATGGCATGCAGTGAAGCTAATCTAGCCAATGACTCTTTTAGCCAGCTACCTCGCAATCTGGTTGAAGAAGTGTGTGGCACTGTATGAGCCTAGAGATGCCCTGTCATTGGAGGTGCTTTACCCCACTGTTCAACTGGCCCACAAGAAGGAACTTTCCCTTCTTTCAGTCATGGTGGCCAATATTTTATCGTGGGCTCCACCAGATAGTTAGTATCTTTACTAGGGTAAAGGCAAACCATCGACTCATATTCCTCACGCTAGGGTGGAACTCCCATACACCTACTTGATGGCTTGGTTCGTCCTTCACCATCCTGATATGATGTTGCCACTGAGGCTTGCTGATCCTTCCACCCCTTAATTCAGTTGTTAGAGGATTGCAAATGGAAGGGGCGTGGATTCGTAGAGATAAGGAAGCAGCTACAGATACACAAGGGCTAGGTATTCTCCAGGTGTTTTCCCCAATTCTCTGGTCAGTACAGCATGTCTTTGATTGACGAAGAGAGACTGAGGGCAAATCAGACTTTACTTGATGTCGGCTGCTTCAAGTGGCTGACGAACATTAGGCTAGGCTATCTCACCTTTTGGGTGAAAGATGAGTGCTTCATTGAGCTATATCTCCCTTGTCTCTTTGCCCTTCAGTTCAGTTATGACCAACTTTATGTGGGAAATCCGAATCAGAATCTCTAGACTTACGGCAGATTGGTGGACGGGGTCAAAGCGTGGCTATGGAGTGTGACGGGATGCACTGGTGCTAGGTTTAGCCTTCCGAACGCTGATCGCCAGCTAGAGTCGACATTTCTACTCTGCGGTTAGCTTTTAGTAGCCAGCGAGCCTATTCCCGTGAAGTCCCTCGAAGAATTGGTGGTCAAAGAGAACTCTCAGGCTAACACTCAAATGATTCAGAGGGCCGCTGAGCACAAAAGAAGCGCTACAAGACTCGTCAACCAGACAAGGATGACGAGGAGGTTCTCAGTTCTGCCGATGGGACCTCAGGAGATGATCATGGGGAGGATGCAATTTATGAGGACTTTGGTACTCTCTTTTCCCCCTTTTTGCTTCCTCTTTCCTTCTTTGTTGATGTTGGGCCTGACAGAAACTCAATTTCTCAGGAGTGTCAGCCGAGGAGGTTCACCCTAGTTACAAGGGAAAGCCTCAAGCCAGGGCTCAAACTGTCAAGTGAAAGAATCTAGCACATAAGTCCCATTTTGGTCCTCGAGGTTTTGATGTGGACTTGACTGGTGAAGTCCCTGTCAGCAACAGAGGTAATGCTTAACCATCATGTAGTTCTTTTGATCGTTTAATCTTCGCTCTCAGGGCTCACGGCTTTCACTTCTGTGTAGGAGAATGCGGGAGTGGTGACACCAACTTTGATTTCCCCCTTCTCGATTTCACTGAGCCCAGTTTCACTCAACAGGTGCACGGAGCTATGACGGGAGAGCCTGAGACTAGCAACATAGGACCTGATTTGGCTAACCCAGGTACACCTAATATCGGTAATATCCCATTTAGACAACGAATACGGGAATTGAATGACTCAGAATTCATGCCTCCCCTAGTTGCCTCTATGCTTCTTGCTCTTTTAGAAAAATTGTAGGAAGCAAATATGGACATGGGGCTTACAGCGACCAACTCCCCCGTAGGCGGTAAGTCATTTCAGCCAGCTGCAGGTCCCAGATTTCGCTTCTTCCACTTATGTCTTCTTATGTTAGAGTTTTCGATAGAGGGGTTCGATGAAGACGGCTTGCTTGTGGATATGCCCATGGATGACCTGATACATGGCTTGCTGTAGAATGATCACCTTCCTGTTGTCGTCCAGCCTAAGCCAGCAATTTCTGAAAATACAGAGGCTAGCTCTTCTAAAGGTATGTGTTCCCTTTTTCATCCATCATAGGACCAGCCAGCCTTGACTAGTACAATGATAATTCAATGAAATTGAGAGATCCCTTTGTCAGTGGCAGGAACTCCTCACTCTGCTGCTCCTCCAGAATCAGTTACTGTAGCTGATGTCGTGCCGGACGTACACACTGGGGGACCGACCGCGGTAGTTGGTGCACCATCGACGGCTACTCCTTCGATAGCCCCATCCAATCAAGGAGTTGTGCCAATGGAAGCAAGTACGGATTGTTCAGTTGAGAGCACCTATACTGATTTTTGACATAAGATTCAGAAGTGTTTAACTCTCCACTCTTTTCTTGTAGGGCCTATAGCAAAGCTTCATGACCTAACGAGGGGGCCGATGTCGGACAATGATCTGTCTCAGCTCATTATCAGCATAGAGGTCCGCTCATTCTTCTCCTTCGTAACTACAATGATAGACACACTTCTCAACAGCAGGCTTTCCTTCCATCAGTTCAGGCTGATTCTTGCCTGCAAGACGGCCTTGATGCGGGATGCCAGCTATCCGGAGTTAGCCCAAGCTATTGCCGATGATCTCAACTATCTAGAGGCCAAGCTTCAGAGATTACAGGAGCTAGAGGTAGCGGGTGTTTCTTCATATATAGCTACTCAAACAGAGGCTCACCTAGAGGTTTGGCGTGATGCTCGCGTTTTTACTAGACTTGAGGTCCAAATGCAGCGAGACCAAGCTCATCAGTTCGAGACCGTTGTTGCTGAGACTTCATCATCTCTGGGCCATCTTCAATCTTGTGTCCCAGCGAGCAAGGCCAAGATAGCACAGCTCAAGCAGGAGCTCCAGGTGTAGGAAGAGAACCTGAATGTCTTGGAGCTGACAAGGGCCAACAAAGAAGAAACTCTTGTTATCGTATCCGAGAAGTTTGAACTTTCGAAGCAGAAGCTGGTAGAGATTGAAGAGGGAGCTGTGAAGACACTGAACACCAGCGACTAGTCTTTTAGGGCTGAGTTACAGGAGGAACTTTGATAAGTTTTCAGTGATGAGCTTTTCTAGTTAAAACAACAGATTTGTTGTCATATGTTTGATGTTTGAACAACTGTAACTTCCTTATTGATTTAGCCTTTGTCTTTTCATTAACTTAATATATATTCCCCACTCCTTATAATTTATTATGATTCTTTTATTTCATTCAAAATACTTAAACATAATACCCATAGGATTTTTGGTAAACCCTCAACCATCAACGGGTTTGATAAACCTTTACCGATTATCGTTTGAATTGGGCTAGCATGCAGATTGTTTAAATCCATTCTGCACATAACGTTGTGCTAAAAGAATAAAACTCCCTTAGACTTGGCGCTATGATATTGAATACATAGGCTTGATACTCTTTTACGGGCAAGATATTACTCAACAATGCGTGTTAGGCATTGACTTTTGGGTTATTGGCCAACCCCCAGCCATCAACAGATTTGATGTGCCTTTATCGATTTCCGTTTGAATCAGGCTAGCATGTAGATTGTTTAAATCCATTTCGCATATGACGTTGTGCTAAAAGAATAAGACTCTCTTAGACTTCATGCTACTATGTTGAATATGTAGACTTTCTCTTTTTCACGGGAGTAGACTAACCCTGTGACACATGTGAAGCATCGACTTATTCTTGCTTAGGATTCAAGATCAAATTCCCCAAGATTAATCTTAGACTGAAAGATTAGAAAATGTTGATGTGAGGAAGAAAGAATTTTATATCCTATTTCCTGATGATGGAGAGGAAGGATTTTTGTCCTGTCTCTAAATAAAGATGAGCTCGAAACAAGGTAAGGAGGATCTTGTCTCTTATCACTTGCTTGTAGAGAGGAAGGAGAATCTTGTCTCCTATCTCTAGGTAAGGAATGAATTCGAAAAAAGAGAGGAAAGTTTTGTGTCCTATCTCTTGCTAGTGGAGAGGATAGATTTTTGTCCTATCTTCGGAAGCTGATGAACTCGAAACAAGAGAGGAAGGTTTTGTATCCTATCTCTTATTGGTGGAGAGGAAAGAAGATCTTGTCTCCTATCTCCGGATAAAGAACAAGTTCGAAACAAGAGAAGGAGGATCTTGTCTCTTTTCTCTTGCAAGTGGAGAGGAAGAATTTTATATTCTATCTCTGGATACTCATGAACTCGAAATAAGAGAGGAGGGTTTTGTATCCTATCTCTTGCTGATGCAGAGGAAGGAGGATTTTGTCTCCTATCTCCGGGTGCTGGAAAGTAAGGATTTTTATCCTGTCTCTTGTGAAAGAAATTAAAAGTGGGATCTCCACTTTGAGAATCTTGAGAGGTGAAACTAAGAGTGGGATCTCCACTGTGAGAATTAGAAAGATTCAGATAACTTTCACATTTTGTTACCTGATCTGGCTCGAAACAAGAGAGGAAGGTTTTGTATCCTATCTCTTGCTTATGGAGAGGAAGGAGGATCTTGTCTCCTATCTCCGATGATAGAGAGGAATGATTTTTGTCCTATCTCTAGCATGAAGGAAATTTTAAGTAGACCTCTTGTTCGTAGAAGGAATCAAGAGGGGATTTTGATAGCTTGGACCAAAAAATGTTTTGTGGACCCACCGTTAATGAATTTAATCGATAAGAGTACTTGTGGTGGAGGATAAATTCAGGGTTACCCTTGAGGAAAATGGGTGAAATATCCCATGAGGAACTTCTTGTTAAAATGAGTTATCCCCAATATACTATAGTTAGTACTTTTTTAAGAACTTCCCATTTGTTAGCGTTAATTGTCTGTCGCCATTCTGGATAATCAGGCAATAAGCACCGTTCGAATAGACTGTCTCTATTACAGACGGTCTTTCCCACTTGGGTTCGAATTTACCTTTTTCTTGGAGTCAAGGATTATCAGCCATCGAGCAGGGAGGACCAGATATCCTTCCTTGAAGCTCCTCTGTCGTACTTTCTAGTTGAAAGCTCTCGACATCCTAGCTTGGTAGAACTCAATGTGTTGTTGATCTTCTAAGCAATTTTCATCGAACATCTCGAGCTCTTCGATATGTTTCTAATGTTGTTCCTCCATCGTCATCTCAGTTGCAAGGGCAATGCGAAGTGATGGGATTTGGACTTCCAATGGATGAATGACTTCATACCTGTAGACCAGAGAGTACAGGGTCGCTCCTGTCGGCGTGCGTATAGTGGTGCGATATGCTCAGACCACTTGTCTGAATTTATCGTCCCAATCTCGCTTGTTAGTTTTCACGAGCTTTGACAATATCTTGATGACTGTCTTGTTGAATGCCTCTGCCAACCCATTTGTAGAGAGATTATAGGCTGTCGACGAGACGTCTTGCATCTTAAACCTCTCACAAAACCTTATGAAGGTATTGCTGATGAATGGAGGACCATTTTCATGTATGATCTATCTCAGCACACCGTGTCGATAGATGACATGATGCTTGATAAACTTGATGATGTTGCTCATCTTCACTTCTTTAAGCAGGATTGCTTCAGCCCACTTGGAAAAGTAGTCGGTAATTGCGAGAATAAACCGATCACCTTTAATCGATGGGGGAAAAATAGGATCCACAATGTCCATTCCCCATCCTTCAAATGGCTAGGATATAGCCGATGGATGCAATTGCTCTGGAGGTTGATGCTTGTAGTTTGCGTGAATTTGATACGCGTGGCACTTTCGAGCGTACTCGATTGTGTCATTGACCATCGTTGGTTAGAAGTATCCCATTCTCTTGATACGATCATAGAGTTTGGAAACAGGCTGGTGTGAGCCACATTTGCCTCCATGTACTTCCCGAAGGACCTCTTCCGCCTCTTTGTTTGAAAGGGACCGAAGCAACAAGCCATCATACCCACGATGATATAATATCAGGGTTTCCGCATCATAGAAGAACCTTGAAACTCTTTGTTGGATCGATTCTCTCCCCTTCGCGTCTTCTGGCAAAATGCCATGTAGGTTGTAGTCGATTATAGGGAAACGCCAATCTCGGGTTCCAATTTGGCTTGGGTTGCATATACATCTTTGGTAACCACCCCCTTGTCTTCCTCTGCCTCATCATATATCAGCACGAATAGTTGATGAGTTCTGACCGTGACTAACTATTCATTCTCGAGAGGTTGTGCTAATGATACTGCCAATGCCGCTAATGCATCCACATATGCATTCCAGAGGTGCAAGATATACTCGATGAAAAATTCTTCAAATGAGTCCACCATCTCAACAACGGCCTGGTGATATAGAATCAAATCTAGATTTCTAACTTCATAGTCCCTATAGATCTATCTGATTATGAGTTGCGAATCGCCATAGGCTTCGAGATATTCGACCTCCTGCTCTTTGGCAAAGCTGAGTCTAATAAGCAACGCGTTGTATTCAGCCACATTATTGGAACATGGCTCAGTTGGTGAATAAACCCATAGCATCATATGTTTTCCTTGGGAAACTAAGACAACTCCGACTCCGGCAGAAATCTTAGAATATCTGGGGTTGCTCACCACATTAGTTACTTGAGACGCTTTGTCAAAGTACAATCGCCATATTTGTTGGTGCGATATAGTGTTGACTTCGTGGGCTTCATCTGGCAAATCGTCATATAATTCGGCTGCATTCGTCGTCGGATTTGCCGCCAAAAGAACACAAATCGCTTGTACTTTGACTGACTTCTGTTGTTTGAAGTGCAAGTTATATTGCGACAAGAGCAAGGCCCATTTCGCCAAACACCAACTCATAGAGGCTGGTTGCGTCATGAATATTCAGACTGGATTCACGTTGGAGATAACATAAATCGTCTGTCTGATCATGTAGTGCCGCATCTTCTGAATCACAAACACCAACACCAGGCACTACTTCTAGATCATTGGATAGTGAGATTCAGCACCCACTAGAGTTCAGCTCACGTAATACACTGCTTGTTCATGATCACTGTCATCGTCTTGCACGTGTAAAGCGCTTAACGAATGGTACGTTGACTTAGTGTAAACCAAGAACAGTTTACCTGACTACAGTGCAAGGAGAACAGGAGGTTTTGCTAGATATGCTTTGACATCCTCGAATGCCTTCTGACAAGCGTCGTCCCAAATAAATGACACGCCCTTCTTGCTCAGCTTGGAGAATGGCTGGCACTTCTCAGATAGGTTCGAGATGAATAGCCAAATATACGCCAATCGCCCCTGTAACCCTATGAGCTCTCTTAGGTTTCTTAGGAGTTGCAGTTCTTGTATAGCCTTCACTCTATCAGGGTCAACGTGGATA
>JBAKGM010000200.1:27412119-27426726 GCA_037177215.1 Asparagus racemosus
CGGGAATATAACTCAGCAGCTTCTCTCAGGAGATAACGCTTCCGCCGCGTGTGGGCGTGATCTCTGCGCCCAACAGAGCCTCACCTGGCTAGTCACATCAAAAGATGTGGACCACACCGCTCCATCTCTTAGTAGCTCATTTAGCAAAATGAGCTACCACCTCATATCCACCATTCACTATTTATAATCACATTGTGTCCCTTGCTCTAGATTTAGATGATTTTTGTGTACAGGATAACAATAGACAATGTGCATGCACTATGATTCAACACCAATAACAAATTATGAGTCTAATAATTACATGGTTCTGGCATTGTGCACGGAGTACGAATCCTATCAGAACGCCCCGCACGGTGCGGGGCATTCTGATACGAGCACATGGGTTAGTGGAGGTGTAGTTAGCCCCTCCAATGGCTAAGATTTTCCCGCATATAAAACTGTTCTAATAGAAATCCTACTCTTGTGCATGAACTTGACCTCGCTATGCATCTTTACACTTACCCTCAATTCCTGCACATGATATAATCCAATTAGGATAAAAACAAATGAGAAGTTCTAAAGCTTGACTTTGTACAACACTCCGCTAAGCCGTTGTTCTTTCTTCTTCGTATTTCTAGAACTCTTGTCTACACACACATTTTTTTTTTCAGAAATATTGCGCATCCATGAGAAATCTCTTTTATCCTGCAGATAATTGTTTTTGGAAAACTCGGTGGAATTTGTTCTTTAAGAAATCTGAAACAGAACGAATGAATTTGGACAGAAAGGAAAGGTGGTGCCACCACATTAGCTGATTGCACCCAAAAGAAATTTTAAAGAAAAAATTTCCAAAATAAACAATTAAAAAACCCAAAATAAAATGCAAAACTTTTCAAACAATACAAAATTTCCTCAAAAAAAACTTTTTAACTTTTCAAATTTATACAGTTTAACCAACTGGCATTCCTTATTCGTATAAAAGTCATGGTTTTGCTAGGGAGCATGACAATGACAATTAGGTTCAGCCCCCAAAGACCTGCAAATACAAGTCAAGTACGAGAAATCAAGAGAGAATGCAATTTCAGGTGAGTTTCCTGGCCCTTGTGGTTATAAGAGAACTGGAGATACCGACACCAGAAGCAATCCAATTTACACCAGCCAATGACAGAGTGTAGCTTTCAATGGACCAGAATTTGCACCTCTAAATCTCTGTAGAAAAAGACTCGAAAGCCACACTAAAATATATTATCAGGACCTCATACTAACATCAATTACATAGTACAGTGACCTAAATTAATCACAAGACTTCAAAATCACAAGTCAACCAAATTCTCCCTCTATAGGCCCCACTGATACCCTACATTCTAGCTCCTAATTGATAGAGCTACAGCCCTCAACACTAGGAAGTCTCTATGAAAGTTCAATCGCCCATTTCACACGACACACTTCTATTAAAGCGAAAGCTGGAACTTTCACTCACCTTCGCAGTTTCGGTCGTCTTCTTTCGAGTAGCTCTCAGTAGGAAAAAGGAGTGCTTGCATCTTTGCAATGTCTTCTTACTCTTCTTTGTTGTCCTCAAACTCATCGGAGAATGATAAGTCACAAGACACCTTCGAAATTGACGATTATCTCACGTTCAATGAGGAGGTCCAAGAAAGCCACCTATCAGCTTCGTGTAAGCCAAATCAATTGCTGCCAGTGACAACTGATGGTCATGCTGATCAAAGAAGCGTCAATGTTTGCAGTAGAAAGTATTAACCTCTCCCTTGCTAGAATTGTGTCCTGATTGAACTTGTAGTTAAATTTCACATTGAACGTTTTTTGTATATACACCTCTTGATGCAGGAACAAGAATATGGAAGAGGACGCTTCGACGGGAAGAAAATTGAAAGTAGCGTTCAGAACCAAATCTGAGATTGAGATAATGGATGATGGATACAAGTGGAGAAAGTATGGGAAGAAAATGGTTAAGAACAGCCCAAATCCAAGGTAAAGACTCTCTATTGCAGAATGTTCACAAAAATAAAGCTAAAGTAATGGTGATATTTGTTTGTGGTGTTATAACAATTGATATACAAATTCCACAAGCTCTCAGGCTGACATCTAATTGTTCATCCCTCAGCTTATACTAAATTAAATTTGCATCCATCTTTTTACAGAGATGAACTAAATTTTACCATGATAGCACTCGTTTCTGGGCTTGAAAAGTTTCCCAATTTCTGGACATGGACCCACAAGGCAAAAACTGAATATCCAGGCTTTACGAGTGCAAGTAAGCAATAGGAAAATATAAAGTGTTCATGTCCGTTACAAAATACGTAAAATGCAGGAAAATATAAAACATGTATACAATGCAAACTCAAAAGCATCAAATAAAATCCATTGCTTTTAGCAGAAGCAATAGTCAGTTCAGAAGTAATTTTACATTCACCATGTTCATGCACTAAAACTTCTTAAAAAAACTATGGTGTTACTTCCAAGCTATATCACATAAGTGAATGACAGAATGATATGTGATTGCAGGAATTATTATCGGTGTTTAACAGAAGGATGCAGAGTTAAGAAGAGAGTTGAGAGAGCACGGGATGACTCTAGCTATGTCCTTACAACCTATGAGGGTATCCATAACCATAACGTGCCTCTTCAAGGGGCATGTAGTTATCACGCAATTAACTCAACTTCTCATTATCATAGTTTATCCAGTCAACAATATTCAAGAGAGCATGAGAAATCAAATTTTATAGGACACTCCTGTGGAGCGTTTGATTGAATATTAAAGTTGTTGCCAGGGATAGATTAGCGGTCAAGACATCATATATTGTAGAACTAGCCGACTATAGCAATTTCTAGATTACAAGTGGATGTTTCTGATGCATCATATCTTAGTGAGATCGGAGCAGAATGCTTGAGGTAGTGGAAGAAGAAAATGTTATTAAATTTCCTCTTTTGTGTATGTTCACATGCTGGAACTTCTGTCTGGTCCTCTTTGCCTTTTGAGTTTATGAGGGCTTGTGCTTTTTTGGGTTGCATAGCTGTGGGCATCTGCACACGGGTATGTGCGTGTACATGGGAGGATGCACACATATTTGAGTTGTTTGTGATATGTGTATTGCATATATCTACTAGAATTTGCAATGTTTTGATACTAGGATACAGTTGTCCATCGATGCCATCGAGAAGTCCAAACCGAATCAGAATCTGCAAGGTTCCTCAAATTCCCAAGTTGCTGACATGAATTATCTATCAAAGTATTCACTCAAAAAAATATTAACTATCCGAGTTCGATGAGTTTTGCCTATGAAGTACATGAGCATGGGTGATAGCCAACGATCATAGGGAACAAAAGATCAGCATATAGGGGATTATGAAAAGGTAATTACTACAATGTAGCAGGAAAATCTACAAAAAGTGAGCATATATGACTACATGCAAACTCATATTTTTCAATTCTGCAGGAAGAACGCCTTTATTGATTCATTATCTAAACCACATAGATAAGACTAAGAGTTCAACAACATCCAGGAGATGTAAGCATGTCATACCAGGTAGGTGGAAACAAGAACCACCCTAATATATACCTATAACAGAGCCATTTGCAATTTGTTATCAACGGGTCTTTATAATAATGCTTCTCAGCTTTCAATTTTGTGAGATATGTTCCAAATTAAAGAGAAGACTCTAGACCTTGCAGATGGAGGAACTACAAGGTGAACAAATCAATGCACAAAAAGAATCCCTCTTTTGCTATCAATTCTTTCTGTAAACTGCTCATGGAAGCATATCAAGTGATAACTTATGCGCAAAAAGCTGGTCATGCTCCCTCTCACTGTTGCACTGTAAAAAAAAGTCAGGATCAGGATGTGACTTTTCAATGCAATCTGATAGTCTCATTGGGAAAAATAACATTAGGATTTCTTATGTGAGGGTTCAGTGCTGCTATCTCTTTCCATTTCTCCCCAGTGCCATGGATTCGTGAAGAAATGCTCCAAAGAGAATCTCCAGGTTGTACTTTTGTAGTCACTTGAGACGGCTTTGTAACAAGATTGGACTTCATAAATGGATGCTTTTTATTCTTTCCCATTCCATTTGCAAGCAACCATCGAGAGCCAGATTGCTGCTGAACAGCATTACCCCAGAGTTTTTTCTTCGAACTTTCAGTCTTCAAACCCGCAACATGTACTTCAGTAATTTTGAACTTAGGAATGGCATCCTCTTGCACTTTCTTCTCCTCCTTTGTCACCAGTTCATGTTTAACGTCTGCTTCATCATCCAGTTCACTATTTTCTCTTTCTGAAACTGTGCTGTATATTTTAGGTTTGGGAGGGATATACACCCGTTCCACTTGAATTAGAGCAAGCATTGGGGTTCCAACTGGTTCATAGTCACGTAAAGGATCTCGCAGCTGCACCATTAGTGCCACTGTGAAATTATTCCCTAGCAAACCACACCTTTTACCTGAGTTCTTCCCCCCTCTTTTATCTGCCTTGAGAAACTCAGTTGATTTAGCATGATGTGCTGCAAGAACTCTCGTTGTCCTCTCACTGATTTCATCCACTTCATCAACCTCTCCAGAATCTAGCCTCATCCACTCATCAAGGGTTATTGATAAACTCATCACACCATCAACATCTCCCCCATTATCTTTAACATCCAAAAGCTGCAAACCAGCAGCACCTTCCAAGCCTAGAGTCATGCTGTTCTTCAGTCCTTTACCCTCCAAAGTTGATATCTCACCGATAGATTGTGGGCTGATATTAGAAGGTGCCTCCTCATCGGACATGCCAGATTGTATCCTTAGCCCCTCCATGGACAGAGCTTCTATTTTATCCATTGCCAATGGAGCAAGATCTTCGAGCGATACATATTCACACTCAAAATCCCCATTTCTAGATGATTCCCCTTTTGAGAATTTATGCTTTCTAGTCCTACCAGAGGCTTTCTGAGCAGCCAAAGATTCAACTTTGAAGTTTATATGTGGCAACATATCGGTCCTATATGATTTAAAGCAGAACACTATTTAGGAATAAAATTATAAAACGACAAGAATCCGTTGCCGAAATTTGAATATAAATTACCATACCTTCCACAGGATCCTAGAGATGGTGCAGCTTCCCATGCTACATGTTGAATTGTCTTGCCAGTAATATCTTCCAAAGGCATGAGCTTATTAGCTTGCATTGATAACTTCTCAATTCCAACAGAGGCCAACCCTTGCAATATTTCCATAATGTCAGAGCCCATTTCTGCAGGCACTACAACAGGCCTCGAGGCCTGCATCACCAAGCTCCCGCTGTTCTTAGAACCTTTGAAGAGGGATGGGTTCATTGACCTCAAGAATCCACCATCTTTGGTCTGGAGAAATGGACCCAAGTTCTCATCAAGAGGTGGCGGATTGAGCGGCTCTTCAAGAGGAAGATGAATAGGACTACCAAAAGCATTGCTCACAGGCTGAGAGCTTGCAAAGACATTCTCATTCAAACCCCATTCACGCATTAGAGCTTCAGTTTCTTCATCCTCAAACATTTTGGCCCTCGACTTACCATTCATCATAAGACATTCTTCATCTTGCTCCATATCGAATTCTGAGATGTCACCATGAATTTCAGGACCAAATATGATGTCATCAGCATTCAAATTTTCCTTCTGAAATTGTTTCCAGAGTTGCTCCCTTGGAGATTCTGGATCACTAGCAGAGCTAGTCTCTAAACCAAGCGTGCTCAAGAACTCGTTAGCAACAGACTCATCATCCATGCTCAGGGATTTGCTCCTCAAGCCCCTTGCTTTGAAATTTGACTTAATATAATCAAAATCAAATTTTGGAGACCCCAATCCTACCAAGTCAAAATCTTTCGACTTAATCTGCCCAAATTCAATTATTGGAGATTCCAGTCCGATCAATTCAAGTACATTTTTTGATCTAATCTTCTCAAATTCAACTCTTGGTGATTCAAATCCCTCCAACTCAAGAATTGGAAGACTGTTATCCTTCAAATCCATGTCTTTCCGCAGCAAATCTCTCAACGGGAAATTTTCCTTCTTGGGTTCTTGATCAACAGCATTATCTCCCTCATGCTCCCTCTCAGGCTCAACATTTTCCAATGTATCCTCGCAGTGCACTGAGCGTACATCTCCTGTGCAAATCTTCTCAAATTTTGGTGATTCCAATCCCTCCAATTCAAGAATTGGAAAATTGATCTTCTCCATATCCAAATCTTTTGGCAAAAAAGTTTTCTTTTCAGGCTCTTGATTAAGCTCATCAATCAGCAGCGAAATGCCCTCACTTCCCCTCTCAACCTCAACATTTTCCAACTGAAGTTCATCAACCCGATCCCCAGACTCAATTTCAACTCCCTGTTCGATCACATTAAACTCCGGGTCCTCCTCCTCATTCTCCTTCACAGGTTCCTTCAATGTGCAACACTTAGTACCAAAACCTTCACTCCCGCTCTTCAAACCCCCAACACCCAACTCCTGCTTAATAACCTCTCTAAGCATCACCCCCTCTCCCCCACTAAAGCTCACTCCTTTGACACTACCACACCTTTTAAATTTAGACCCATCTCCATTCCCAATCGAATACCCGAAACTCACATTCAACAAAGCTCCCCTCGCTCTTCCCGCCAACCTAAAGCTCGTGCTCCACTCACCAGAACTCCTCTCCCCCTCCAGCTCCCCCATTGTCACCGGCAGGATGCTCGTCAGCTCAACCCTATGCTTTCCAAAATCGAACCCCGTGGCCCCCGCTAGGGTTACGTATATCAAGAATTGCCTGGGTTCATACCTCGCCGTGCCGTGGGCCCCACCGCCGTAGACCGAGCATCGGCAGGAGAGGGTTTCCTCGAACTCGGCGGAGCCGTGGAGTGCCTTAGCGGGCCGGGTTTTGGCGCCTGAGGAATCCGAAGCCCGGCGCCAGTGGACGATGAAGGCGGAGCTCGAGAGGGTTTGGGGGAGGGATTCGATGGAGTGAACTCCGAGGGTGAAGGTGCAATCGAAGCGGCGAGGGTGGCGGAGGTGGGTCAGGGCTTTCAAGGGCTTCTTCCAGCTCCATGTGGATGAGGGTTTGGGTTTGGGTTCAGGATTAGCGCTAGGGTTTGAAGGGAGGGAGAAGCGGCGGGTTTTAGGGTTTGGCTCGAGGGCTAGGGCCCTTGTTAGGGTTTCGAGCTCGCGGAGAAAGCGGGTGTTTGGGTGATCGCCGCCGCCGCTGCCGCCATTAACGGCGGCGGCGGCCGAGGAGGAGGAAGGGGTGTGCTTTTTGTTGGTTGGGTTGGCTTTTCGATGCATTGTTAATGGGTTCGGATTTTTTGAGGAAATTGAAGAAGACGAAGAAAGGAAGAAAAGGATTTCTTTTTGCACGATTGGATACTTCACTTGATTCTGGAGTTATGATAATCGTACTCTCTTTTTAATTTTGGGGTCCCGGTATGTAAGTGAAATAATTTTGCAGATTTAACCCTTACATATTGAGATATGATAATTGAGTTTTTTAATATTTTTTTGTGGATTCTTTTTTCAATATTAGTCCATTAAATGTTTGGCATATTGATATTTGTCCCTTGTTCGCTGAAATTACTAGTGGACTCCAATTCTCATAAGTTCTTTCAAAATTTGTCCCTTGAAGCATTAAAATGACTATCGGATCACAATGCTTATAAATTATTACAAACTAGTCCTCGAAATCAAGAGTGGTGACAACAACATATAGAATCTAAGGTTTTATTAACAATTGTAGTAGCTAGAGGGACTATTTTCAAAATATTAAAGATGTAGGGGGCTAATATTGAAAAAACACTTGATAATTTACTCCAATCTGCCAATATAACTAAAAATACCCATCAAAAAGAAGTAATTTTCAGGCACTTTAATTGATTAGTGATAATTAAAGTACTCATTCCAAACAACTTTTGCATTATAAAAGAGAAAAATGTAGAGTTCAATCTCTTCAACATGTATCAAATTAATGATTCGTAAGGGAGTTCAATCTTGTGCACAAGTAGTTTGTGAGATTGTAATTTAATTCGCATTATTTTTATTACTTTTCCCGCCTATTACCGTGGCAAATCCAAAATTTGTCGCTACATAATTAATGGGGTTATTTGTGGATAGGCTCTTTGTTCCATAGCTAAATTGAACTTGTTATTCCTATAGTTCTATAGCTATAGATAGATTTTCAGAGTGAAACATTTTATCTTTTCAGGAGGTCTACATGCAATAATAGATTTTCACTTGTTGTGCCTTTCTTCTTGCATATTTTTAATCTCTTCAAGTTTTTGTTGTTGTTGTTTTTTTTTGGGGGGGGGGGGGGGAGGGGGCAATATCTTTTCACTAAGAGGGTTTATTTGCAACAAAAACACTTTCAAAGAGTTTATTTGTAACAAAAGAGTACAGGGGAAGTAAATTCACTATGCTGATAGTAGGGGTCTATCCGCTGATTCTAATTGATAATTACTAATATTAAGTTGATTAACTCAAATAGATAAGAAGAACTAATTATTAAAATAGAAACGAGAGGAGACTATAGTAGAAACTATGAAATTTAGTTTGGATACCAATTATATTTAAGCTATATATTGAGAAGTGCTCCTACGTCAAAGTGGTGTCATGTGACACAACTTTGACATAGGTGGATCCACCCCTATCTATTAGTTAGTTGTGGCTAAACATCCCCTCCTACAGTTAAAAAAAACCCAATAACTTTATGTTTCAAATGTACTTTAACTCTTTGGCAGAGATGGGAGCACTGTAACAAATATGTAGATTTTGTAGGGTTACATACATGCAAATATGTTTGATTTAAATTGCAAATAGTTTCCTTTTTCTACTGGTCATATATACGCGGGAGTGGGATGTTAAAAGAGAGTGGAGCTCGATGAAAACGGGGTTTACTTATCAGTTTTCTGCGGTAGGGGCAATGTGAGTATTAGATCAGCTGTAAAGTCTGAACAGCGAGCAGATGAAATGACTAATTAGAGAGAAGGAGCAGGTGAAATTGACACGTGGCGGTAATTAACGGGTTACGTGTGATGATGAGGTGGTATGTGCGGAGTTTGGTAAAGAATTTTGAGGAAAAGGATATTGTTCCCTCCAATGCTGATGTTACCAAAGTTGTGCGGGAGCTTTTGAATTTAAAATGGCGGGCCCACCTGACGTCCGGTAAAAGCTTAAAAGCCAACTATCTGCTTACGGGCCTGAGCCCATCCTCTTAGTATTACTTTCGGGGCCCAATAAATTGGAATATTGACGACACCAAACGAATCCTAGCAGAGCAATGAAAGCTCTCCATTTTAAATCCAGTTTAAATCAAGATTGATCTACATCAATTATAGGATCGCGCATATGCACTGTTAGATTTTCAATGTTTTTAAAATATTCCAATTGGTATGGAAATTTAATACGAGCCTTACCTTACTGTTTAAGAATTTTTACGAAAATGTCACCAACTATTTCATTTAAATAGAAGTTCTGAGAATTTTAAGGTTACATTGAAGAGAATGTAAGAAAATTGTAATCTAAATAAACACAGATCACGCAGCGAAAATAAATTAAATTAAAAGATACCTCCAACTTGTCTCGATAGATCTGTAACTCAGAAAATTAGATCGAAACTAGAGATAATCTGAGTATATTCAAAAAACAAACAACAAAAGTTAGATCACCATTAGAATAAATAAAATAAAGAAGAGAAAAAAGCAAAACGAGTTTCTACAAAACGAGTTTCTAGCCTATGCCTTACCGAAAAGCCTAAATCTGATAGAGGAACTATGGCTGTATTCATAGGCTAGGTTAGACCCTTCTGTTATAACTAGGATTCTTAAAAGATAAGACTTCCTAAAAAACAGTTTTCATCCATCAGGGAAACTATCTAGATAGAATATTATCTCAATCCACTGCAACTTTTATACAATACGAATTTCAAATACCATTACAAATTAAGATAATTTATATCGTGTGGATCACAACCTTATCTAGATACAATATTTTAGACTCGAAAAATATTTTTAGTGTTTTGAAATTACTGATGTTTTTCATTTTGGATGTTTTCGCCCAACAAAAACACCAAAGTTTACACATGCAGGATATTTTCTTTTTGACAAAAAGAACGTGGAAACACCTAAAAGCATCGTGACGTTCAAAAACTCCGGAGTGTATTTACAACTCCACCGGACATAATCTATTTGAATTCCGGCAGGTTTAGTGGAGCTGTACGAACGCGTGCCTGGTATTAATAATTTGCAGAGTGAATCAAGCGTCCCGGTCCTCTGCAAACTCAGACATTTATGTGCTAAATGCGATGCACTGGAATGTGCAGGTCGGTGCTTAGCTTGATTACATGCAGTACGATCTACCGCTCGAGCACGTGGATTAGAGTCAGTATCCAAGGTTTTCCTCCGGTGCTAATTTTAAGAGATCATTTTTCCCCTCAACGCTCACACAAAAATAAACTTAAGGGTAAATTACCTCAATCCCCATAAACTTTCAGCATTTGCAGTAAACGCCTATGAATTTTCAAAATCGTACTAACCCCAATAACTTTTGCAAAAAACCCCAATATCTTTTGGGTAAATTACACTAAACCCCAATAATTCAAAATGCATTTTTATGTTGTTTTTTGGTTCTAATTTACAGGGGTTATCTGCAAAATATAGAAACTTATTGGGGTTCTGTGCAAAAAAGAAAAGTTATTAGGGTTTTGTTATATCACAAAAATTGTTAACTGTAAATTACTCTCAAGAGGATGACACGTGTCTCGATTAGCCGACTCATGCTTGATACCCCGACCCGACTCGGGTCTCACGAATACCAACTCCCTCTCCTTAAAGCACTTTGAGAACCAAGGCGAAAGGCGTCTTTACTCGGACCTTCTCAAGGAATTCGAGACGAAATGCATTCTCACCCTGGCTTTCTCTCAAAAGCCCGAGGCGAAAGGTGTCCTCACTCGGGCTCTCTCGAAGGACCGAGACGAAAGGCGTCTTCACTCAGACTCGGCGACGCATCTTGAACTGTGATGAAACCTATCTGCTTTGTCTTCTTAAGTGACGTTAGCTAGTCACTGTCGCATTAAATGTATGGTCAGAACCATCATTACTCCTCCACTAAAGTAATAATGACTTCTTGGACCACGCTAGCACCTTAGACATTCTGTCGCCGTCGCATTTAAGCACAAGGATGACTCGGATCACCCACTAGCGATGCGTGTAAAGTGTCGGCTGACTAAGTTGGCTGCATGGACCCTGCTGAAATTACCCAAACACCCTTGTCAGTTCACTATAAATGGGCAGATTGCCTTCACATGAAGGTACACTGCTCTCTATGATAGAAAATCCTAAAAACTACTTCTTTTACATACTTTTTCCCCTTAAGATCATCACTACTTGATTGTCGGAGGAACCACCGGAGAACCCAACTCTAACCCTCTAACATTTCATATTGCCACATGAATCTTCTTCTGCTCAAGGTGATTAGCCATCAAAGAGGATTGTAGGACCCTAAGCTTTTCCAAATCCATCCTAACCCTCATAAATAAGTATCTGACCTTAACAGGTTTAGTAGGACTTTGAAAGTTGATAGGGGTTTTCTAGCTGCAAAACTCTGAAAATTCAGGGGGGTATAGTGTAATATACCCTTCTTATAGGGGTTCCAATAATGTTTTAGATAATACATAATGATCATTACCACCGACTGAGGGAGATGATGATGTTTCGGAACATTGTTGAAGACAAATGAAAAATAAAACTAGCATTAGCTTTACGAAACTATCAAGTACGTCGTTTTGACCCTTAGGTACGCAAGAAACATGGAGCTTGCTGATCCTATTAAGATCTTAATTGCTCATGTATAAGTCTCTAGCTAAATATCAAAAAAATTCTCCTCAAATTTGAACGATTTTCAATCCCATATATAACTACGATTTTCAATCCCATATATAACTAAAAACTTATGTAAGTTTATCTGGTAATCGTTGAGAGTTAAAAAGAGGGATTTCTGATCATCGTTGATGAGAGTTAAAAAGAGGGATTTCTGATACTTAGTCTAAATCTATATTTGGGCAATGCTTCCGTACTCCAATAAAAGTTTTTTCAATAATTTCTTAAATGGCAGAAAATTAAAAACAGGGAGAAAAATAGGGAGGATTAGCCTTGTCTTTTCATGTTCAATTTAATTTTTATTTTCTTAAAATTTCTTCTCCAATACAACCGATTTTCCCTCCCTCCTCTTCACAGTTCTTCAGCCACCACTATTCTTGATCATGGACAATGATGACATCAACTCATCATCAACAAGAAGTGGTTAACTCAAATTATGAAAGTAATCAATACATTAGGTATGATTAGAAAATTTGAATACAAAACAACATTATTAAGAGCAGATTTTTGAAACAAAAAATTCTGAGTTATGATATTAGAGATGTTTCCTTTTTTCCAATCCAAATCTCCTTCTCTCCCCTTCAGCTTTCTTTCCCCATTTCCTTTTTCTTCCCCTTCTATTCCAACGATTCCATGAGGAAAAAAATATGCATAAATTTTTTTTTTAATATTGTGCGATATATTTCAAATTTTCTTACTTCGTGTCTATCGCGCTAACTATAAGACTATATGAACAGAAGATACGGAGACAAAGTTAGGAGAAAAAAAAAAATCTTGGAAAAGATATGAAGGAAAGAGAGAGATATCGTATGATATTTTAACTAAAACAAAAAGAAATTATATGGGAAACGGAAATGCAGTTTAAGAACTCTTCTTTCTAAAATGTTCTTAATTATCTGGTTTGTTTTTCATGCTATTTACAACTCTACCCGTAGAACTCCTCAATTAACTGCCTCATCCCTTAACGCCGATATTAGCAGAAATTATGGATATTAGAGAGAGTAATTTTCGATTAAAAATTATAGGATATGCCACCGATACTCAAAAATTAATTTCTGGAGTACCAAAGCTATTAGCATCGTCTTACGTCCTTTTTCCTTTGTGAAGTGACAAACGTTGCAAGTACTGTAGAATGAGAACAACTGCTGAGAGGACGTGGCTGTTGCTATGTTAATGGACAAAGTCCAATTTCCTTATCGACATCACAATCAATATTTGCTGTCCACATTCAAGTGGATTAGTTGAAGATGGAATTATTTGTAGAGATTAGGCTCCACGTTCGCAAGCAACAAATATACATATATAGTACTTCGACAATTTTACAAAAGAAAATGCTTATTTAATTTGTTGTGTTACGTTAACAGGAGTAATCATAACACCCAACTTCACGGCATCATGAGACTTTCCCCCCTTATTAAAGTATACCCGGTCCTCAATTGTGTCGCAACTCATTGATTAATAAACTTTCATATATATATATATATATATATATATTAATTAATAAGACTATTTTCTAGTTAAAGTTTTATATAGTATGGTTGATTTCTTTCACAATGAAAATGTATAGGGTAACTATGTCGTACCTGTCTTATGGCTTCACCGCCGGTGCATGTTAAGCAACTTATATCCACAAAATATTCCTTCTTTTTGTTTGGATTTGACAGTTTGAGCAGTAAATGGTCATTTGCGTCCGTTTGTAAGGAAAATTCTCATGCAAAAATTGCAGATAAATGACAATAAAGAACCAAAAAAATAGAGAAATAATTAGGGAGATCACATAAAAAATTCAATAAGGTCAATAATCAATATGATTAAATACGTTCTGGGAATACAACCATACTGAAGTTCCACTGCTAATCAAAGAAGTATTACAGCCAATGTCTAAAAAAATATTAATCTCCCCTCCATAATTTTATATTTCTCTCTTCTGGATGCATATTATAATAGAAGGAATATACATATTTATAACGTACTGTTTATTGAGATAACTAACTATATGTACCAAACTGTAATTTTATATTTGTTGTATCTTACCCTAATTAGGGTTTTTCCTTGCTGGTATATATAGGAACTTGTATCACATTATTTATACATACAGAAGATTTTATTTCAACTTGGTATCATAGCAGCCTCTTCTCTTTTTTGGTAGCCGAAACCTAGTTGTGTGCCGCCGCTTCTTTCGCTGTGTAGCTGTGCGCTGCCGCCTCCTCTTCCGAAGTGCAATGGCCTCCGAATTCACCTCCGAGAGTTCTACTTCTTGTACAACAAATCCTGCATCTGCTGCAGTACTACATGTGCATCACTATATTAACATTAAATTGGAACCCGTAACTATCTCTATTGGCATACCTTCATTCAACCCTTTCTTTCAAGCCAATCCCTCCTATGGTTTGTTGATGGGCCCTCCCCTTCCGCTCCAACCCATATTACTACTGCAGATAACACCTCTACTAAGGTTAATCTAGAGCTCGTTGTGTGGAAACGAAACGACGATCATGTGAAGACTATAATTCTCTCATCCTTGACTAAAGAGTGTTTCCCTATCATTGTTGGCAAAAAGACATCTGCAGAAATTTGTGTAACACCCGTAATTTTCGGTACATTTTTATATTAAAATACTAGATGGTATTTTACCCATTCTGTAATACTCATAAGTTTTGATACAAAATTGAGTAAATATTCTGGTATTTAAATATTAAATATTCTATTTCTAGAAGAGTATTTTATCGTCTGATATTTTCTATAATTTTTATTAACTCAGTTATAA
>JBAKGM010000200.1:27470912-27484955 GCA_037177215.1 Asparagus racemosus
GTTTTCAGCGCGTGCGGGGGGGGGGGGGTCAGGGCTCGGCCATGGCCGAACCGCGGCCAGGCAGCTCGGTCATGGCCGAGCACCTTGGACTGGGCGCTGGCATGTGGTGCTAGCGCCGGGCGCCTCGGCACTGGGTGCTAGGCACCAGCGCCTCGGCTGTGGCCGATGCACCCGTTGGTGCTTCGGCCATGGCTGATGAGCCACGACCTGACCAAAATGGGTTTCCTCACCGTTTCTTGGTATTTTTGCTGATTTTTCTAGCTTTTTCGACTGTATATCTAACTTTATTTCATCTTTTTACAGCTTACGATGTCATCGGGAAGATCATGTGCTTCGAGGAGCCAGCCGTCTACCCGTTCACATGAGGGCGTACCCTCGTCGTTTGCCAGTGAGCTTTTCACATCTTTTTGCACACTCCCAGCTTACATTTGCATACTGCATCCCCGTTTCGTTCTCCTTGGTGAGGTGATTGGGAAGAGCCGTGATTCCTCTTTGGTGAGGATCGACGCTTACACAGATTAAATACACATACCGTGTCCCCGTTTCGTTCTCCTTGGTGAGGCGATTAAGAAGAGCCTTGATTCCTCCTTGGTTAGGATCGACGCTTACATTTCGGCCGGTAACGGGAACGATTCTGCACTGTATTACGGTCAGTAGGATAGGATATTACGTTACTTTATTCATGTGACGAGATACATTGTCCTACGAGGCCGTGATGTATCCGGCACAAGGTTGTGACCCTATCTCACAGATTTGTGAGATGAGTTCAACGCCTCATATTTCTCTTCAAATGTATTATATAGCTGAGTTTTAACCCGTCTGGATTTTTTTATTTTCAGTCGAGTATCCCTCTGGCGCGTTTCCTTCTCTTGCGGTTGATGGACACTGCGGCGAGCAATATTCCACGTATGATGACCCTGCCATTTTTACTTCGCCCCAGTTCACACCGGATACGCCTGTGGAGGTGACCCAGGTAGTACTCGAGAGGAGTCCTCGTGTATTGAGATTGCTGATGACTGACGCACCACTTGTGAGGGACACCAGTTCTACTCAGCCTCTGGGAAAGATGGACTACCTATTTGGCGACTCAGTCGAGGATCCGAATGCAGCCTTCATTGAGAGTGAGTAATGGCTGCATAAGGATGATAGGGGATTCTTATACCTTCTGCATATACCCCGCCATCGTTGTTTGACCCAGCTGAGGTAACAGGCTGTGGCACGGGAGATGTCGTGGCGCTTGACGGAGGAGCATGACTATATTCACTGCGGGTTTATTACCCACCAGTCAGTCTCGGGCTCGCTTAGGAGCCATGTTGTCGGGTTACGTCCCGGCGTTTTGGGGTTAGACTCACCAATCAGTCCCGTGATGAGATTTTTATCACTGCTCGGACTTTGAAGAATCACCTCGCACAGCTAGGATGAGAGATGCTGGTGTCCTGTCATAGATTCTATGGCTGGGTTCACTTTGCAGACAGGCTCTGGTGGACTCGCCTGACGAGTTACGTTATTGGCCGATGGGGCGATGAGCTTTGTGCCTGTGGCTTATACGCCGTGGTCCGTGCCACTATGTACGGGCTTCCCATCAGCACTAGCCATTTCTTCACTTTATCTGAGCTCTATAATCTTTATTCGAACACGTTCTTGACCCGGCATGGTGAGTTGGGACTAGCTCTCCATGAGATGCATCGGGTCTCGGGTTTACCCATGGGGAAGACCTTATATCAAGAGTATTTCCCTTCAAATCGAGAATTGATCCAGTTGAGGGATCGTATGCCTGCCCACTACGATACTTTGTGGGACCTCACCTACCACTATCATATTGCCCTAGCACAGATTGGGCCGTTAGCGAAGAAAAGTCGCAGATAGGTCTGAAGCAGTTTGTGAGCTACTTATTCAGTAATTTGGATGGCCTTTCTGGCAAAGAGATTCACGAGTTGTCTCCTCTCACTCCTTCAGAATTTAATGAGCTGATTCAGAAATCCGGTGCCAGATCCTATACCCCGGGTAGCACCGAGAGTGGTTTCTCTGCAGGGACTAAGTTCTCGACCTTCTTATGACATGCGGTGAAGCCGATCTGATCTGAGACTCTTTTGGCTGGCTTCCTCGCCATCTGGCTAAAAAAATGCGTGGTGCCGTACCAGTCTAGCGATGCTTTACCACTAGAGGTACTCTATCCTACAGTTCAACTTGCCCATAAGAAGGAATTATCCCTTCTTCCAGTGATGGTGGCTAACATCCACGGTGGGCTTCGTCAGATAACCGACACCTTCACTCAGGAAAAGGACGAACCATCACATGAGGTTCCTTACGTCAACGTGGAGCTTCCATATACCTACTTGATGGCCTGGTTCGTTCTTCATCACCCTGATATAATGTCATCACCGACGCTCGCAGATCTATCCATTCCCTTGCTCTAATCGTTAGAAGACTGCAAATGGCAGGGGCACAGATTCCCAGAGATAAGGAGACAGCTACAAATTCACAAAGGTTGGGTCTTCTCCAGATGTTTTTCCCAATTCTCTGGTCAGTATGGAGAATTTTTAATTGATGAAGAAAGACCTAGGGTGCACCGAACTTTACTTGATATCGGCTGCTTCAATTGGCTAGCGAACATTAGGCTGGGCTATCTTACTTTTTGGGTGAGGGATGAGTGCTACATTGAGCTATATTTCTCTTCTCGCTGCACTCGTCAATTCGGTTATGACTAACTTTATGTTGGGAATCCGAACCGGCAACTTCGGGCTTGCGGCGGGTTGGTGGACGGCGTCTGAGCGTGGTTGTGGAGTGTGACGGTGTGCACTGGCACCAGATTTAGCCTTCCGAGTGCTGATCGCCAGCTAGAGTTGATATACCTATACTGCAGTTGGCTCTTGGCGGCCAATGAGTATGTTCCCGTGAAGTCCCTCAACGAGTTGAGGGCCGAAGAGGTCTCCCGAGCTGATACTCAAACGATCTAGAGGGCTGCTTGAGCACAGAGGAAGCGCCGCCAGATTCGTCAGCCAGACGGGGATGAAGAGGAGACTCACAGTTCTGCCACTGGGACTTCAGGAGAGGACCAGGCATTTATGAGGAGAACTTTAGTACTCTCTCCTTCTCCTTTTCGCTTTATTGTTTCCTTTTTTATAGTTACTGGGTTCGACATTGGTTTAATCTTCTAGGAGTGTCAGAAAAAGAGGCAGTTCACCCTCGTCATGGGGGAAAGCCTCGAGCTGGGGTTCATCCTAAGCGAAAGAAGCTAGCCCACAAGTCCCGTTCCGCTCCTCGGGCCTTCGACGTGGACTTGACTGGTGAAGACTCTGTCAACGACAGAGGTAATGCTCAACTAGCACGTAGTCCCTTTGATTACTTGACTCCTTGATCTCGAGGTTCACAATTTTGATCTTTGTGCAGGAGAATGTGGGGGTGGTGACACCATTTTTGATTTCCCCCTTCCCAACTTTGCTGAGCCCAGTTTCACTCAGCAAGTGCACGGAGCGATGGCAGGAGAGCCTGATTCCATCAACATAGGACCTGATTTGGTAAATCCAGGTACATCTAATATTGGTAATTCCTCATTTAGACGACGAATAGGGGAATTAAATGACTCAGAATTTATGCCTCCCCTAATTGCGTCTACGCTTCGTGCTCTTTTAGAAAAATTACAGGAAGTTAGTATGGAAGCGGGGCTTAGGGAGACTAACACTGCCGTAGAAGGTAAGTCATTTTAGCCAAGTGTAGATTCCTGATTTTGCTTCCTCCACTCATGTCCTCTTATATCAGATTTCTCGATAGAGGACTTTGGTGACGACGGTTTTCCCATGGATATACCTCTGGATGACTTGATACACAGCTCGCCCAGAGATGATTATCTTTCAGGTGACATTCAGCCTGAGCTAGTGATTCAAGGGAATACCGAGGCCAGTTCCTCTAAAGGTATGAGTCTCCTTTTTCAGTAATCATAAGACTAACCAACTTTGACTAGTACGACTATAATTCCATGAAATTGAAACATCCCTCGTTGGTGACAGGAACTCTTCATTTTGTTGTTCCTCCAGAGTTAGCTTCCGCAGCTGATGTCATATCGGGCGTACAGGTCGAGGGACCGACTGCGACAGCCGATGCGCCATCGACTGATGTTCCCTCGATGGCCTCGCCAGAGCAAAGAGCCGTCCTAATGGAAATGGGTAGGGACCGTTCAGCCGACAGTACTCATACCGATTTCTAATTTAAGATTCGGGAGTGTTTAACCCTTCTCTTTTTGCTTGTAGGGCCCGCGATGAAGCTTCATGACTTAGTGAGAGCATTGATGTCAAACGACGATCCATCTCGGCTTATCATCCGTGTAAAGATCTGCTCGTTCCTTTCTTTTGTATCTACAATGATAGACACGCTCCTCAGCAGCAGGCTTTCCCTCCGTCAGTTCCGGCTGTTTCTTGATCCCCGGACGGCCTTGATACGGGACGCGGGCTTCCCAGAACTATCCCAAGCTATCGCCGATGACCTTGACTATTTAGAGGCCAAGCTTCAGAGTTTATAGGAATTGGAAGCAGCAGGGCTCTCTTCATATGTGGCCACACAGATGGAGGCTCGCTTGGTGGCTTGGCGTGACACTCGTGTTTTCACTGGGCTCAAAGTCTAGATGCAGCGAGACCAGATGCACCACTTAGAGCTTGCTGTTTCTGAGACTTCATCCTCCGTGGGCCATCATGTCATCCAGTTGGTAACGCTCCCCAGATTGAGATGGTGATACCAATCGAAGGTAGCTCCGTGAAGGGTGCCAACGAAGGGCCGAACCATCAAGGGCTCATTTCCGGAGATTTCTCCTAAGTGAGACTTGAAATAAATGAGGTGCTGAGTAGGGGACCCCTTTCCATCGAACGGCATGAAGTTGATTAAGCTGAACTTTGATGGATACGAGATTGACTCCCACTCCCTCGGGTATGGGCACGGTATCCCCATCTTCTTGACTTTTTGAGCGGAGATCAATGTGTTGATCTTAATCTCGAGATCTTTGATTTTCTCATTTTCTGGGACGGCATTGCCACTGGTATTCTCCTGGCTACCCCCAGCGTTTTTCTCTTCAGGAGCCTGTCTAGCACCATGATCTTCTTCTCAGTCGGTGTCGCTATCAACCTGATTGAAGTTGTTGTGATGACTAGATTCTCACTGGCAGTTTGTCAGTGCCTGGATTTGCTGGTCATGCATTTCTCTCATCTGATGCATGGCCATCTCCATTTCAAACTTAAAGTTCTCTTTCTGCTTAGCCATCACCTCCTCGAGCATCTTAGCTACTTGCTCAGCACTGATCATCAGGGCTTCCCGGGGTTACTCCTCACTGGAAACCGTGTTGTCCGAAGCCATTGCGGAGCTAGCATCCGACACTTCGTTATCTGACGGCAGTCCCTTCAAGATTTTGTCATAATTCGAACGCTGAATCGTCCCGGTGCGCAACTAAGTTATCCGATCGGATGATTGGGGACCGGTACGATTTGACGTCCTTCTGCTCGTCATATTGTTAGTGACTCTGGGCAATTCGTCGCTTCGAGCCACTGGTTTTTTCTTGTGGAAGCATCTCGTTCTGGGCTTCGGCATTCCGTCACCAAGTTTGTCGAAGACCGACACCCTATCTGGAGTTAGTTTGTTGTAGCTACACTCCGATAACACTGCCCGGATTAGCCTAGAACAGGGGCAATGCGCAGGCTTCTCAAGAGAACTCCTCTTTCAGGATCTGCTCGTACCCCCAGCACGATAGTACAACTCATCGGCATGAATGCCGAAGCAACCGAACATGTGTTGGCACGACTTCTCGGGTATAATGTCGTCGTCGTCAAACGAAAACGTCTCCTTCCGAGGACAGACTACTTTATCAAAGCTGTCAAAAGTGACTTGCCTCGAGGTTCGCCTGTGGGAGCATGAAGTCTCAGCAGACTCTCGGATTTCAATCCTCAGTCCGGTTGATGGAGCTGCAAGGGTTTTGCTGCCTTTGTTGAGGTGGTTGCGACCTCCTACATTAGGAGTGACTCATGATTTCCTCAACGGACCCAAGCGTTCCTTGATGGTTAACCTGTTAGTTGCAGCAAGAATCGGCTTCGCCGAAGGTTCAGATGTGGACGCCGAAGGTGGCCTCAACACCGAGGCAACTTGAGTTGGGGCGCCGGTGGACTTCGGCCTCGGCGCCGGGGCAGTTGGTGTTGGGGCACCTGCAGCTTTTGGTGTTGGCACCGGGGCAAGAGTTGTAGTGCTAGCAGACTTAAGCCTCCAGACATGGCAGATTGTTGGCGGCTTCGTGGCCACCTCCTGCTTCTTCAGTTAGCGGGCTTGTTGCAACATAGCTCGTGCCTATGCAATGAGTGCGCGGCGCTTTCGAATGCGCTCCTGAAGCGTTAAACGGTTCCGTTTGACTCGGACCCACTCGTTTGCTGACGGTTTGGAGGGGCCGTCACTCACATGAGGCTGGAGCCTCTGCTGTAACCTAGATCTTAGATCCACCTCGTAGCAGATCCCATCCATGGATTGCATCGCCTTGGCGAACCATCGCGCCATGCTTTGGCCATGTCATTGCCATGCTCGCTTGGAGAGTGCAGGCACGCCATCAGCGATCATCTCAGGCGTCGTGGGAACTTGAGTTGCTGGCGCCGAGGGAGTTTTACCGCTACCTGCAGCTTTGGTGGCAGCGAGGTTGGATTCGTCCTCTTGGGACTCTGCATCTGAGGCCCAACGGATCTTCCTTGCAGTGGAGATCCTTCTGGAACGACAGAGAGATGCGGATCTGGAGGAGGAGGAGAGGTATTCCTCGTACTTCTGTTGGTCGAATTCGAACTCGACCTTTTCATCGTTCGGGATCGGGATCCGCGGTTGTGACACTACGATCTCAATCTGAGGCCATTGGTTCCCACTATGGTCGCCAGTTTGTTCACAGGGAAAGTCATGTCGATTGTCATTGATTTGAATCTGTTACAACTTGTTTTGCTTACAATGAAATTCAAATAAAAATCGCCTTTTTATAAGGCTTACAACGAAAATCGAATAAAGATCACAACTTTACACCGTTTTTTGAACAAACGCGGGATCCGTTTATCAGATCCTCACTTGCGTGGGTGTCTTTGCCTATGCTGTGGACTCTATTCCATCCCTGGACCGCTGCGTGATCCGATCTAGGTGCTAGATCTACGGATCTGAGGTGTTTATTTCACGAAGGAAATAAAATACCGACGGGGATCAACTCACGAAGGAGATGATCGCCGGAGTGGGTGAAATTGACGAAGTGAAGTCACGCACAGACCCTGGGATTATGACGAAGCTTAATCCAGAGGGTGAGATCTTTGATCTGACCTGGACCCTTCTCCTCGCCGGGTAGATCTAAAGTTGAAGGCTTTCTTCGCTTGCATCGGATCTGGATCTTAGTTTTCTTCTTTGGAAACCCTCAGATATGTGCACGAGAGACAAAATTTTCCAACCCTTACAAATGAAAAACCCCCTGGCCTATTTATAGGCCGAGTTTCACTGGGTCGAGGCGCCCTGGTGCCTCGGCTCGGCTGAGGCACTAAACAGTGCCTCGGCCTGAGCCGAGACTTCCATTTGGCATGTTTTCTTGTATTCTCCCGGTCTTGTCCGTCCGGTATTTTATCCGATCCCGGTTGTGTCGATTCCAAACCCGGTTGGTCGTCCCGTTGATTTCAGAATCTGATCGGTGTAGTTCCGTCGACGCTTGGGTCTAGTTAATTCTGTCTCGTCGACGTTCGAGTCCAGTCGACTCGCCTTGTTGAATCTCATTGATCTGAAGCTTCGTCGTTGGATTTATTCCACGGCACGTCACTTCGTTGACTCGTACGCCTTACCGACTCACTTTATGCATTTTGCGGCGCAGTTTACGTCGTCAGCAGTTCTTGGTCGCGTCGTTGGATGGGTCGTCGGTTGTCAACCCACCATCACGAGTCTCATTTGGATAATGATAAGCAATTTTTGATGCCTACAGCCGAGACTACCTAGGCCAAGGCTGAGCCACTAAACCCGTAACTGAACCAAAACCCGCCCCCTCTCCTATAAATAGAGAGGGGGGTCCTCAGTTGAGAGGGGTTGGAATTTTTTTGTTTGAGGCTGGATTTCTGAGAGCTTTTTGCATAGATCTGAGATTTTGCAAAGGAGAAAATTCAGATGTATATCCCGTGCGAGCGAAGAACACATCCCGACTCAGATCCACACAGCGAGGGGAAGATTTGGAGGAGATTCAGACTAGATCTTCGTCGATTCAGGTTAGATCTACAGGTTTGCGTTCTAGATTAAGCTTCGTCTTAATCTTAGGGTTCGTGCATGACTTCGCTTGGTCGATTTAACCCACTCTGGCGATCATCTCCTTCGTGAATTTATCCTTGGCGGCGGTTATTTCCTTCGTGAAATAATCCCCGCAGATCTGTAGATCTAACATCTGAATCTGATCACGCAGTGGTCCAGGACGAAAAAAAGAGTCCCCGGTATAGGCCAAAATCCCACAAAAGCGAGGATCCGATGAACGGATCCCGCGTTTATTCAATTAGGGTAGAAAAGTTGTAATCTTTTCTTGGTTTTCATTGTAAGCCTTATAAAAAGGCGATCTTTTTTCTGAATTTCGTTATAAAAGCAAATAAGCTGTAATGAATTCAATCAATGGAAATCAAAACAACTTTCCCCGCGAACACACGTAAGAGGGCGAAGTTGGATTCTCCGGTTGTTCCTCTGACGATCAAGTTAGTAAGTGATCTTGAGTGAGGAAATATATAGGTTGAGTAGTTAAGAGTTGCGCAAAAAGGCCCGAGCTTACCTCACGCAATGCTGCTTCCTTTTATAGTGGATTGGAGGGCAAAAGGGTCACTTGGGCTGAGTCTAGCTAGAGAGTTGAGTCGGCAAATAATTTACAGGTGTCGATTGCTGAGGGGGTTGAGTCACCTAGTTATTTAATGTAGGAATCACAACAGATGCTTGGAGCTAACTAGGTGCGATGAGTCATAAAGGTTATTGGGGCTAGAGCAATGATGATTTAGTGAGGGCAGTTAATGCAAGAGTAGTCGGCTGGTGAGGGGTTCGAGGTAACTACCGCCTCTCAATCTGTTTGGTTGAGGGCTGACAATCACCACCTTTCACTCGGTTACGCAAGTTGCCGGCTGATCGAGTTGACCGCGAGAGTGGTCGGCTGGTAGTTGTTAGTAAGAGTTGTGTATGGTAGGTTGGCCAACAAACACCACCTTTCAACTCGGCTATGTGAGTTGTCGGCCTATCGAGTCGGCTGTGGGAGCAGCAAGAGTTATATTGGCCTTGAACTCGTCTAACTTGGTGTGGAATGGGACACGTGTCAGCTTCCCTATGAAGATTAATACTTTGCAGTTTTGGTTTGGGGTTGTAATAAGAAGGTAGAGAATCCTTGCCCCTTTTTCAAAGCTTCTTTTTCATTTGTTATCCTTCGATTGGAGAAATTATCGTTTGGTCTTTGGTTCATGGTATTAAATGTGCATGGTGCACCCAAAAGTGGATCAGTACGTGAATCACGTAGTTTAATAATCTAAATATTAATATATTTTAGATGCATATTTAATGCTATGGATAAAATCCACCGGATACTTTCTCAATTACTCAATTAGTTAGGGGTATTTAGCTTCAACTGCAATGCACAATGACGGTCTTTCAGATCCCCTACAAAGCCTAAAGCAGATTCTCGGATTTTATTCTCCGTAACATATTACTGGGAGAATCCATAAAAAAGAAGGGGGAAAAGACATATATTGGGAGAAGACTTCAGCAGGGTCTTTGATACCCGCCGACATAATCGCTATCGTGTTTTATTGCTAAATAACATATTTTATCTGAGAAAAGATAGATGAGTTTGCTTCCAACTTTTGATTCCGAATGTGAATTTGTTGAGTTCAGCAGCTTTTTCTTTGGCTTTTGCTTTTCTACTGTTTCTATATCCCATGTGTTATTAGTATAATGTTATGGCTATTTGTGTTCTAACTCGAAATATATTATGTGAGTTGCTTTCCGTTGGTTGACACCTGAACTGGTATGGTTTGATACAAATGTATTACTTTTTGGCCGAATGTTCGGTGCCTTTTGGAAATGTCGGGAGATTTAGCTATCAGATGCAAAGAGGAGATAATGATATCTTTTGGTAAATTAATCTATATATGTTTTTCTCCATAGGACTTTCTCTTACAGTGAGGATTCTGTTTCTGATAATTGATGGTATGTCACAAGTATGTCGTCTCGATCTATAGTATTAATGGTTTACTAAATGGTTTCAAAAGTATTTGTCTTTGAATAGCTGCATTTCAAGAGGCAGGTGTTGAGTATTATTGTACTGATCCAAAAAATTTTAGACTATTGCGCTTATGTTGTATCTGAAAAGTCATCAAGTTTAATGAGCCCTTAAGAGTTGGCCACGTGTCATATTAACAAGCCGACCCATATAATCTGAAAGTTCGACCCAAGTGTGATTACCACCGATCTCTCCAACGGTTCTAGTCCGAGACGAAAGATCGAACTCCACTAAAGAATGTCTCGAAAGACGGAATGACCTATTAGTCTCATCAAGGCCACTCACATTTAAATGCATGGCAAGTAGGTGCCCATACTTCGACGCCCAGTTGCTAATTGTTTATGTTAGAAAGTTAATTATATGAGTGGGAGGATATATGAAGGATTTTAGGGTCCCTTAATATTCTCTGATGACTGATTAATTTGAGGAAAGCAGATCCATGCACAAATAACACACGTCAGAGGGCCGAAGGAGATTTCCTCCAGCATTGCCCTCCGACGTTCACGTCAGTGATAAACAAGGCAAACTCCTAGAACACATAATATAGTTCAAGGTTTTATCCAGCGTACCTTGATGTAGTGGGATTAATAGCTATTTATAGAGAATTCATGGTGGCACATTGGTAATTAGACCCAGCCAGAGGAGTCGGTGACCAAACTGCACTTTTCACATGTTGGCGGCTGGTTAGGTGAGTGTAAAGGAATGTCAGCCTTGCATTTAATGCGACAATGACATAATGGCGGAAGTGCAGGTGGTGTCAAAGGAGTCATTATGACTCTAGCCATGCATTTAAGGCGTCCACTGTGGGGCCACATCTTCTTCCTTTGAGAAAATGGCTAACCTAATCGTCCACCTATCCCTAACGCACACACTCTCAGAGAGTCTTCTAGTTTCGACAATGTCACTTAGGGTCAGCTGGATGAATCCTCCCAACAGATCGCACAATCACTCCAATAGCAGTTCGCCTCGTTTGCAAATGAACTCCTTAGTCGTGGTCTTCCTTTCTAGCCTTCCACATCACATGCCACCCCTTTCCTTGAGGAACAACATCGACGATAGGAAGATGAAGAGCAGGTCAGGGAGACCACCCCCAATCACTATGGCATCAAGCCCACTTCGCTGCCAATCCTTGGCAACCCCATCAATACCTAGGACTGACATGCAAAAGCCAAGCCACGGTCCTAGTCACACTGCACGGGTGGGTCGTGAGGGGTAAGGTATATCTACACGACCCAAACATCGGCGCCCTGGGCAAACCCCTCTGTAGCCAACCCAACTTCTAGTTATGACCGAACATTTAACACGGTGGCCAACATCATCGGAGGAAATACTCCCCTCTCAGATGAAATTATGAACGCTCCCTTCTATAAGTTCAAGATGTCACACTTTGAGAAATATAAGGGCAAAGGTGATCCAGCCGAATATGCATAGAATTTCTTTGATTTGATGTGCATGTAGCATGTGATTGATCTGATCATCTGCAGAGCTTTTCCCGTCACCCTCAATGGCAGTGCCAAGATGTAGTGGAATTCTCTCCCGTCACCCTTAGTGGTAATGCCAAGATGTAGTGAAATTTTCTAGAAAGGAAGTCCATCCACAACTATGAGTAGCTCACCCAGAAGTTTGTCCACTACTTCTTAGATGACATAAAGAAGATGGCACTCTTTGTTCTCCTGTTGTAGGTCAAGTAGAAGCCTGATGATTACTCTAAGGGAGTACTTAAAAAGATTACAAGCCAAGTGATTGGAGGTAGAAGACCCCAACAATATGGTGGCAACAACAGCGATAATCTTAGGTCTGGAAGATGAGAAACTGTTGGAGTCACTTGTCATGAACTTTGTGATCAACTTCGATCAGCTCATGGCCAGAACCCGGTCACACATAGACACGAAAGATAGTCGCCTCCATAAGAAGGTGGCCTGAGTAGGAGATTCTAGAGCTAAGTCTTCAAGGGGCTAGAAAACTAAGGCATAATTGAAAAATCCCCATATCAATGAAAGTTTGCCTTACCTTTTTCCGCAAAACCTTGTACAAAGAAGCAAAGGCCCTCAAAGACCTTGGTATTGAGTTTCATGTGTAAAACTAAGGCACTAACCTCGTGACTTAGTCTTCACCAACTCATTCAAGGAGATCAAAAGACCTTAGTATTGGTCTTCTAGAGTAAACCTAAGGTACAATGAAGAATACTTGTGATTCGGTCTTCACCGACTCGTCCAAGGACTTCAAAGACCTTGGTATCAGTTTTTATATGTAAAACCAAAGCACTATCCTCGTGACTCGGTCTTCACCAACTCCTCTAAGGTGGTCAAAAGCACTTGGTATTAGTTTTTATGTGTAAAACTAAGGCACTAACCTTGCGACTTGGTCTTCATTGACTCGTCAAGGCCCTCAAAGACCTTGGTATCGGTTTTCAAGAGTAAACCCAATGCACAACAAAAATTCCTTATGACTTGATCATTGTCGACTCATCTAAGGAACTCAAAGACCTTTGGTATTGGTTTTTAAGAGTAAACGCAAGGCATGCAATGAGGAATAACTCAAAACAATCATGAAAAAATTTTGAGTCATGCAAAATTAGCCTTTTTCATTAATTTGTAAAAAAATTACAGGAATTTTTACAATGACTTGACTAGTAAAAAAATCATCATGGAGCAGGAGCAGGTGTAGGAGATGAGGTCTCCGATCGGCCAGATGGAGAAGGCGAGTCGGCTTCTTACTAGAGCCATCTTCAGCCGAGCCCCCATCTGATTCGCCGCCCACCTCCTCATCTTCTTATGTCATTCCTAGTCTGCCATCCATTTCGAGCGTCTTAAGGACATCAAGGCAAACCTTCACTTTAGAGGGGTGATAGGGGCATAAGAGGACATGCATTAAAGTTGCAAGATGACACCTATCAAGTTATAATATAGTTACAATATCGATCCGCCGAGGAAGGTGTGTAGGAAAAATTCTAAATTGAATCCTATAAATGTGTGTGGATAAAGAGGAGTGAAAGTGTAGAGATATAGAGAGTGTGTGATTATTTGCAAATAAAAGAAAACTAGAATAAGAGGGGAGAAAGAGAGTGAACAAATAAAAGAAAACAAAGAATAAACAAGGAGGAGAACTAAAAAAATAGAAAAGAAAAAAATCAAGAAGAGAAAAGATAATCAAAAACAGGAAAATCAAAACAAGTAAAAGATGAAGGAAATCAGATAGAGAAGATAGGAATTTTAGAATTGATTCTACTAGTTAATTTTATTTAGTATTTATGAACTACTATCTTTTTATCATATTTTCTTTAGATTTACTAAGTATAGATTATTAAACTACTTAAGGAAATTATAGCCTATCAAATTATCATCTAAGCAAAACTTCATTCATGAAAAGAACAACTAGATTATAATTCTAGAATTCATAAGCATAACCTATCAAACCACTCAATATAAGTATAGATTATCAAATTCTTCTTTTACCAATTAATTCTCTAGTTGATTATCCTAAGCATGATCATTTTAAGTATAAAAGAGTAATCCACAAACCAGAGAAGAAATCAAACTAGTTTCATATAATTCTAGAATTCCTATAATATTTAGTTACTCATTTTGAAAAATAAAAATAAGGAAATAAAATCTATACGAGAAAGCATAAAAGAAAGAGATAAGAAAAATAAAAAGAGATAAGAAAAATAAAAACTAACTATAAAATAAGAACAAAAATGAGGAAATAAACATCTAACCTATAATTCTACAAATCAACAAATTAATAAAAGATCGTGAAAGTAAATCTACACTACAATG
>JBAKGM010000200.1:27484965-27498780 GCA_037177215.1 Asparagus racemosus
AAATCTGTTCTAGAGAAGAAAAATTCAAGAAAATAAATTCTAAAAAGAAGAAAAAGAAACAATAAAAATAAAAGAGTAGAAAAGGAAATCTACACTACAATGCATGAAATAAATCTAATCTATCAACATAAAAAATAAAAAGAAAATAAAATCCAAAAATATAAATTTCTAAAATAAGAAAATAAAAGAGAAAAATAAAAACTAACATTGCAAGGGTTGACCACTTGAAAGCAAATTTTCATCTTCATCAACAAAGAAGAAGAAATAAAATTAAAAAAGAGGAATAAAATTTTTTATTAATGCAAACTTAAAAGTTTATAATTTGGAAGACCTAATTAAATGTCCTTCTCTCTAAAAAGGAGTTTATAAAATTTTTCATACACAAACTCCTCATCTTCCACCCCTATTTATAGCCTACAGTAATCAACAAGAGCTATTGGATTTAGCTTGAGCTCCTAGAAATAAATCTCAGTCATACACTGTGTTTGTTACGAACTAATAAGTTTGCCAATCGCTTGGTCGATCAATTGACTAATCGGTTGGTAAACCGATTTGTTCATAACAGAATTGAGTTCTTATTGACTTGTTGACCCAATATTTTTCATGATTCCTTGGGTTTTTGTGGGCCTCCCCTTGGCTTGATCTTGGACTTCAATAAGTGGTAGAAAAATGAGAGAATTTGATTCTTTTTTGCTCTTATTTATTAATTCTTTATTTCCTACAAATTAAGATAAAAACACGTAATTAGTGATATATTTATTCAAATAAAATAGATAATGAGGGTATTAAAGTGTAATAAAATGTGATGATCAAGGGATACTCGAATCAGTCAGGATTGACTTTAAGCTCTTGAGGGAGCTGCTTCATCAAATGATTGACACCCATCTTACAAGCGAGAGCAACCTATACTTTACCAAGAGCAGCAGTACGATACTTCTTGATTACTTGATTTTTGAAGGCACTCGACTTCAGGAATGCCAGTCATTCTTGGAGATATTAGACTTAGTAGAGGAGGGAATTACGCTGCTGCTCAGTCCTTTGTGTAGCCTGGGTAGCATCATTTTGGAGAGTTTCCTTAAGAGCTGCTGTAGGGGCGCAAATCTCACCTTAAAAAGAGTAGTTCCTTTTAGGATGGATAGGGAAACGTATAATATTTTAATTGGAGTATATCCCTAAGATTCCCTCTATAAAAATAGAGGTTTAGTAATAGTAGAGTTCAATATCTTCAATAGACTCAAGAGTCTATTGTTAATTATCCTTTGGGAGTGAACCAAAGAAACCTTCGATAAATGGGTTATAAATTTGAGCTTAGTCATTAATATTAGAATAAATAAAACATAGATATTTGAGAGGAATAACACATTTTTTTATTTGGGTTCTGTTGATGTTCAGTTATCAAACAATCAAGTAAATGTGTGTTTAAGATGATCTGGGTCCTCTAACTCCTTTGAATATCCGATTCAGAGGCAAGCTGCCCTCCCCTGCAGATGATAGAACTTGTAAGAGGACAGAGTTGGGTTCTCCGGTGGTTTCTCCGATAATCAAGTCAGTAAAAAGCTTGAGTGGGGATGAAATTGAAGAACTGAAAGAACTCTCTGTTTTTGAGTACCAAAAATTGCTTACCTTTGTGCTGAAAACAGTCCCATATTTATAGTAGTGGTAGAGCGGTAGTCTAGTAACTTCAGCCAAGTCTGAGTTGGAGGCTAAGTCAGTACTGCTTTATATGTGTCAGTTGCCAAGTGGTGGGGAAGTATCCTCAGCATTTAATGTAAAGTGACTGGAGGTGTGCGGTGCCTACGTGGTTCGATGTGCCATAAAGACTTTTGGGGATAGAGAAATGATAGCGCCGATTGTGTAAGTAATGACATTTATGGTAATGGTGATCAGCTGTTAGCGGGAGTTTTTTGAGGTAACAGTCGTTTTTAACTTGTCTGGTCGAGAGCTGAGAAGTACCGCCTTTTGACTTGGCTACATGAGATGTCGGTCACCTAATTAGTTGAGGGGAGGCTCACCTTGAGTCGACCCAAGGGGGTGGTCGACAAGTACCGCCTTTCGACTCGACTACGCAAGATGTCGACTTGGTTGAGTCGGCCATGTTGGGTCTTTAATTGGAGTGTTGAACTAGTTTGATTGAGCGTAATGTGGGACATTTGTCTGTTATTGAGTAGAGATTAATATTCAGTATTAAAAACACCATAAAAAGTTCAATTTGGGTTGAATTTTAGTTTAGAGACATCTCGGTCCATAATGTGGATTTGATTTTAGTTTAGGGACATTCTGGTCCATAATGTGGATTTGATTTTAGTTTAGGGATATCTCGGTCCATAATTTAGATTTGATTTTAGTTTAGGGAAATTCCGGTCCATAATTTGTATTTGATTTTAGTTTAGGGACATCTCGGTCCATATTTTGGATTTGATTTTAGTTTAGGGACATTCCGGTCCATAATTTGAATTTGATTTTAGTTTTGTGACATCTTGATCAATATTTTAGATTTGATCTTAGTTTAGGGACATTCCGGTCCATTATTTGGATTTAATTTTAATTTAGGGACATTTTGGTCTATAATTTGGATTTGATTTTAGTTTAGGGACATCTCGGCCCATATTTTGGATTTGATTTTAGTTTAGGGACATTTCAGTCCATATTTTGAATTTGATTTTGGATTTGATTTGGATAGTAGTTTAACGACATTTAGGTCATTTGATTTTGGTATGACTGGGATTGTAGTTTCGCGACATTTCGATCGTTGATTTGACTTGATTTGGAATTTTGGATTTTTAGCATTTTGGGGTCTGATTTTGCAATTTTTAGTCTCTTTAGGGACTAATTTGCAAACATTCAGCCTTCATGGGGGCTAGTTTGTAATTTTCAACCATGAAGTGTCTGATTTGCAATTTTCAGTCTGTTTGGGCTGATTTGTAATTTTCAGCCATTTAAGGACCGCTTTGCAATTTCCAGTCTGTTTGGGATTGATTTGTAATTTTGGAAATTATTTTGAATGGTTTGTAATTTCTGAATTTGTATTGGACTATTATGTAATTGCAGAAATTACTTTGGGTTGTTTTGGCCTGTTTTGTGCGGTGTGCAGATAGGATGTATGTTTGCATCTATAGTTGGGCCAAAAGATTATCAGCTGAGCTATCTTGGTTTTGGGCCATAACAAAGATCATCGAATCATTTGGCATGTTCTTTTTATTTTATTTTTATATTTTTTTGGTTAGACTCTAAGCAATTTTGATTTTATTTATGTGCTGATAAAAGAAAATTAAGTTCTTCAGGTAACTTGCATTTTTAGAAAGTCCAAAGAAATTCTTTGATAAAATTTTGCATATTTCACTAGTAGAGAGCCGAAAGAAATTTTCTAATAGCATTTAAAATTTGCGTAGTAAAGGGTCTAAGGAAATCCTCTAAAAGTGTTTAAAAAAATGCATATTAAAGAGCCCAAAGAAATCCTTTAATAGCGTTAATTTGAAATTGCATATTAAAGGGTTCGAAGAATTTTTTTACTTGCATGAGTTTGAAATCGCATTTTAAAGGGTCCGAAGAATCCTTTAATAGCGTAAATTTGAAATTGCATATTAAAAGGTCCGAAGAAATTCTTTAATAGCATGAATTTGAAGTTACATATTAAAGAGTCCAAAGAAATCCTTTAATATCGTCAATTTGAAATCACATATTGAAGGGTCCGATGAAAATTTTTAATAGCATCCATTTGAAATTGCATTTTAAAAGGTCCGGAAAAAAGCCTTTAATAGCACGAATTTAAAATTGCATATTAAAAGGTCCGAAGAAATCCTTTAATAGCATTTAATATTTGCATGTTAGAGAGCCCAAAGGAATCCTCTACTAGCTTTTAGCCTAATTTATTCCAATTAGCATGTTAGAGGGCTCGAAGGAATCCACTGCTAGCTATTATTTTACTCATTAAAGTTTCTTTTTTGTTGTTGTTCTTAATTATGTTTAAGTTGGTTTAAGAAGCCTTATTCTGCTTCAGTTTCTTTAATTTGAAAATGTATCTCTCACTTTCACTCATTCTCTGTCCCTGTTTATAAAACCCAAAGATGAAAATGGATTTTCTATTTGGCGCAACCAATGGGGAAGTGGACTTCGGCGACGCTGACCAACTAGAGACGGCAACAAACCTTTTCTTTTTTTTAATTATAAATAAGCTGAAATATTGACTGCAATGGCCAGTTATGGCAAATTTCCAAAGGTAGCAGCGAGGGCGGCAGAGAAGCTTCTATGACGAGTCAGTGTCGATGAGCTACAGTTGGTTTTGGGCGTATTTCCATGATAGGTTGCCGATAACAAGGATAGGACTCCGGGCAGTGATAGCTGCTCTTCCCCATGAAGTGGTGAGCTTGGGCGAGATAACAATGACTCGACGGCTCAGTGAGATAAGATGCAGCAGGAGAACCCAATAACAAAGACAATAATGATATTAATCATGAGAGGAAACAGAGGACGTGTATTAGAGGCTAGGGGTTGAAGAAGGTGAAACATGAAATTATTATACATTTGCTTACCTTTTCCTTTCTCTTTCATTGATAAACTCCACCGTCGAACGCAAACTTCGTGAAGAGTTCAGGCTTTGCAAGACTTTTGCTTGATAGGAGCCGGGTGAATTTGCTTTTCTTGATGAAATTTTGGAGGGCTTGAATTCCGCAGGAGTTTGATGAAAGTGTTCTTTAACTGTTAGGTGAAATGGAGCTGGTAATGGGGTTGTTGTTTTAGTGGATGAACTCTTGAGCTTGCGATGGTTTACAATCGGTTCGTTCCTTCTTTTCTCTTCATTGGGGAATAAGGGATAAATAGAGGGGAATATGAGATTGACGTAGCGGAGAAAGTGGGTGGTTTTGGAAGTTGGAAGTGGGTTTACTTGACGAGTTGAAGTTAGCGGAGAAGAATGGATGCGCTATTTTGTTGGCTTATGGGCTGGCCCATGCTAAATCCTCGCCTTTATTATGGGTTTCATCAGCCTCATATGATTGGGCTTCACGGCCTATTTGGCTTTGCGTCAGCCGAGGTTTAATCAGTACGGAACTTATCTCAGCCTACTTTAACGATGTGTAGGAGACTGAGTTCGGTGCAGATTATTTTTGGATGAGGCTATTTGAATTTGAATATGATACTATTCCAGAGTAATAGGGATAGGGTTTGATTCTTGTTAAAGAACAGTATCCGGTCCTTCTTCTTTCTCTCTCTTTCTTTTTTACAGTAAAAAAAATCATTTCAAACAAATGCCCCCATCGACTTCTAGCGTGACGTAGGTAGAGGGAGAAGACGATCGATAATTGACGGCGGATTCAATTTGTCGTTTTAAGAATTTGTAATGATATATCTTCCCTTTTTAATATTTTTCCTTCTTCTACTCTCTGTCTGTTTTTTTTTTCTTTTTTTTTGTCGGACAATTGCCAAAGGTGAGCTTGCTCTTTCATTTCCTTGAGATTCCTTCAGGCTTCAAGCAAACATAATTTTCATTTATTTGTACTTTCGTTTTCTTGAGATTCCTTCGGGCCTGAAGCAAGCGTAAATTTTCAATGATCTACACTCTTGGTTTCTTGAGATTCGTTTAGGCCTCAAGCAACAAATTTTTTAGCAAGTATCATTTGGTCGAAGGGAAACTCTGCCGAAATTTTAGCAATCATCATAGAATCACAATTAACACAATTGTCAGCACGAATATGGAACATATGGACATTATTTGTTTTGTGATCCACATAATATGTGATAAAATCATGCCTCAATTTGGATTTGTATCCATAGCAGCAATCACACAACAACAATATTGGAGACTTTTAAAAACATCTTGCTTTTCTGTTGTAGTAGTTGTTGTTGTTCTTATTATTATTATTATTTGTGCTGCATAGAAGAGTGCCAATGTCCACAGTGTCCTCGATAATGCCATTATATCAAGACTACAGAAGCTATCATGTTTATTGCATATACCCATGTTTGCCTTAAATTCACTTTGTCATTCCAAATAAGCGCATGTGATTAGGTAGTGTTTTTTTCCCTCCTCTTTTTTATGACGTTTTTTATAGGTAAGTACGCAATGTCAAAGGACTTCGAGGAGGCTGTGATCCTGTTGAAGGTTCTAAAGATTCCCCACGGGGATTATCCATCCTTCGGTCAAATCCTACGTTTGACTCCAATTCCTAACCTCCAATTCCATACGAAGGGACCAAGTTTAAAGAATGGGTGGTACGTTCGAATAGCTCACAACGAATTGCCTCATTTCCAATGAAAGCTATCCACGAAGCCGGGCGTGCACAAACACTAACTTTGGGACCACGATGTGTCCCAAGGGGGAGAGATTTCTTTGAAACTCTTGGCTACAAACCTATAAATAAGCATCCGGGATAGAGGGGCAAATTCCGTGCTCCTGGGGATATGCCTGATGTGGATAGGTTCAAGGCATATGATGAGGATGTATTAAACCAATATCCAAATATTTTGTTAAAAGCTAAGGTATTTGCAGTAGTTGTGGCATCAAGTGGAAAGTATTACCGAAACGACAAACTTTTTAGGGCGATTATATAATGTTGGTGTCCAAGCACCAATACTTTTCATATGCAGTATGGAGAGATCGAGATATCTTTGTGGGATATGAAGAAGTTAAGTGGTTTCCCTGTATCAGGAGAAGCATATGATGAGTTTATCCCCTTCAATCAAGCTCTTTACTACTGCACAACTTAACCCTCGTGCTTAATAGAGCTATAGGATGTCTATCAATGGTTGTTAAAAAGAAGTCCTTCAAAGAGTGGACATGTTTACTACAATAAATGGATCGAATTCTTTTTTTTTTTTTTTGATAATGCTGAATGATCCAAGCAGGCGATGAGAGAAGAATCTTGTCCTTCATATACAAAAGAAACATTTGTCTGCTTTCATTGCATTATGAGCTTCGTCACTTTGTCATGCCATTCAAGGGACATCATATTCGGCAAGAGGTGTTTGTTGTAGCAGTGAAGATAGCCACAGGTGTAAAGGTGGCATTGGCTCCCACAGTCTTAGCAACCATTTATGTCAGTTTAGGGGCAGTGGTGAATCATCCTAAAAGGCCTTCTTCTTCTTCCATGCAATTCCCAGTTAATTACTTCGTATGCGTGGGTTGGAACTCATTTCCAAAAGATTTATGTTTTGAAAAAGGTCGAGGACAGTTGTAAGAAATTTCCAAAAGAAATTCCCAAACTTGAAAGAAGCGCCTGAAATGCTTACTATTATGAATGCAGTGCCATGTGGCTATACTTTCTGAGCGAGCTTGGATACATATTCGAATTGAGAGTAATTTTATTTAGCTTCCGTCTCCGTATCATTGTTCAGGGCGTGGATGGATACAAGATGATAGGACTGCATTGAAGGAACCTGTGTTGCCAAATCTAGCTCTAGAATACTTGATTTTTCTTTGTCAGAGCAATCTTCCTTTACGTCTGTCCTTACATCTTTTTACGGCGCCCTATAATCCTCACCGATTTTCTCGGCAATTTGGCTACGAACAGTATTTTGTAGAGGATATTAATGTTCAAAGACAACCTACTGATGTGGCTAAACTAGCAAGTATTGGGAATATTTTTCTCGGGTTGCTACTCGTTCAAAGTTTTACATTCCAGAGAACAGTCGAGAAGGAAAGTTGATATACCATTACGCCAAGTGGTGGTCGAACAATGTCCACGCATATTTTGGCTTAGGTATTGACATTTTGGCTAAAGGAGACGACGATGAAGAGTGTTATAAAGTTAATGAGGATACATCGTCCATGAGAGCTCCTTCAAACTATAATGAAGTGCTAAAGGGTGTTGGTTACAATCTGGAGAACAAGCTTCAGGTTGATAAGGGGGAGGAAAAGTTCCAACTTATACAACCTCCAAATGATTGGATCGCCAGAAGCTACATTAAGAAGAATCTTCCACTTAGGGCACCGAGTCTAAAGCGACCTTCAGATACTGCTCGGGAGAATGCTTCCAAGCGATTAAAGTTTGAGACCGTGGTATCACTATGTCTCAAGGTGAGATTAAAGCTTCCAGAATGAAATATTTTCCCTTTGTAGAACCAGGTAGCACATCTACTTATCCCACACCATATTTTTATTTAATTCTCTAATAACATATTTGTATATATTGCTAAGAGGCGAGGCATTAAAATTTCCTTCTAGATCACTTGGAACTGATAATGCTGAGGACTTGTTGGTTGAAGTAAATTTTTAGAGATTGTACTTTTTTAAATCATGGATTACTTTTTCAGATATTTATTATTTCATCTCCTATGCATGATGTGCATATTTCTTGTCAAGATGACCCAACACCTTCTCATGACATATCTGATGAGAGTATGTAAATCTTCACTCGTTAAGATTTGCTTGTCATAAAATTTTTTAACACATATATTTTTTTAGATGGAAGGGATGTGGTGATTGACAAATCTTTTGTGCCTCAAAAGAAAGCTCTTCGAAATATATCTAATGAGGGTATTCATATACTTGCTTGTAATATGTTTATCTATTTATCAGGCACTACTAATGACATATACTGGACATGTGTATATATGATTTTAGATGAAATAGTCAAGGAAATTGCATCTCCTTCAAATGGCATGTCCGCCCCCCTTTAAAAGGACAAGGCATTTTTTCATGAAGCATCAAAGGAGATTATGTAAAAATTCATTCTATATACACATTTCTTTGTCATGATTTGTTTCGTGGGGACACTTATCATTAACATGTAGGTACAGTTTTAGATGAAAGAAACTTGAAAGTTTCGCCCTCTATCCTCGGGATGTCTTCTACTCCTCAAGATGATAAAGAAGCATCGCATCATATTTCCATCAAAGTTATATGAATACCCATCATTACATGCACATCCCGATTGATAAAATTTGATGAATCATTGATAAGTGTTCTTTTATGAGCACAGACGATGAGTCGGTTTCTCAGGAATTGAAAGACAGTCCCATTATTGCATGCTCTCTCACTCTTCCGAGGAATTTTTTTTTATTAACTTTGTTGTAAAATTTAAGATGAATGACTTTTTGTTTTTCAGGAAATGAAGCATTATGCTAATAGCTTCCACACACAAAAATAATGATCATGTCCCAGTTTCTCCTGCACATGGTTGGAGTATCATAAAATTGTCTTGTTATTATCCTGCTTTTCTTTGCAATGTCTCTTTACATAATTTTATTTTCCACAGGAAAATTTGTTTCCACTTCTAAAGAGTTTGTTGATTATGGGTCATCTCCTGAAATTTTATGCTCCGATACACCTCCAGATATTGCAGAGAAAGTGCCCTCTCGGAGTTATCTATCAACTCCATCAGCTAAAGTAAGAATGCCACATTCTCGAAGTTAGCTGACACCTCCACCAGCTAAAGAGAGGGAGTCACACTCTCGGAGCTATTCATCACCTCCTTCTGTTAATATGAAAGAGACATCCTCTAAAGACAGTTTGGTTACCCCTGTTGCTCATCTTACTCTAGAGTTGGTCTCTAAAATAGAGAGCAATGATAAGCGTCCAGTATGTACGATTGCTAATATTACTGGGACAAGTAAAATGAGCTCCAAGACCCTTTCTTTTCTTATGAGACAGATGATTGAGAAAGCAATAACTTTAGATCACCGTGATTACGAGCCCTTTAAGAAGGAGGTCATTCAATTTTGCAACTACATATCCTCACATGGCATTGGAATATCTCAAATGAAAAAACAATTTGAAGAATTATTCTCTTATGCCAAGCTCATAGTGGAAGAATAAGTTTCTCCTGATCATCATTCATTCGTTCAGCTAACAAAAGCCGAAGAGAAAGTAAGGGGCTTACGGTTGGGTCTGGGTACTCACCTATCATTTAAAGATCTTTTGTTGAAAGGGAAAGAGAAAATTAGCTCTGGGCTTAAGGATACCAGTGAGAGGATATACATACTAGAGCAAGAATTAACCCAACTTAGAGCTAAGGAGAAAGAGTTATACAGTGACCTTGAGGAAGTCACTAACTCCTTAGAAGATTTGAAGCCTTTGCAAGAAGATTTAGAAAAGCAGTTGACTTGTGTTGAGCAGGAATTGAAGATTGCTCATGTGGAGTTTGTTCAACCTTCTGCCCCCAATCTTTAAGTTTTATATGAATTGTACGGCGGTTGTTAGAATGAATTTAGAAAGTTAACTGCAATAATGAATTGCTAGGATTAGGAACTCTTGGAATAATGTTGGAACTCTTTTTTCACTTTCTCTCTCTCTTTTTTTAATAAAAGTAGCCTGCTCTCCATGGTTATCTATTGCAGCCATTTTACTGCTTTATTGCAATTATGTAGTGAGAATTTCACTTTAAAGTTTAATCCATGAGAACAACCATTTCCTTTAGAATAACAAGGGTGCTCCTTTTGGTTTGATAATCACAACTATTTCTCCTTAGGACTTAGGGAGAAAAATCACTGGCATGAATTTTTTCAAAAAGAAATTTACTCCAGCCTTCAGTTGTCCCTGCGCTAAAGTACTTATTCTTTTATTTTTCTTTTTTAAGCTACGAATTCATCATGGGGCATAGAAAGTTGTTGTTGTTGTTGTTGTTGTTGTTGTTGTTATTATCATTATTATTTATAGAAGACGAAAATATACCTCAACAGTCGCTACGATAAGCAGTAGCAATTCTTACACAATCACAACATCACACTTTAAACTTATCAAGGACCCAAATCATCACACTTGACTTCATGTTCTATAATGTCATCATGGACCAAGCTACCAAGAACAGGTTCGCCAAGCTTGGTGTTCCAATCCAAGTTGCACCAACAAATGCACCAGAATTGTCATTCTTGCCCTAGTTTCCCACATTACCACACGAAGGAGGCTTTGCTAATGATGGAGATGTTGCTCACGCCAAAGCTCTTGGGAAGCTCAAGTGCCTAAGACTAGAAGGGTATAGGAGAGTTGAAGAGCACATAAAGACATGGGAGCTTGTTCCTCAACGCGTCTTTCAGCTGGCCAGGCAAGATTTGGAGGGCTTCATCAAATTGATGTAGTTTGTGTGGAGAACTAGCTTTGATATGCACGACAGGAGGTGCTATTGCGTGGTGGTTGGCATCGCGATTGTAGTCAGCATTGCTACCACAGTCGCTGCAAAAACGAGATTCTGGTTGAGAATAGCCATTGTTTGGTATCAAAAGTTGCTCCTTTCCCCCTTTTTATGTGTAGTATTTTTTCAAAAAGTGTCCATTGATCAAAGGCACGAGTCGCTAACCATTTGCATTGATTAATTGATAAGCCCATCCTTGGAATACCATTTCCATGATATATGGACCTTCCCAATTTGGCTCTAATTTTCCTTTTGAATGACGGGTGATGATGATTGGTCTTCACAAAATAAGAACCAAGTCTCATTCCTTAAATGTACGGAATCGCCCGAGTTTGTTGTAAGCGCGTTCCATTTGTGTACAATAGAATTCTAAATTCTATTGAGCTACGAGCCTACTTCGGCAAGAGAATCCAGCTCTTCTAGACGAAGTCATGCATTTTCTTCGTCGGTCAAATTATGCTAGACAGCTATTCTAAGACTTGGTAGTTAAATTTGGAGTGGGAGAATGGCTTCAACTCCAAAGACTAAGGAATAGGGAGTAGATTGCATAGGGGTTCGATGTGTGGTGCGATATGCCCACAATGCTTCTGAGAGTTAGAGATGCCAATCTCGTTTGTTCTTGGACACTATCTTTTTTAATAGATTAGATAATATTTTATTAAATGCTTATGGTAGCCCATTTTCCCGTGCATTGTAGATAGAGGAATATCTCTAGAAAATTTTGTGTTGGGTAGCAAATCTTCTAAGCCTAAAGCTTTTGAAACCAAGACCATTGTCTGAGATAATCCTCCTTGGTACCCCAAATCTATATAGGACATTGTTTTGAAAGAAACTGATGATATCTTTTGCCTTAACTTCTTTTAAAGGTATAACTTCAACCCATCTCGAGAAGTAGTCAGTCGCAGCAAGGATGAACCTATGAACCCCAGAGGATGGTGGCTCGATAGGACTAACTATATCTAATCCCCACATCTCAAAAGGCCTTGATGCAATGGTTGGATGTAAGGGATTAGGATGTTGATGAATAAAGTTACCGTGTATCTAACACAAATGATATTTCTTTGCAAACTCTTCACAATCCCTTACCACTGTGGGTGAGTAATAACCCATTCTTTTTATTTTTAGATGCATCTTAGGCCCAAATTGATGTGCCCCACATATTCTTGAATGAACTTCTTACATGACCTTTTTGGCCTCTTCTGAGGATAGGCATCTGAACCACAGCTGATCATATGACCTTCAGTAAAGCGTGTCATTTACGAACACATACCTTAGTGCCTTTCTCTTTAATTACAATCTCATAACCCTCTCTTTTGGCAATTTATCATAGCGAAGATAATCTATGAAAGGTTGTCTCCAATCTTGTTCTTTGTCCATAGTTAAGGTTTCCACGTAAGACTTCCCTCTTGGTCTATGCTTTCAATTTTGTTGGTGAAAGATGGAGACGAAATCTTTCTATTTTGAATAATGACTTGAATCTCATCCATGTCTAGATTAGCTAGTTCCTTTGCTAGATGAGCAAGAGAGTCAGCCTTTTCATTTCCAGACCTTGTTCAATTTTGATATTGGGGATTTGGCTTAAGAGTTTCGTCATCCTCTTATGATAGCGATCTAGTTCAGCTTAATAAACTTCGAAATCCCCTTCAACTTGATTTATGATTATTTGAGAATCTCCACGAATGTGTAGTTTCTTGGTTCCCATTTCAATTTGCCAACTTCAAACCATCAATCAAACATTCATACTCCGCTTCATTATTTGTTCTGGGTTCTGATAGAGCCAAAGAATATTGAAGAAGGATACCACCTTCAGGAGTGATAAATACTAAACTAACTCGCGCTTTAACTTATGGGATATTTGGTAATCATTTTTAGGGAAGAAGCGCCATACCAAAAAGCTCACAGAAGGGCTCACCATCTTCTAAGAATAGGACATTTTCATTTGGTAAGTCACAATTTAGCAGCGAGTTATCAGGTACCGGATGAGTAGCTAAGAAATATGCCAAGGCTTATCCTTTCACTGCCTTTTGAGGTATATATACAATATCAAACTCTAGCAATATCACCATCCATCTTGCCAGTCTTTCAGTTAAGTCTTCTCTTGTCATAAGATATCTTAAAGGATCAACTCAGGAAATTAAAGTAACTTAGTGTGCTTAGAGATAATGTCTTAACTTTTTCACAGCAAAGACTAGGGCTAGATAATGTTTTTCAATTGGGGAATACTTGCATTCTGCCCCCATTTACACTTTACTCAGATAGTAGAGAGCATTTTCTTTTCCTTCCTCATTATTTTGGGCTAAGAGCACATCCAATGATCCCTCCAATGCCACAATATATAGGATAAAAGGTTTATCTGGAATAGGAGCAGCTAAGACATGTGGATGCAACAAATACTCATTAATACTCTCAAAGCATTTTGGCATCCTCATCCAAGATATTTGGAGCATCCTTCTTCAGCAACTTCCAAAAGGGTTTTCATCTTCCTGAAAGGTTTGAAATAAATCTTCTAATATAAGTAAGCCTCCCTTGAAAGGATCTTAACTGCTTTAAATTCTTCGGTGGCGACATCTTCATGATAGCTTTTATTTTTGAAGGATTAATTTCTATTCCTTAGTGTCGGACAATAGGGGTGCATTCGGTCCGGATATGGCTCGGATATGGTGCTTACCATATCCATATCCGCGTACCCATCTCGGATACGGATACGGATACGGATATATCTCGGTAAGGAAAATTCATAACCATATCCGCT
>JBAKGM010000200.1:27511268-27529974 GCA_037177215.1 Asparagus racemosus
ATATATTATTCAAAATAGAAAAGTATTAGATATTCACACGGGTGGTGAAAAATGCCAAACTAATCTTCATCCCGCTCGCATGTAGATTGTTCTAATGTTATATGGACTCCCTTCATTTCGTGAAAATAGATCACTATTATAACGGAAGTTTGGATTTCAGTTTATCGGGTTTGGGCATAAAGGGATTGGAAAAATATCAAAACCCGCCCCAAAAGCTTCCCCGGAAATGAACTCACCCACAACACCCAAGCGAAACTAATGTTCATGGTCAAAAGGATTGAGGCCTTGAGGGGCCACTAATAAAGAGTCTTTCTTAAAGTGGTGGAGATCGATTTAAAGTGCTTTCCACTACAATTACCGTGTTCGGTGGGCCAATAATTGTTATAGTCTTTATACAAGAATGTGGAAGATTCTTAGAGGGCAGCTCATATGATATGCTTGAATATTCGTATGAATGGCTGTTGAAAATATTGATGAAGATTTGACACGTCCTAAAGGATGATTTTTGAGATTATGTAAAGTATGTTAAGAGACTGCATTATAAAGTGTTTGATGAGTCCAGTTTACAAACGTTGTGAAATTTTGAATTAATATTCAGTAGGTCTTTTTTAAAAGAAAATATTGAGTGGATAGTTTATATATATATATTGAAAATGAAACTTTGATTTCTAGAGAGAGAAAAAACCTTGTTCTCGGGTTGGACATATCGGTTGACATAGATCTGTTACGATGTAAGAGTTCGGCTCAAGCCCAATTGTCAGAGAGCCCAAAGACTACTACATTCTTTCACAATTTAAGAAACCCTAAATTTAAGTTATGTTTTTAAGTGTAGAAAACTTTCCAATGTACACATTGAACGCTATTCTTTCATTTATAAAACCTTAACAAATGCATTTTAACTTATTGCAACGTATTCAAGTATTTCTCATGCAATATTCAATAATTCGAAACTCAGTGACAGATCCTTGGGAGCAATCATTACGTTTTGAACACTAGATTGAACGTACACTATCCTTACTTTGAGAATAAAAAAATTAACAAACAAATAAACACCGAGAGAAATATAAAAACGGTACCTATTTGTTTTAGAAACGAAGAAGCCGACACTCCATTCAAACAAATTCAATGAAAATATATCTTATTGTTCCACTTGATAGAATATATAATAATGGTACACATCACAAAATACATTTGATAAATTGGCTTCCCTCCATCAAAGAATGTGACCCGAGTTAGGTCACTCTATCCCTAAATATTAACCCTTACCGAGTTGGTAACCAAAGAATCCTTCAAACTCAAACAAATTCGCAATAAAAATTAGACAAGCAAGCCATCTTCCTCCACTTAGAAAAACTAAGGGCGAGTCATGCGACCAGAAGCCCGGCCACAACGAAGCGCATTGATCGGGATCGGGTACTCGTCCCTCAATGATTCCACCGGCGAGTAAACCCGCAAATAGAACTGCTGTCCAAGATACTCACGAGCCCAGAACTCCGACCTTACGTTCCACATTCCGACGTTATCAAGTGCAATGTAGATTGCAGTCCAAGATTTCGGATACACCTATAAAAGAGTTAAAACGACTTTTTTAGCTCGAGTTTCTCATCCTAATTAAATTAAAATCAATTCTTATTAGACCCGGATACTTACTTGGGTCGTGCAACGGCTCACGGCATCCCTCAAGTTGTAATTGTTTCTGCTAGCGGGGCTCCATTCCCCTCCATCCATTCTGCAATTAGGCAAATTATGAACATTAGCAACCTACACGTCTAATTGAATTAGAATAATGAATTGGAAGAAAAAAAAAATCCTATAGTTGGCCCTCTGTAAAATATCATGCATTGAAATATCTGACACATCATAAACATTGACGCACATATCACTAACGTCTATTAGTACAGCCATCACTGACTGTCATTGCAGTTATGACTGGATCGCACATAGACATGCGATATGATTTTTAGTAAGTTGGCTCAATGGTTGTAGAGAGGAATTACCCGACAACCCAGAAGGAGTAGCCATTGATGTGATACGACTGGACAATGTCCTCCTGGTTCTCGAACACAATCTCCACAAACGCTCGGAAATCCGCAGCCATGACCGAGGTGTCCTTGTAAATGCTTCGGCCCGTCGGGGCATCAGGAATGCTCCCCAGCTTATAAACCCCTTGAATCTTATAAAAGTCGGCAAGCTTCATCGGGGTGTCGGCCATGACGAACGACACGCTGTTAATCGCATAGCGTTGCTTCCCATCGACTTGTCCTGCGGAGCTGCTTAGCCTAATCGTCCTGCTAGTGTTGATCATACCGTAGTGGTACGAGCCCTGTGGGTTGGGCCTCGGCCCGCTGGCAGTCAAGTTGGTCCGAATGGCTCGGGCTTGGTTAAGAGACCAATCGATCTGGGTTGTGGGGCCACCAGGGATTGGGCCGGAGACTTTTTGCTGCGAGTTGCTGTAGTGGAGGACAGCGGTGGTGGTGAGGATGGTGGAGGTGAAGCGGGAGGAGGCGACGGCATAGTAATCCTTGGAGGGCTGATCGGCCTTGACGAGAACGGAGACCGATTGGCCCAGGTGGACATCGATGGAGGAGAACTCGGTCTGCATTGTGTGGGTGCCTTCAACTTCGACTAGTATCATTTTGTGGTCTTGGATCCTGAAGTTGAGTGAGTTCTGAAGGCCAACATTGGAAATGCGGAGCCTGTAAGTTTTGCCTATGGGACGAGATTTGAAGAAGAATTGTTAGTGTTTGATGATGAGATGATTAATGGATAATTTGGACGGTTAATTGATTTGATCAGTGGAGTGAGTACCTTGCTCAAAGGTGAAGGAAGCACCGTTGTTGCTACGGCCATTTATGAGAATGCCGTCGGGGCTAGGGAGCTTGTGGCCACCGTCCAATCTTTGTCTCAAAGTCTGATCAAGAAGAAAAGGCCAATATTTTCATTAGTCTGTAAAATTGGACGGGATCCAATAAAATTTTGAGCTATTTTAACTAAATGAAAGGATTAATTGCAAATATAGATCTTATGAGTTTTTCCCCCTTCTCTATCATGTGTGAAAGTTTTGCAAATATTACCTTTGGATGAAACCAGCAAGTCTATTCATCCACCAGGTCTATAGGCCAAATTGAAACTATAGAAGTGAGAAGTCGTAAAGTGCAGCACTGTAGGGAAATCTATGACTTTAATTACGATTCAATTATTTTTAGCATCTATTGGGTGTTGCTTTTTATTTTTTTTAAATAAAATAATCATATCTTATCGAAAGGGTCTAGGGCTCGTTTGGTTGCGTAGTTTTTGCTTGAAAGTTACTGTAGCTGTCAGGCTACAGTAACTTTCACGCGTTTACACTGCTTGGATGTGCAAATGGAGTGCTGACGTGACACTAAAAAATCCCACATGGCAGCTTCTGACTAATTCCTCCCAAAAAAAAGTGTTTTTTGGTGAAAGTTACTGTATCTGTCAGGTCCAAGTTTCCATCTCATTTCCTAGTTACACAAACTTTCAGTGAAAAACATAAAAAGAGCATTACGGGCCCTAATGGACCCAAATTGTTACGGATGGCCCATGTCCTCCTGTAAACATCTTTAATTAATTCAAAGGTGGAACTTCGAATCTGATTTGACAAGAGCGTGGGCGTATGTATGGCTGACGAAGGAAGCCAGAGCCAGATTAAAAAGGTCAGCCAACACAAGAGGTTATTCAACGCAATCAATTGCGTAACTTTTGACAACCAGCGGCGCATTTACTTAGCCCACCGCCACCTTATCTCGTGATCATTTATTCAAGTTATTTACTGTTTTCGAGGGAAATTTTTTCCACTGGTTACTAAAGGCCCATCTCGTTATCCCTCTGCACTCGTTCACGATATGAGTTCAGTAACACATTCGTTTCCTTATTTCTTTTACTATGTATCTATTGTTACCAATTCCTCAACATGAGACATATAAATGAAAATGAAGCTTCTTCTCTTATTAAATTGTCTAGAAATATTATACTAAGTTCACAAATAAAAAATATATATAAATACGACTAAGAAATGAAAGGATCAAAATTCCCAACTTAATGAGTGCGGCCGAAAACGCTGGCCCACTGCCATCCCTAGGCCCAGAGAAAGAATAATTAGATCAGAGAATATAACTTTAATTAGATCTCAAGTACGATTAGCTAAAAACAACTCTTTTGCTCGCCCTCAAATTACACCTACTTATTCTTAACCAGACAATCTAAAATTAAACAATACCAAAAAGGCACGTGTCAGATTCATGACCCACAAACCCACGGGTCCGCCTCTTCACAAAAAAAAAAAAAAAAAAAACCCCAGAAAGCTTTCGTACACAACCATCAATAGTTAAGTGCCAGGTTCTGTCACGCATCCAACCCGGATCCAATCAACTCCACCGACACTGCGCTAACCAACTCAAAACACGAGCCTAACATGACCGACACTATGACCGACACCACACTCTAGCGTCCGTGACCAAATTAAATCTAGTTAATAATTAAAAGTTGAGATCGTTACCGTGTGATTGGTCTTGTACCAATCGCCGATGAGGACGGTGAAATCTCCGGCGGGCTCGTCGAAGGGGACGGGGATCCTCGGACGGCTGAGGACTCGGAGGCCGCCGAAGCCTCCGGCTGCCTTTTGGAAGTACATTGAGGGGAAGTAGAAGTAGCTGCCGATTTGATCCTTGACTTGAAGTTTGTAGGTGAAGTTTCTCCCCGGCGGAATTGGGCATGTGGTGCCCAGTACTCCGTCCTCATAGGAGTTCTTGCGGTTCTGCACACCGTTCCTGTTCAAAAACATCAACCTTTAGTTACTAAAATTGTGCACGTCGCTAATACGTGTCCCAATGTTTAGACTGCAGTCTATAGCTAGAACATAATAAGGTATTTTTCTTGAAGTGGTAGGATAAGAAAAAGGGTTAGCTACTGAATAACATATTTGGAGTTAATGATGAAAAACTTGAGAACCTATTAGGTAGTGACATCCTTTTAATGTGTCGAAATGGTTTGTCTAATTAGTTCTTTTGTAATTTTCACGTTTATCAAATTCAAAAAGACCAACTTATTTTACTCAAACGTATGGATTCAAATTATTGACACCGCTAAAGAAATAGTTGAGCAACCACTGCTCTGTATCACATCCATCGATCATTCGATTTGTCTTGAGAGTGAGAAATCGAAATGAGTATCATATAATTTCAAATATATGCTAAGTATTATAATTCAGAATATGATTGCAATCAAAATATTGATCTATCGCTACTTTGTCGAGTTGGAAAAAGGAATAACTCTTCTTAGTCATACTGGATCCCCAGTTGAAAAAAGAAGATATTAATATTGATTAATAAATCCATATAAAAATTGTCGGTCGCATGTGCATGATGACATTGATATGATGCCGTATGTATGGGACAGTAGTTTTTATGTCGTCATCAGCAAAAAGTAACTGCCTATCTTTGGAAGCCAGCCATTTCGAGTGACAACTTTATTTTAAAAGAGCGACTCCTATTGGCCGATCAGCTGTCACCACTGGATCCACTTTCTACTACGAATACGTGTATTTAATATTTAAAGAGAAATTAACGGTGTCTTTAATTGTTTCTTAACTAAGAATTTACGAAAAAAAAACCTTGTTGCGCATTCTAACAAATTTCTAAGCAAATATGAATGCAGTTATCAGAATCAAAACCATATACGACTGACTCTGATTCATAAGCATAGAGAAATAAATACAAAACACTTACCATGAGAGGAGAAAGGGCTCGGTCAAATTGTTGTGAACGTTGATGATGAGGTTGTCATTAGTGACCGAGTAGATGTCAGGACCTGGAAATTGCCCGTTGATCAGGATCCCCTGTAAAAATCAAGAAGGGCCCCATTTTTAGATGAATCCCGCAAGGAAACAAACGGGAGCGAGGATCAGAGTTAGTAACCACCTGCTGCTTAACGCCGAGGGGATAAATGTCTCCGAAAGTGACGACCCAGTCGAAGAACCTGTACGGATCTTCAGCGACTGTGAGAGATAAGCAGCACAAGAGAGCAAGCGCTGATGCCGCCGCCGCCGCCTTGGCCTGCATTTTTTCTTGGTTCCTCTGCTTTCCGCCTCTCTAGCTTCTTCTTCTTATTATTATTTAGATCTCTTTTATTTTCTCCGCTTTTCTAAGTTCCCGGGGTCTGAGTTTAATGGCGAGGAGTGGAGGAGGGGGGGCACAGATGGAAATGATGGGAAGGATCCCCTGTGTGTACATGGATTTATACAGTTTCTAGCGCGGTACAGCAGGGGAAGAAAATGATCGGACGCGCTGCGTTATGATGCGCCTCAGGAGACTCTCTGCGTATCGTGCACCTTAGAGTTTTAGAGGACAGTTGGACAATGGTTTTTGTCGTATTTACGTTGAAGTGGCACGGAAGTACGATTGACCAGGTGCAACGGACATAGGGAGTCTGAATAAATGAATGAAGGGGCTTTTTATGTATTTTAGTCCTTTAGTAGTTTGAGATTAGCGCCTCAATTTATTGAAATTATGATTAGGTACCCAAATCATGTCTCTTGATCGAAATTAGCTGAGTGCACTCAGCACATATTCATTCTCTCACGGTTCTCTAACTACGTTTCCAGCTTCAAGTTCCTCCACTAATGGAGTTCTGGGAGGTTAGTTATTTAATGAGGACAGTTAAGTTATTACATATTCATAGCTAAACACTACACTAAGCCAACCATGGTTTGCAAATTGAATGGATTTTAAAACGAAAAGACTAATTTAAAGAAGTTAAAGTTAAAAGGAGAACTCCCCTCAATCCATATGGCTACCTTGAAGTTCATATTCCTTCAAAACACAAGCATGCGAGCGGGTAGGTCCACTCCATGCATGGGATTAGTAAGGGGCACTTTTAAAATTACACCTCCTATTTGTCTGGAGCAGAACCGCCTACTCGCATGCCGGTAATTCTGAGACGATTCTTGTTCCTGGCTAGGGGACTAGTTTTGAGCAACTTCTATGATTTTGTGGTCAAAAAGCAATTTCACTGATTTGAAGTACCGAACCGTAATACGAAAGAAGGTGATGGACTAATATCTAAAATAACCCAAAATTTGAAATAGGGAACCTAAAACCGGAAGCCGCGTGAAAAGAAGGTGGGAGTTGAGGCTGGGGGCCCACACATGATGGAGCAGCACTTTGGTTCGGTTTTCGATGGATTGGGGTTTGTGGATTTTTCTGGTCGTATTAAGTGGGACCAGACAGCTCACATGGGCGGACTTGCATCTTCTTCCGTCATTCGGTGGAGCTCGTTACGGCGCCTACACGGAGACACCATGTGACCACGGTGACACCCAATTGTTACTAGGAGTAACTAGTTGGGTTAATTTCACAATACCACTCTGAACTTTGGGGGTGTTGCACATAACTTTTCTAAATTTTGTTTATTTCACTTAACCCTCTCTAAATTTGGGGTGACACACAACACCACCCCTCCTCCCCCTCAAACTTTGATTTTCTCACCAACCCCCCTATACGCAATTTGCAAAGAATTAAAATTTCATAAGAGAAAAAAATTCAAAATATAGGAGAGAGCAAAGGCGAATTTATATACATGCCTAGGGGTGCAGTTGCACCCGTAGAATATGTAAATTACATTATTAAGCCTACTAGGTCTACACTGTGATCCCATGATTTAAATATATTTGCATCCCAACTCTTACAAACTTGTATCGCGTCTAAATTCTAGCTCATTTAAGTTATAAAGATACTATTATACAATATGGTGTTTTAAGTTATGGGCAAATATATACTTATCGCCTGCCCCGTTAAGAAAATTTTTGCTAGATCCATCACTGGGAGAGAGGGGATGATGCATGTAAATGACAAATAAAAAAGTTCGAAAGTTTTTCTAACAAGGAAAATTTAGTAATTTGCAAATTACATGTAGGTGTCCGGTGAGAAATGTTTAAGTTTAAGAGGATTTTATGAAACACCCCTAAGTTCAAAAGGTTAAATGAGAAAAACAAAGTTTAGCGGGTTATGTGCAACAACCCACAAAGTTTAGGACCGTGTTGTGAAATTAACCCTAATTAGTTTATGGTTTGCTTGTCCCCTCCAAAATAATTAGATGAACGAAATAACCAAATTCTATTTAATTTATTGTTTCACTCCAACTCGCATGTTCAAGTATTTGTTGGATCTGAGATGCAAGTCTAAAGGAGGGTGAATAGAGTTGCTACCGTTTTTTGTCAAAACCACAAAATATACAGTAGAATAGTTAAAATAAAAGTGATCAATGATACAAAAACACAAAATTTTATAGTAATTTGGATAACAATCCTACGTCCGCTCTTCTTTCTCACGAAGAACTTCCTCACTATGCAAAAGAGTCCTCCTGAATCACAAACTTGATTCAGTAGACTTACAAGACCACACCCTGGAATCTACCCAAAAATAGTCGTCCAACCTTAATTCTCCACAATGAGTAACACATTGCCCTAGCTAATCCTAACCCTTAATTCCAACCAGCTTGTACGCCATAAAAATAAGTTTGAAATAAAATGAAACAACTATAATTAATGCTCAAAAATATGAAAAATCTTACAAACCTTTTGTTAAACAAACCGTCCTTCGATGAATCTAAGTGTAGCACGATGAAGAACGGTCTAGATGATAAATCCAATGGCAACTCTCCTCGATGAAATAATCAGGAGATGTTGTGTGCGACGTGTGAGAGTTTGTTAAGGCTCCGGGGGTCAAATCCTTTAATGAAATATCTTCTCAATTTAAAACCCTAGAACTCTCCTCTCCTCTCTCTCTCTCTCTCTCTCTCTCTCTCTCTCTCTCTCTCTCTCAATGATATAAAGTCCCCAACAGTTCAGAATAGAGATATCCTAGATAGAGGTTGGAGATTAAAAAATGATGAACAATTGTAATTAAATCTAAAAATTTACAATCAGCCGACTTTACCACTGATAGTGGCTCTTGACCATTAATGTGACGAAGTTCCATCGATGGTTGAGAGGTCCCATCGATGACATAAAATCTCTCTCGAGAAAATTATTAATTTATAACTATAGCCATTGATCAATAACTGTAGTCATTGATGAGTCACTGTAGACCGTCGATGGTGAGGAGGCTGAAATCAGCTTTTGGGCTGATTTTCGCATCGTTTTGCCTTGTACACTTCTTATACCTATATTCACTTGTACTATATCATCTTAAATAATTATTAGTATCAGAGTTTGTTATTACTCAAACAAGAGCTATTGTACAGACTATGTTCTAACAATCTCCCCCTTTTAAAAATAACAGACTTGGAATTTAAAATACCAAAATACATGCATTTTGAGATAAACAACAATAATAAGCATGAATACACTCTTATGCAAAAGAAAATGATATGAAACGCTCCCCTACACTCATGCTATTGGAGAGAAATCAGGCTCAATCTAGAGTTGATAGGCTTTTAATAGATGCTAGGAACCAGTTTTAACCCAAAAGCTACAATTACTAGGTATTGGCCCTAACTCCAATTTAAATCCATCACTTTTTTTATCATACCCAATGTGGGACTATACTCACATATTAATAACCTCACTAACTCCCTCTTAGTTTGTGAGTATAGTTTAATTTTCAACTACGCTTCAATCTTTCACGAGATTCACTAATGTTTGCACCACTTCATTCATGGGCTAAACTAATTCACTAACTCTTGCACCACTTTATTAATGGACTAACGAAATGGGATTCACTAACTTTTGCACCACTTCACTCATGGGCTAAATCAGTTCACTAACTCTTGCACCACTTTATTAGTTGGCTAACAGACCATTCATTCAATACATGGCTATGAAACATCCATAGGATCTTCCACCACTTTACTCATAGTGGTTAACCAATCTATATTACTCCCATAGTCATCCGCAGGTTCTCCCAACACCTTCGGACTTCACATTGGACTTCATCTTATTTTTTTTTTCTTTTAAATTACTTGGATCATGTCCTTAGCTCTAATATCATTTGTTGGGGAGAAATCGGGCTTAATCTAGAGTTGATGGCCTTTAAATAGAGGTTAGGAACCAATTTTAACCAAAAAGGTATAGCTACTTTAGCCCTAACTTCTGTTTAAATCCATCACTTTTTTTTATCATACCCAATGTGAGACTATACTCACATATCAATAACCTAAACACATGCATTCATGAAAAGTGTAATAAGATATTATAAAAACTCCCCCTAAAATAATGCATCAAGTGTTTCAAAAATTTGTAAAAAAATCAAAACATAAAACCACTTAGACAAAAACTCCACTCACGCAAAAATCATCAAATATGTAAATTTCACACCAAATTCTCTCCCTTTTGTTGTTAGCAAAAGCAGAAAACACATCAATGGATATACTGTAAATAAGAGAAATTCAGATAAAAATTATCCAAAAAGTGTACGGGAGAGAAAAGTGTACTGGTTCACACAAAAAAATTATTAAAAAATAGCACAAGAGATCAAAATTTAATTAAAAAACACATGAATATAAGAGAAAATACATCAAAAAACACACACAAAAGGTTAAACATTAGTGTAAAGTGTGTGAAATAAATAGTGAGAAGACTTATACTAATTTATTAGATAAAATCAGATATATCGAAGTGAATATTGAGCAATAACAAGACTTGAACTATCTCAACCTTAAAGACTAAGAGGGTATTTGGGATGGCTTATTTTTTGGTCAAAGTAGCTTTTAAGCTAGCTTTTTCATTTCTACCTATTTGGTAAAATATAAAATAAGTTAGCTTATAAGTCATATTTTAAAAAGCTGATGTACCTTAGCTTTTGAAAAACTAACTTATAAGCTCACCTAAATACGCTAGGTTTGACCAAACAAACTACTATACTACCCAAATAATTTTTATAATATTTTTGTCATAAAAGTCAAAAGCCACTAAAACCTAGCACAACTTAAAAACTTTAAAAAATAAGCCTTCCCAAACATCATCTAAGAACCAAAGTGTCACCCTATAACCTCAACCATATAGGATATAGGAGGAAGAACGATATTGTTTCGTGGGTGATTCACACCATCTCTAAACATAAAATATATTCAATACATAATGGCTACCCTCTAAGATATGCACAAGCACAAATCTACGAGTGTGATCTTTGACCCTCTTTTAACAAATACACTCAATTATTTGTGAATTTCATAAGAGTGTGAATCTTTGATCATCTTTTAACGAGACTGATATTTTAAATAAATGCACTTTTGTACATATAAAGATAAAGATTTGTGAATTAGCCAAGTCAAGAACGAGCTCAAAAACATATGATATAATCAAAAATATCTATAAACTAAATATAAGACTATCTACCACCATTTCACATTATAAAATATGATAAATATAGAAATTGGTGTGTGAAATTACTGTGTAAAATATCTCATGTAAATAACGTGTCATGTAATCATCATTTGATCATTTGTGCAAAAATACATATATTTAGATTGAAAATTCATATGTGAATCTATGTGACACAATCAAGCCTATACACCAAAAAGATAATATCATCTGAATAAATTTTACAAAAGCATATACATAGGCAAGCCCAAAAAATTTTTTCAAAGAAAATTAAAAGAAATAAAGAGAAGTTTTTGTTTTGTTTTTAATAAAAAATAGAAAAAAAATCTAAAAACAATCCTAAAAAGAAAAGGAGAAAGAAATCAAATAATAAAAAATCCAAAATATGTACATACAACATGAAAGGGTTATAGAATATACATTTATATCATCTGAATCAATTTTATAAAAGCATATACATAGGCAAGCCCAATGTTTTTTTTCAAAGAAAATTAAAAGAACGAAAGAGAAATTTTTGTTTTGTTTTTGATTAAAAAAATAGAAAAAAATCTAAAAACAACCCTAAAAAGAAAAGGAGAAAGAAATCAAATAATCAAAAATCCAAAATATGTACATACAACATGAAAGGGTTATAGAATATACATTTACTTATCCCTTTAAGAAGATTTGCTGAAACAAACGTTTATGCAAGTTATACATTTGCAATAAATCCTCACTTATAAATTAAGATATTCTTTGCATGTACCAATAACTTCTCATCTCTTTTTTCTTCTTGGTTAGACTAAAAAACATATTTTTATCTTCTGAATATAGCTGGAGCAACCAAAACGGATGTCGCCTTGCTCCTTACCCTTTCTGCATACCTATAGAAAAGTAGAAAGGTGTGATCTAGCTATCCACATAGATCCACATTGGTTAATAATTGTGTCTTTAGGTACCCAAACTACTTAACTATTTTAACTCTATATTGCATACAATAATTCATTCAAATATGACCCATTATACCACATGAAGTACAAATAGTAGAAAAAGCATTAGAAATGGGTGCAAATAGAGTTAAACTATTTCCTTTTACAAAAAAAAGTTAAAACTTTTTATATTTTCCTGAATATGAATAACCAAGTCTAGTTTTAGGTTTTGTAAATTTTTTATTAGAAAGGATCATGTTTAAATCTTTAGAGCCCAATGAAAAATTTTTCACTGCCTTTTCCAAATCAATATTTTTGAACTTAAATTGTTCATTTTTAGAAACTATGGTAGTGCATCTAATTTCAAGCTTTGTTTATTCAGAAGCTAACCCACATAAAAGCTCATTTACCCTACCAATTAATTTTTCTCAATTTCACTTGATTTTTTAGTTAGTTGTTTGGATATTTTAAAACTCATGTCTCTATACACTGAATATTATATATATTCAAATAAGATATTTTCACTTGCACTGTTAGATATATCAGCTCTAAAGATGAATTTTTAATTTTATCAGTCAATAATTTATTATTCTTCTTTAAACTTGAATTAATCTTTGTAACAACTTTATACTTTTCAACAAGCTTTTCAAATTGAACTAATATCTCAACATACTTATCATCCAAAGCATCATAAATTTGGTATACCATATCGTCAGAGCTCTCATGTTCGGAATTTGTCCAAATTACATTCATTAGCCATGGGACAACAATGTGCTCTTTTGTCATTATTGCTCGAGCTACTACACTTCTTCTCTGCTCGATATGTCCCATGTTGTCACCTTGAAACTTTTGCCCTTCTGTTTATAGTCCTTTTTATTTAGTAGGCAATTCGTCCTTAAGTGACTAGATTTTTTGCACCGAAAACAAGTTAATTCAGTATCAGAATTACTAGAATTGTATTTATTTACCTTGCTTATTGTTGTATCACAGAAATTACTAAATATAAACTACTCTTGAGGGGACAACATGTGTCTCAATTATCCAACTTAAGTATTATAACATTAACCCAATCCAGGTCTCTCAAACGCTAGCTCCCCTCCTTTAAGCACTTTGAGGTCCGAGACAAAAGATGTCCTCACCCGGGCTTTCTCTCAGAAGTCCAAGACGAAAGGCGTCCTCACTCGGACTCCCTCAAAGGACCGAGACGAAATGCATCATCGCTTGGGCTCTCTCTCAAAAGCCAAAGGCATCCTCACGCGGACTCTCTCAAAGGACCAAGACGAAAGGTGTCTCCACTTGGACCCAACAATGCACCTCAAACCACGGGGGAACCTATCTGCTTTGTCTTATCCCACGATGTCAACTAGTTACCGTCGTATTAAATGTATGGTCAGAGCCATAATTACTCCCCTGCCGAAGTCATAATGACTCCTTGGACCATGCTAACACCTTAGCCACTCTGTCACTGCCGCATTAAATGCAAGCATGACTCTGATCACTAACTGTCAACGTGTGTAAAGTGTCAGCTGACTAAGCCGACTGAATGGACCCAGCTGAAGTTACCCAAATACCCTTTCCGGCATGCTATAAATATGCAAATTGTCTTCTGCATGAGTGTATGCTATTCTCTACAACTAAAAATTATTTCATTCATACATTTCTCTCCCTTAAGATCATCACTTACTTGATCGTCAGAGAAACTACCAAAGAACCCAACTTCAACCCTTTAACGTTTCGTAGGTGCAGGAATTTATCTTCTGCTTAGAGCAATAAGCCATGAAAGAGGATTGAGAGATCCTAAGCTCTCCTAAATCTACTCTAACCCCCATAGTTAAGTTTCTGACATAAACACTTGTATAGTGACTCTGTTTATCTTGCAGGAATTCCTGATCGTCCTTTCATTTGAGGAAGGGTTCGAAGCCTTTAAGAATTTGATCTACATTGTTATCTTTCTCACTCTCACAACTTAAGCTCAAACCCATGTTTATCTTCACCTTTGATTTTTCCTCTTTTAACTTTAAGAGCCCATGACTTATTTTTTGGGTTATCCTCTAATTGCCCTTTTCTCTCCTTCAATCTCGCCTCAATTGTGATAAGATTTGCTAAAAGATTATCAAGAGAGAGTTTAGATAAATTATGGGATTTCTTTATATCGGTTGCCTTAGCATCCCATTTAGATAAAAGTGATCGAAGAACATTACGAATGAGCTCATCTTACCTGTACTCCTTCCCCAATGCTCACAATATCTATGAAATGTGTGAACATCTCCTATATGCTCTTTGAGGCCTTCATCCTGAAATTATCATACTTGCTCACCAATATTGTGATCTTGGCCTTCTTGACCTAGGAAGCACCCTCATGTGTGACCTCCAATATTTGCTAAATTTTTTTGTACAATCACACAACCAGAAATATGGTTAAATTTATTAGAATTCAAAGAACAATACAAGGCATTCATACCTTTAGCATTAAGAGAGTATACTTTTTTCAGTTTCAGTCCACTTATCCGTAGGTTTAACAATGACAGTTTCATCAACTTTGTTAGTGGGTTCATGATAACCAAACTCTACCATATTCCAAACTTCATAATCAGTGGATAAAAAAAATACCCTTATATGAGCTTTCTAATATGAAAAGTTCATGTCATCGAATAGTGGGGGTCGGTTAACTGCATCGCCTTTAGGAAAAGTGATTGAGGATCCTAAACTTGTCATCTATCCTACTTTGTGAAGCCTATTATATGGATACCGAGCTCTGATACCATTTGTTAGATCTGAGATACAAGCCTAGGGAGGGTAAATAGGATTGCTACTATTTTTCACTAAAAACACAGAATATGCAGCTAAATAGATTAATTAAAAGTGACAAACAATAAAAAACACAAATAACAACCAACTAGGAGCATTCAAAATTTTATAGTGGTTCAGATAACAATTCTACATTCACTCTTCCTTCTAGCTAAGGGACTTCCTCACTATGTAACAGAGTTCTCCTGAATCACAAACATGATTTAGTAGGCTTACAAGACCGCACCCGAGAATCTGTCCGAAATCAGTCATCTAACCTAACTCTCCACAATGATTAACACATTGCCCTATCTTGTCCCAACCCTCAATTCTAACTGGCCTGAGTATACTGTAAAAACAAGTTTAAAATAAAACCAAGCAACCACAATTAAAGCTCAGAAAATATGAAAAGCCCTTTTGTTAAACAAACCATCCTTTTATGAATCTAAATGTAGCACGGTGAAGAACAGTGTAGATAACGAATCCAATAGCAACTCTCATCGCTGAAACAATGCAGAGATGTTGTGCACGATGAGTGAGAGTTTGTCGAGATGTAGGTGGTCAAAATATATTTTCACTAAGGCTGATGATTAGCTTGGATCTAAAAAGTGAACGCCCATGGGCTGAACACTTCGAACATGCCCAAATTAAAGCCCACAATGGACTGCAGCAAAGGTCACCAAAGAAAACCCCGCCAAGAGTCGAATTCTGCGTTAAATTCAAGCCCAATAGCGAGGTTCATTGAAGAAATTCACCCACATCTGCTCAAGTGGACTAAGTCATCCACTTCTGAAGAAGGCATGTCTACGTTCGTGACGACCCTCACCCACAACTGTAGCGACATTCTCCCATGCCTTCAGTGGACCTCGCCAAGATCACGAAGTCCGCCTAATAGCCATTTCAGAGCTATTTTCTAGGGATAACCGCCCCCATTATCTCCTACTTTAATAGTCACTTAATCTACAATTAAAGGGGCTACTAACTCTCTCTTTTCGCCTATAAAAGGAAAGGAGATCATTCATTCTAAGGAGGTTCGAAAAAAAAGAAAAAAAAATAACAACTACACATGCATCCGTAAGCTTCTCAAGAGATATTGCTAAGAGAAGACTGTGTTAGCTTCTAAGCAATTTACAATCAACAGAAGATCTATCGTCTTAGTCGGTTCATCAACGGAGTACAAGATTCACGCTCTACCAGCACACAGAAAAGAACCCTAGAAAATACAAATTTTTCTTAGTTCCATTGTTGTCTCTCAAATTATAAACTAAGTTAATTGCAATTACAAAAGACCTGAAACAAGATGGCGACTCTACTGGGGGCTTCTTTCTCAACCGGTGAGAAGATTGTGTCCCAAATTGACACTAAGACCCTCGGGTCTTTTGCTAAAATACTGATCATTGAATTTGATCAAGCGAAGTTTGAGGAGTCTATCTCTACGAGCACTTCAACGGTAATTGTGCACATTTGCCATAGAATTCGTCGTAGAATGAATCTTGGGTTCAAAGTGACCCCTGCATGAGGAAAGGCCACCTTGACTGAAAGGAGTTTGAGTTTAGCTGGAAGCCAAACGAACATCATCAAAAGTGAAGGAAATCTAACTCTCGCCTCGAGCGAAGATCAAGATGTTAACACATCTGATCTCAGACTTCAGTCATCGACTTCTTTAAGAGTTCGATTTCAAGCGCCTCACGTTGCTCGCGATGCTTCCTAGATTGAATCCAAGAATAGGGGTAACCCCTCATCAAAATTCCCTCGGAGGAATAAAATCATCATTGATAATCCTGCTGGACAAACATCTGGCCAGTGTCGTCGTAAGCGACGTTTGTATTTTAAGGCCAAAGCCAGCGAAGTTAGCACCAATGTTGATTTACAAGAATTCATAACTCTAAAGAGAGCTCGCTAATGTCAGCATTGTGTGGCCCTCAGAGAAGTAGTCTCCGTAGTACAAGAAAACTGCCAATGCAAAGAGTCAGTCTTCAACCATCTTGGTCTTGTTCTTGAGCCTTCAAGGGTTCAAACTAAGCAACAATGACGCGCTCGACGAAGCAAAACTCAAGTCTTCAGTGTCAACATGATGAGTGTAACTTTTGAAGATGATGAGGAAAATACAAATAGCTCTCCTGGTCTAGTTTATTCTCTAGGCATCTGGTCCATACTTCCAGAAGCTAAGGGCGTGTTTCGCAACACTAAACTAAGGAGGAAAGCAGCAATTTCATTCAACTACTCTTCCATACAATCACCACAGTCCTCATCTCAAGCAAATCAACCAACTTCTAGCGATGCCAACTAGGCCATAGAGTCAAACCCAACCCTTAGTTCAAGTCAAGGATGGCAGTGGGAAGTAAATGCAACGGACCGAAAAGATATTCTGACTCAAATGGTAATCCAGAAGAAAGAGGTGGATGATCAGATCAAACACCTAGAAAGGATGATTGAGTAACTCTTGTTGAATCCTCATCCTCAGGCAAGCTCTTCAAAAGGAAAAAAGCCAATCGGTGAAAGCCCTCTAGAAAAAGATCAAGAGCACCAAAGCGATGCAGATTCTGAGCATGAGCATGAAAGGTCAGAAGCGACGATACCCGCCAAACCAAGCAAAGAAGCGAAAGCTTTAGAGGACATCCAAAAGTAACTCAACATTCTTTCTCAGCGAACGGAGCTAAAAAAAAGTGGGGATTGTCCGACCTTATCTCGTTGAGTGGGACATGGTTCCTTACCTTATGAAGGTCAAGCCACCTACGTTACATGCGTTTGATGGCAAAGAATCCCCAAACCAATACAACTACTACATCCATGAACAAATTGGGAATGTAGTGGGTAACGATGCTCATTAAAGCACGTCTTTTTATAGGCACTCTTTAGGGGGTAGCCTTTGATTTGTTTTAGAACTTGACCGAAGATTCAATCAAATCTTGGGCCGATTTGGAATCCAAGTTCCTCTCACAATTCCACGAGGAACAATCCGATGTTACCATGGCCAAGCTCCTCTCCAAAAAACAAAGCAGAAATGAGACGGTCAAAGAATACATCGAACGATACTACAACTTGATATTGTAATGTCGAGATATGCCTCTATCGATGCTGCTACAAACTTGTCGGTATGACTTTCTGGCAAAAATTGGAGCTCACATGGGTGCCGTCACTGCCCACACTTGGAAGGAGTTGATGGAACAAGCTGAGATAGCCAAAAAAATCATCGGTACGTTTCTACAAGTTCAAAACATACACCAATTTTAAGGGCAACAAGGGAAAGCAAGGGCAGACGTCACAATCGAAAGCTAAAGAGACTTTCGCAATTGGGGTCCAAAATTCTAACAACAACCAGTAAAGAGAACCAAGGAAGAACTTCCAGCACAACTACTCATTCCAAGACGAACATACATTCGCCATCTTCCATGTCCTCAACAAAGAGAATCACCTGAAACTCCCGGAAGCTAGACGCCCTGAAGAAGTTGGAAAGACTAACGTCCCTAATTATTGTCTCTATCATAGGATGTTAGGGCATCTAAGGAAGAACTGCTACATCCTTAAGGATAACATCCAGAAATTCATCGAATCGAGAATCCTCAAGCTCAAACCTGAGCAGAAGAAGGTCACTACTAACATGGTAACACTTCAGTTTGGCTCCATGCCGGAGATTCAAGCCCAAGATGGTGTTGTTCCTAATCCTACTACA
>JBAKGM010000200.1:27538284-27553795 GCA_037177215.1 Asparagus racemosus
TTATTGTGTTCTTGCCTAGTTTGTTTACTTGTTTGTCGGGGTTTTCTCGGATATACGCTACCGGCGTGCGCCCAACAGTTTCCCACCAGCTTATTGTTCGTCATCTCCTTGCAAAGGTGCGCCATACTTAGGAGTAAATGACAAAACTGCCCTCTATCATATTTTATATTCGTTTTCATCTCATCACCTACTAAAGATGAATACTCAATAATGCCCATTCTCTTGAGTTGACGGGCTCACACTGTCACACAGACAACCATGCTAATGACCTGTACTTCTTTCTCTTGACACCTATTCCCCCTCCCCCACCCCAAATCTCGCTCAAAAATAATAACATCGTGTTCAAACTCAACGTTAAGCGGTCTTACACCTCCAAGTTTGAAGAGAACGAGCTAGAGTTTCCCGTAAGAACTTTAGTGATCAAGTTGACAGTTGTTGAATCCTTTACCAAAACCTCTCCAGAGATGTAACACAAAAATGTATAACTATAACTCTCACGCAACTTTGGAGCTTCGATGATGGAATGGCTCTCTAACATGGCGTGAGAGCAATCCATGAACATGACACTCAATTTGCTAGTACATATTAGAATATACAACTATAATTCTCAGCCTCCACCGTGACTTTGAAGTTATAGTATAGCATCAGAGACCTTTACCATCCACGGATCATGACCATCTCATATGTTTCCCTAAACTCACTCATCTTAACCTCCCCTTGCTCTTGCCTTCTAAAATCACGTATTGGCTCATCATCCACATTCCCCACTAATCTATGTATTCTATCACTTTACATTCTTCAGTTTAGGTTTTGTCAGCGCTTATTACTTATAGATTCTTAAACTAATGTTTACGAAATTAGTTGAAGAAATCAGATGATAATTGCTCCTAAAGATACAGATGATATATCTTCAAATTAGCCAATATACTATAAAAACAAGTCCAACCTAAAACCAGCCATGTCAAAATTATATCAACGCGCAAATTCTCTTCCAAAAAAAAAAAAAAAAAACCCCCTCAATTACAGAACCAACTTTAAAAAAAAAAAAACAAATTTAGTCCCGAAAAACATCTCAACCCACAACTCTCTCCTCTGTTTCCTTCACCTCAACCTCCCCCTTCTCCCCTCTCTCAAACTCCTCTATCAACTCTCCATCCACATTCTCCTCAGGCTCCCACGTAGCCTCCTCAATATCCACCCACTTCACCAAATACTCTCTCTTCCCCTCCTCACCTTCCCTCATCCCCACAACTTTCTCTGCAACTCCATACTCGAGCCCTGCCTCGAAATCCCGCACCAAATCCTCGGCCACCCACCGCTTCTTCACCCACTCTCGCTCCCCGCCGTCTCTCCACTCGATCAAGTACTCTCTCCTCTCGCCTTTGCCTCGGCCTTCGATCACTCTCTCGACCTCCGCCCACTCGTACACGAACTTCTCCATCTCTTTGATTGCTCCTTCGAGGCCAATTCTGCGGCCGAACGCTGCGGGGTTCCCCTTGGGCGTCGCGGCCAGGACTTCTTTTGCTAGGTCGATTGCGGTTCGGCCTCTGTCATCGGCTTTGTAGGGGTCTGCGCCTAGTTCTAGTAGCGCCTTCACCGCTCCCGGCCTTGCATACCTAATTGAAGAAAACATAAACTTGTTCAGATTTTTATTTCATTAAGAAAAGTAAAATTGTTTAGATTAAAGGGTTATATAATTTTATACCCCAATAAATCATTCACTATTTCCAAATAACTCTGTGATTCAAACTGAATATAGCGGATACCATACAACCAAACAGTTTTACTTTTTCTTAGTGACTCCAGAAGTATGAATAATTATCTAAATTATAGAATCCTTCTTTGATTTATAGGAGGTACCAAAAAAAAAATGATGCTTCATAGGTGATACTTTAAATTTGTATTTCAACTTGTACTCATGTAATCATCAAATTGTTTGTATAATTATTAATTTTCAATATGACAAACGTATATGTTTATTGACGGGTAATAATTCTCATAAATTCTATGATTACTAGTTTGTGCATCCTAGTTGAGGTCACAACATTGAGATGGAGAAACTAAATCGTCACTTTCAAAATCTCAACCAAACTGACGGGTCCGCCGCGCACTCCTCGGATCTCTCAAGATCGACATCTCTCCTTCCGGTCACCTCTCCTCGCACTTCCCTCCCTATCCTCTTCCTCTTCTCTCCCCTGCTCTTCTATTCCATCATCTCGAGGTATCGTCGAGGTATCGAGGTTTCGCTCCTTAGCGGTGCAGTTCTATTTATAACTGGCATAATCCTATAAATCATAAGTAGATTTCCTAAATTCAAAGTATTAAAGACTCGGAGTAACTAATGTCGAAGAACGCTTCTACATCATGAGTAGATTTATAACTGGCATAATCCTATAAATCAAAAGTAGACATGGACTTCATGATCGGTAGTACCCGGCCGCAACGTGCAAGGGCGTGAGCCCACCACCAGCCCGCTCTTTCCTATCGACATCGGCACCAGCCTCCGCCAACACCCTCACGCACTCCTCCGACCCAAGCCCCGCCGCAAAATGCAGCGCCGTACGCCCGTCCGAATCCTCAACGTCCGGGTCCCTGAACGTCGACTCATCGTCGATGAGCGTCTCCAACGCCTTAGCATCAGCTTTTCTCGCAGCGGCCCACCACGGCGTCTCGTACTCCGCGACGACGTCCGCGGCAATGTTGGTTGACGGGACCCACGAGGGGTCGTGTCCGTCTTTCCATTCGACGAGGTACTCGGTAGCGGTGGAGGTCGTGGCGGAGCCGTCGTCGGCGTAGACGGGGGAGCGGATGGTTCGGCTTCCGATGATCCTGTTCACCTCTCCGAACGACTCCTCCTCTGACGACGGTGATGCGGGCGATTCCCGAATTTGGCCGGGTTGAGGGAACTGGTCTCGGAAGGCGGAGAGGCGGAGGGAGAGGCGGCGGAGAGAGGGGCTGCGGAGGGGGTGAGTAGAGTTGAGGGGTGCGGGGGCGAAGAGAGGATTGGGTTTTGGGAGGAATTTGAGGCGGGAGAGAGAGGGGTTAGCGAGGAGGGCATCCATGGTTTAAGGGAGTGAGTGTGAGAGAGGGAGCGCAGGGGATGGGGGGTTTGGTTGTGCGCGCAAAAGGTAGTATGTGGATAAGAAATAGAGGATGAGGTTGGAAATTCAGATGGGGATTGGTCCATTTCAATGGTTACCTATTCTATATTGAAAAAAAAAAAAGCTTTTAATTTATAGAAACAAAGTTCTACTCTGAATTATTTTCGCAAAGATCATTTCATTTAGGGGGGTGTTTGGTTTGCTTAAAATACCAAAGAAATCCCTTTCCCGCCTCTGACAAACCTTCCGCCTCAGCTAAATTGTTTCTAGGGTTTTCATTGCATCGCTTCTTCTCTTAGGGTCGGAAACCCCGAAAATCACCTCCACCTAAGCCTCTCTTGTTTCCCCTATTTCCATCTAAAATGAGAGGAAATTGGTAAAAAAACTCTCTTCAGCTGTACTTTTGTTCAGATTTGCGAGGAAATGAGGGGTGAAAAAATCTGTGATGACTAGGGTTATAGCCCCCCGCCCCCCTCCTTTTTCTCTCTTCATGCCTTGGTTCTTTGATACTTGCAGTTTTCCCCACTTTTTTCTCTCTTCATGCCTCAGTTCTTGTCCCCACCCCCCTTTTTTTCGGTCCCCCCCCTTTTTCCCTCTCTTCATGCCTCAGTTCTTTAATTCTTGCGGTTTTCCCCCTTTTTTCTCTCTTCGCTACCTCGGATCTTTGTAGGGTTACTAATTTCTTCCTCTCTTTTTGTGATTTTTGCTGGATCTTGAAAACAAGCAACACCTTTTTTGGTGAATTATTGTTCTTGTTGCTTGATTTGTGCAAATTCGATAATTTCAAGTATAATTTCTACAATTTTTTTTTATTTTATAGTAATATTTTTTAGTTATATTTTTTGTGATGTGAATTACTGCCTCGGTTCTTTAATGCTTGTGGTTTTCCCCCTTCAAAATTTTTTGGGAATAATTGTTCTTTATGATGTGAATCATTGTTCTTTGCATTGTGATCTTGTGAACTATGATCTTTGCACTGGATTTTTTTGTGATCACTCGGAATCATTGTTTATGCAGTATAGATATATTGTTGATATGTTGCCTCTGTCAAAAATTATGAAACTAGTAAAAGAAATGCTGCATCTTGAGGTCATAAGATCTTTATAAATTTTACGATTCACAAGGATATGTTTAGGTGTTTGACATGTTTGGTGAAATTAGGGGTAGACGTGGGCTGGGTCAGTTCAGGCCCATGAACCGGCAGGCCAGGCTTAAGCCGGGCCGGGCCTAACCTGGACTCGGCCGGGTTAGAGTGGGCTAGCCCGACTTCTCTGATCCCAGGCCTTGGGCTGGACCCAGCCCAGCCCACAGCCCTCATGAGCCCGGGTCGGGTTCAACCCGGCCCAATGCGGTTCGAGTCACGGGTCGGCCCACAACCCGCATTTTGTTTCCTTTATAGTTTTTTTCTTTTCTATCTTTACTTGTATTAATATTTATTAAACTATATCTTTGTTTGAAAATAAATCTTATCTCTTTGTTGTAATAGAAGCATTAATCGTAAATATGTTTTTAAATGACTTGTTAATAAAATCTTTATTCATAAGCACGGAACTTCTAATTATGACTAGAAAAAAGGTTAATATATTTTTAAAGGACTTGTTAACAAAACTATGAAAAAGTTCCCCATATAGCCCAAATAAAAAGAGTAGTTATCAACTCTTCAACCCAACAAGTGACACACTAGGTTTATAATTTTTTTATTTTAAAGACGGGCTGATGATTTGTCGGGCGGAAATTTCAAAAAAAAAATGATGGGCCGGGTCGGGCGTGGGCCGGGCCTACTTCTCTAACTCCAAGCTTGGAGCTGGACCCAACCCGGCATGCGACGCGAGTATATCATGGGCCGGATTGGCCCCAGCCCACTACGAGCCGGCTCGGGTTGTGAACCATGGCAGGCTAGGCCGGGTAGACCCGTGAATTGACTCGGCCCTTGCCCACCCTTAGGTGAAATGGTGAAAAAAATTCAAAGTTGTTTGGATTATTTAACTAGTTTGGAAAACTGTTAAATTCCAAGTCTTTTGGAGTGAACCAATTATTAACTCATTACAAGCAAATTTTCCATGTTTTTCCAATTTATTAACACATTAAAAGCATAAATTTAGTGTGAAGCTCGAGAACATAAATTTGTTGTTATTTGTTGGGACTCTTACACATTTTGGCCTTATTTTATATGCTTTTATTTGTCTTTATAGTTGCTGTTAGTATTTGACCAACCGAGATCATTCTTGTTCTAGATTATTATACTTGGTCTAAAGATTTTATTTTGATATTTTGTAAGCCTATGTATAATGTTCCATGCTGCATAAAGTAGGACAGAATATTACAAACACCTCTTTTATGAAATTTTATGTGTAGCACACACTTAGTGCTAGTGGTTAATTGCGGTTTTTACGCCCCCCCTTATGTTTATTGCACAATTGCATGCTAAATATTATGTGCATATAGTCTATTTGTCATCTTGGAAAATCGTTGGGTGCTAAGGGGTTGTTGGTCCTTAAAACTTGAATTCCCATATTAGTTATTTAGCTTCTTCTTGTTAGATAAATCATTTTATTTATTTCAATTTTATGTCTGTCTGTACCGTAGATGGATGGTGATGGAGAATTTATGGATGAAAAAACTCTTGTTAACATTTGCCAAGGGGCTGCACTATCTATTTTTGTTATAGTACTTACATTCATGAGGAGAATGCAGTCTAGGCATAGATCAATACTTAGTGGACCAAGTGAGGAAAAAAGAAAACATTTTGCGTATATATACACTTTAAGTTTTCTTTTTTCCTCACTAAAAGAAAAACATTTTGGGAATTCAAGTTTTAAGGTGTAGATATACCCAAAGATCATGAGAGCAAATGGGCCACTAAAAGACTAATAAATGTAACCATAGAAGAGCAGCTTATCATTACATTAAACATTTTGGGTCATAAATCTAAAAACCACATTGTGAGGTCTCATTTTATTAGATCAGGGGAGACAGTCAGTAGATATTTCAACAAAGTATTAGAAGCCATTATTTATCCACATGGATGTTACATGAGACAAGCCCCTAATGACGTTCCCCAAGAGATCTTTGACAACCCTCTATACTACCCTTATTTCAAGGTATATCTATACTTTAAGTACGGTCATATGTATATTCAATGAAAATAAATATTAACTTAGTAATTTGATACACATATTATAGGATTGTATTGGTATGATAGATGAGACTTATGTTGATGTAATGCTACTGATTAAGCTTGTTGCATAATTTCGAGGCCGCAAAGGTCTTCCACAGGATATACTTGTAACTTGTACCCTAAACAAGTTGTTCACATATGTGTTAGCAGATTGAGAGGAATCTACAAATGATTATAGAATTCTCCAAGATGCATTATTTAGACTATAACCACATGGATTGAGAGTCTATGATGGTAATTGTTTAAAATTTTAACTTAAAAAATTTTGATTTTAATATGCAAACTTGATTTATTTATAAATTTTCTTTAAAAAAGTTATAAGAAAATACTATTTGTGTGATGCTGGATACCCCCACCGTGTCAGGTTTCATCTCTCTATATCAAGGTGTTCAATATCATTTGAAAGAGCATACCTGTAAAACACTTAAGAATAGAAGGGAGTTGTTCAATCTAAGGCATTCTTCTTTAAAATCTAAGATTGAATCTACTTTTGGCACATTGAAGAATAAATTCAACATTTTGTGTGCTAAGCCACATTACCCATTTCCTACATAAGTAAATATTGTATTGACTTGCACAGTACTTCATAATTTCATTACAACTGTTGATCCAAGTGATGAACTACTCAACGAGTCCAATTTTAATGAAGATATTGATGGTGAGGTGGCAAATGAATCTGGTCACAATTTAGTTGATTTTACACAAACTTAAACCCAAAGAAAACGAATACAATCAAGAAATGAGTGGAAAACTCTTAGGGGTGATATTGCTTGGGCGACATGGGTTGACTACTGTGATAAGTATAATGATGGTGTGACTACTGAGACTTCACTTTCATATTTGTCGGACTGCTTTTAATCATTCGTGTACTCCTAACTCTATGTTTTGCTTTTTCCATTTAATACGTTTTGCTTTTCATGAACATTAATTTAGGATTCAATAACGTTAAAAGCTGTTATGGATTTGTGTTTTTAATTATTGTATTCATGCTTTGCATATCTTACTAAGTATATTGTATCTAACTCTCTCTATTAAGTTAGTAATGGCTGGTAGCAGATCCTCAAGTGGGAGAGATAAAAATAAAGACAAGGGTGCAGTTCCATCTCAACCTCCTCAGGCTATGCCTCCAGCTAGTAGTGGGTTTTTTTTTCCATTTTATTAGTCCTACTTTGAACGACCACCTCATGCATTTTTAACATGCCATGTTTACAACCAACCGGGGCCATTTATGACCATGTTAAGTTTTCGTACTTTGTCTCAACAATTTCAAAGCCGTAATATTAGTGGATTGTAACTATCTCCCACTAGTGATCATGGCTCAACACCCGAATCAGGTTCCAAATGGGTGCTCATAGAAGAAGTGGTAGAAACCTCACCAAATCCAAAGAAGAAAAGAAAAAAATACTTCAACAAAGAAAAAGAATAGTGAGGCCGGCGGTTTCCTAGGGAACAAACAATTATTTTGGGATTCCCGTTATGATGATAAGCTCATTCTATTTCTTACTAACTTGGCAAGAACTGGTTATAAACCAGACAAAATCTTTAAGAGAACCGCTTATAACATGGCTTCCACACATATTAATATCCCTTTTAACACTACATTTAAGTGGGAGAACATCATGCATCGCATCAAAACTTTGCACACAAGATTTCGGATATGGAAACTTTTCATAATATTAGTATTGCCAGATGGGATGATAGCACCAAGATTGTCATCATGGATGTTGAGTGTTTGGATAGGTGGATTGAGGTAAACAAGCCCTTGTTCCATTTTCATTGTCTCATTTTTCATTCTCTCATTTTCATTGCACTAATACACATATACTTTTTCAGGACAAGAGAATTACAAATACTAATCTTAGGGAGTACGTTAATAAACCTTTTGCATTATGATGATCTTGCGATCATCATCGGGGATGAAAAAGCTAGAGGGGACTTTGCTAACGATACTTTCAAAAAGGTTAGTTGTAGCGAGTCCATTAACCTTGTAGATGATGTTGGCTTATCTTTGCCTACTGATCAATCCCCTCAAGTGCACTCTTTAGATGATGACACTCCTCCACCTAAGGAAGCACCCACCTCATCAACTTCTAAGGAAAAGTCATGTGTTAGCAAGGGAAAGGCTTGTAGAACCAACCTAGATAATGAGCTCATGCAACAAATGGTGGATTAGGTGAACGTCTTTAGCTCATCGATGAAGTGTGTAAATATGCATTAGACCGAAAAGTTATCGAAGGTCATATATGCTCATTTACAAGATCTTCATCTGTACATTTAATCCATTCTTCAAAAGTGGGTTGTTTGGGTTTAGTAATCCTACCATGTTGAGATAAAAAAAATCAAAGTAAATTGGTATTAGAAAAAAATCTTCAATTTTTTTTTAAAATTTCAAGATTCTTACCTTTGATGTTTGTGCAAATGAAGATTCACCAACATCTCTATCTTTCTTATCGTTTTTTCCTGATTAATATTTGGTATGCAAACATTGACTTTTATAGATGGATATGGACTGGTACACTTAGTTGGTAGTTGGATGTTAAATCTGACAGCATTTATCTTGATCATTAATTTTTCTGCCGGTTTTGCTCATGGTTTTGAGTCACTCGTGATTTTGAAACCTAACATGTTTTGTTTCTTTTATTTGACTCAACTACTTAGTCTCAAGTATTTACAAGTTTGTTGTGATTTTCCATTTCATAAAGGTATTTATGATTAATCGGGTTATTTATAGGTTTCGTATATTATTTATGATTGTCCATGGTGATTTGGACGGTTATAAGGCGATGATGAAGATCCCAAAATGTGACAAGCAACCTGTATCTTTTACTAAGATGTATTGGATGACTTTTCGTGATGATAACTACAGATAAATGTATCTTGAGCCTTTTTTATTTTTATGTCATATGAGTTGTTATGATAATTCACGTTATTTGTAGCTATCGCGTGAAATTTCTACCCAATCGTGTTATTTATAGGTTTGGATTCAAGATTTTTCATGTCATACGGGTTGTTATGATGAATCGGGTATTTTACAAGTTTTGTATGAATTTGTTTCTAATTTAGGTGTGTAGTTCATATGAATTATGAGCAATCATGTTATTTCAGGTTTCGTATGAATTTTCATGTTAAATAGGTATTTATAATGAATTAGGTTATTTACAGGTTTAATATGTTATTTAAGCACTTTTTTTCCCTAAAATTACCACTCACAACGATCATAAATAAATTTATCTTTAATGAGAGGTAAACTTACCATGGTGACCATGTGCATTTTTCCTTACAAACTTCATTGCCAACTGAGAAGACTCTAATCAACCAAAAAGTTTTTCCATTTTTTAAGATACCAACTGAACAAAAAGTGTATAAATTATTTTATGTGTAAACTAAATACCAACAATCAATTTCGTGGAAAATTTTGAAAAACCCAAAAAATGAGTTTTTCATGTAGAATGATGTTTCCCAATAAAATGGGAAATGAACCAAACAGCCCCTTAAAAAGAAAAAATTCCTCAATCTGAAATATCCAAACTAGAATATTCTTATACCCAACAACAAAATATTCAAATACTCTCCGCAATAAAAAGAAGTAATAAAAAGATCATTAAATTAGAGGGGGAAAAACTGCGAGGCTAACCACACCAGAGCTTAAGTCAGCCTGCAGGCTTTACTTCTAGCTTTAACCTAAACATGCTTTCAAAGCATATTAACTGTACATTTCCTTATGTTTACAGTTTCTCCATTACTACAACTCTCCAAAAAAATAAAGCAAAAGTTAGCAAAGTCATACAAAACGGCATAATGCATCCAAGAACAAATGGTGTGGTCAATATCCAAAAAAATCAACATATTTCAGTGGCTTGAACATGAAGAACAAACCAAGCAGAGAAATTTCTGATCGTCGTTTACACCATCCAACAAGCTGAGGAAAGTTACTTCACACCTGAAACTGTGACATCCTTTCTGGTTTGAGCAGGGCAATCATCAAATCAACAGAAACCCAAAAACCTTGCAATGTCGTTTACGCTTCTTTCCTGGTTATCCTGCAATGTGATGAATACTTAGAGAAGTATCCTCACTGAAATTTTTGAAGCTACGTAATTGAGTAAATGAGGCTTTTATTTACCTGAAGCAGTAAATGCCCAGTGCAGTGGTGATCTCATGGATGACTGAGGTAGCGAAATGCATGTAGAGTGTCACTGTTGCCCAATTTATAAAAAAAACATATGAGACTTCACACAACTTGGAGGCACATGCATGAGGAGAATAAGATCAGTTATCCTCAGATTCAAACGGGAAAGATAATTGCATTTGAATAAGAAAATATCAACCTATGAGCACTAGAACTGAACAATGGTGTCTGTTTTCTGATGAAGAATAAATAAATAATTAACACAGCTTCTATCTTTGTCTACTTTTCTTTCAGTAGAAAGAACTGATATAATAAGACTACCCCAAAAGAGGCATTAAGAAATTTAGCCAAAAACAAAAAAAATATCATAAACTATTAGTTAACAACAGAGACCACAGTTTGATAATAAAAAAAATTAAGAATTAATAAGCATCATAATTTGGTTTACCTGTGTATAAGCAGAACAGGATCAGAATTAGATGCTCATCAAGGAGAGGAACTCTGCAGCGAGGAGGCAAGATAAGAGCCATTAGATTAAATTAGTATGAAATCAGAATAAATTCTGAAGACATTATGAAGTTGTGGACATGTAAAGTAAAGGACATACCCATCATTAAGCCTAGCAGTGAGTGCATTTGCGATAGCAAGAGGAAGATACAGTAAAGACTGTTACAAATTACAAGGTGATATGTCAGTCTTCTTATAATAATCAGATTTCCCACAAGATGATATAACTGAGTGTAAACATATCATTACTCATTATGTTTGCTTAAGATGCCAAAAAAGTATGAAGAACGTTGGTACAAGGTCTTCTTTTAACATACAGAATAGGAGGCTGCAAAGTCAAATCAAAATGGCTGACATCCAGACTCCAAACTATGAGGGAAGGCAAGCAAGCAAACTTTGCACATGAGACACACAGACAAGCATGCCAAAAAAAAGAACAAAATGCAGAAGATAGATAATCAACCTAGAGGGACAGAAAATGCATAATGAGAAAAGCGTGCGATAATTTTTGATAAAGATACATACCATGCACATTCCAGTCTTCACGCCTTTGTGTTCATCACACAGGTGAGCCAAAATCATTCTTCCCTGTTGGCACAAAAAACTTATTTAAGTTCCCTGTTAACTGGATGCTGCAGAATGAAACAGAAGCAATAATTCCCTCTAGAAGGAAATGGAAACAATAACATAAATCTCTAAGAGATGCATTCTAAGCAGTTATGTTTGTTTTAAACTCTTGCTTTTCAAAGAGGGAAAGAAACGCATTTGATGCTTATACATGTAAAAAAACTTCATTCGAAGAGGGAGACGGGAGGAAAAATCATTTGCAACAACCCTTCTTTAACCCATGTTAAACAGTTTCCAACTTTTTATGGATTTGTTATAAAAACTTTTAGTATAAGTTTCTGTTTATTTCTAATTTACTAGTTTTCAAACATAGTATTAAGATAAATTCCCCTTGACTGAGCCACGTTGTATGTGTAAATCCTAGATTGAAGATAGAATAAATCGTCCATCAAACGATACGGGCGAAATTATTTTATACAGGACATTCAGAGGCAAACAAAACAGTTTTAGACAAAGATATTGAGAAAAATGTAAGATTTTTACTTCAGAAGCAAGCATAATACAATTGATAGAGCACAACAAGACTGTCCAATAGTCTCTGCTATGTGAGAAAACAATACCCAACTAGACTTGAATGATGATGTATGTCAGAAAGGTTGCCTGCTGGTGAAAAGTTTAGAGTTTAGAACTTCTTGACACAAGGTAAAATAAGAGTGACGGACCAAAATCATATAGAAGAAAATGATAAAATGTTTTTATTTTCTTCATTTATTATACCTTTAAAATCTAGTCAGAGCAATAAGTCAAGCACATTGCAACTATGTGAATCTTACCACAAGGAAACCAAATGCAAAGCCAGCTCCAGTTACAAGCAAATGTGGGTGATTCCGCATAACATCAGAAGGAGACAAATAACACCTGCATTAAAAAAACGCAGTGTGTTAATTTTGTAGAGAACATAATATAGCACTCATTTACATTAAGAATAATTCTTAATAGAACTAAAATCATGATTTGTCATCATAAATCAAGAGAATCTTCTCCCATCAAACCAGGGCATATTCTAAAGTAGAGACCCATGCTGGAAAGATTCGGCTGAAGATTTAATAAATTTTATGACCAACAATCAACGTGATATCTCCAGCTCGTCACATTCATGGAGCGGTGTGCTATAAATAAAACTGGTAGGAAAATTGGCAAGTAGTTGGATGTGCAATTTAAGCTCATAGAATGAACATGAAACACTATCAAAGCTGTTTAATGGTAAAAACCTAAATGGGCGTAGCTACAGTAAGAAGTTAGGTTATTTAAAGGCATGCTACAAGTCAACAAGCTGAATGATAATGCATTCCTAATTCAACTTTAAAATTGGAACTGCAAGACCGCCGAAGCGTAAAACTTACCATATGAGAACTCCCGTCAATAGAACACCAAATGGAAGGAGCTGACACCAAAATTTAATGCATTGTTAATAAAACCAAGTTATATAAAATGCATATATTTCTCTTTGAACGTTATTACCATGGCCAATGCCGTCAACATGCTTCCTTTTCTAGCCTGAATAACCTTGTGCACATTACAAATGCTGCACAAATTCAAACATAGAGATGATTAGTGTTTTGTTGTTACAGAACATCAAGGACAAAGAGCTGTAACTTAAAATTAAGACACAACTGGAACTATAAGGGCTTGTTTGGCAACTCACCCACTAACTTGGATAAGGGCAATAACTTGGACAAAGGCTTAAAATGTGTTTGGCAAAAACTTGTACAAGATTGGACAAGTTTTTTTTGTAGCTCAAAAAAGAGGCCCTTAACTAGGTTATATTTGGACTACCCCTATCTTGGTTCAATCTTGGCCTTAACCGGAGTAGTGTGAAGTTGTCAAACATACCTCAAGGGATTAAGATTACAAAAGAACCTAGAAGATCCAAAATCCAGTTCGGTGGAAGTTATTTCACTTTTGTTTTAATCACAAAGGAACATAAAATACATTGACTTTCAGACATCAAAGTGATGAGAAACCCAAAAATCTGCATATTTTGAATCTTCAAAGATAATGGTGCCAGAACAAGGATGTTATCATGTAAGATCCTGAAAGTTGTAAGACAACAGTATTAACCCTAGAGTTCTCATATATGCAGGAGCTTGTTACACTGTATTTCTTGTTGTTGGTCTCTGCGACTTAGATATTTTTTTTCCCTCTGAAAATCACATCTTATGCATGAAGCATGCACAACAGGCATGAGACAACTTCAACTTCCAGTTGCGACCCCACAGATATCCTAATACATGCTGTCATCTTTCACTGTGCACACTAGACATAAGCATGATATCAAACAATTAGAATTTTGCTGGGGTATTTTTCCTAGTTTTAACGTTATTCTACAAGTTGCAGAGAAAAAACTTCCGCATATTTCACAAACATTTCAGCCTAAACAACATTGCTTGAGGTCAAATATACTATGCTCTTGGAACTAAGATTATGACATTAGATACTTGGATTTTTCAGAAGTGCAAGAAATTTAAACAAGTGTACAGTGGTAAGTGTCAAACATCACATCAAATCATGATATATTGGTTGGAGGAAGAGGGTTTATAGAAAGAGAATATGGACGATACGTACTGATTGCCAAATAAGATACCACAAACCACAAACAAAATTACTGTTATCTACTAAGTGAACTTATGCTATTAGGAAAACCGTTAATACGAAAAAATAATAATAATAAGCATCGTACTTACTTGTATGCAATAGTAGGCAGAATACCAAAGATGGCCATTAAGAATAGAACAGCATCATGGAATGCGAGTTCTGGTATAATCAAACAAAGAAAGACAAAATTAGCATATGGAAACAAGTAGTCTATGAGCAAAGTAGAGCAACTTAAAGAGAAACTGTACATCATAATTAACTAATCTTACACTATCTTAAAAGTGTGTTGGATGTTAAAATATTTTCTTCTAAAAATGCCCTCCAAAACACATACATGCATACATAAAACACTTACATGCATTCGTAAACCTTACCGCTTCAAATCAAAGACATACATACATACATAAACTATACCCCTTCAAATTCATCTCATAACCCCCAATCTTATTAAATCATATTAATTAAAGGCTTTCGACTATAGTATTCTTGATATAAAAACGTATTCTCTGGTAACCACTATCCATTAATTCACATGTTTTATGTATGGTTTGTGAATGCATGTATGCGTTTTATGTATGCATGTATGTGTTTTGGAGGGCATTTTCGGAAGAAAATGATTTAACATCCAACACACTTTTAAGATAGTATAAGATTATTTGATTACCTACAATATGCCCTGCTTAACAAAATCTGTTGAGATCTCATAACCCCCTTTAAACTACCATTAATCACCAATTAATTCCAATTAAAATTACAACCATTCATTTCCCCAACTTAACCTCTCCCCTATAACCTCCACCATCTTCAACAAACAAGACAAAAAAAAAAGAGAGCAATCTGCCTTCTTATCTCCACACACATATTGAGGCTTGTGAACTTTATACAACTATGAATAAACTTTATTGTGTTTTTTTTCTATTTATGAGGATGTATGTAAAAATATGCATGTACGCGTGAACAATGATTTAAAAAGCCTCCGCCTAGCCCGCCTAGGCGTACGCCTAGACCTACACGGTACCTTGACCGTCTACCTAGCGTCTAGGTTGTACTTAGGTTGCCGACCTTGAACAAAACATCATCCATTACCGCGTAAGAAATCTGCATAAATGTCAGTCCAGCGCCTAAGTTTTCTATAACATTGGCATTTACTGTCAGTAATTATAATTAAAAACTAAGAAAATAGAAAAACGCCTAGATGCCTAGGCTTTAGGCGTCGAATCCAATGCCTAGGCTGTCTAGCGCTTTCTGTAACCTTGCGCATGAACTAATGGGATAAGGTAACTGATGGGAAACAGGGGAGGGGGTCTATCAGAATTAGCGATCTAAATCGAATAAATATCGTTTCGCCAAAATTCATGATCGTAGGCAGGAAAT
>JBAKGM010000200.1:27596907-27616986 GCA_037177215.1 Asparagus racemosus
TATATTCTTTCTCTATCTCTCTCTCTCCTCAATGGCAAAAAGCCAAGCAAAGAATAATGTTAGCTTCTAGGACTTTTCCTCTGTCCCCATTGCTTTGTGTTGATCATGCTTGTTTATAGGCGCGGGATCATTAAGTGGGTGAGTTAGGGGACCTTAACTTCTCTTAAATGGGTGAGTTAGTGGTCACTAACTCTCCTTAAATGGGTGAGTTAGTGATCATTAACTCTCTTGAAATGAGCGAGTTAGTGGGGTGAACCGTTTTCTTAAAAGTAGCTTCTAAAATGGCTATGGGTGATGTTCACCATTAACAGCCATGGGTGAAGTTCGCCAATGAAGGCCATGGGTGAAGTTCACTAATAATGGCCACAGGCAAAGTTCATCAAGGGAACTTTGCTAGAATGTGGATAGCCCATTTTCTTTAAAACATGGGTGATGTGGCCCACATGGGCTATTGGTGTACTGCTCGCTCAGGCGAGCTTCACTGAGACCTGAGTGAGCTTCACTATGTAGCCCATGTGGACTATTTGGGCAAAGTTTGTTTTGGGCAAACTTCGCATGAAGCTTTACTTTGACTTGATATTATGAGCGAACTTCATTATGACTTGAGCGAGCTTCGGTATGAGCTTGTGCTTGGGCCATTTTGATCTGATTTAGTGTTTGGTTCAGGGGCATCTACTTCTTAGGCTCAACTATCATACTTGTGCCGAGTATCAATCTAGGCCTCTCAAGACACGAGGGATCAACTGTATATGGAAAGGGCCAATATATTTTGACTGTCTATTGGGTTTACTCTGAGAAGACATTAAGGGCTTTATAGTTCTAGGCTGAGCCAACAAAGATCGGGCTTGTAGGAGCCACACACAAATTTAGCAAAAAGTGAAATATTTTTCATCGATAGGGGGTCTTACAATTACATTTGCTAGAAGTATTTCTTGAGATACTTCGCATTCTAGGGATGCTTCAAGACTTCACCACTTTGATTTTGTAGCCAATAGGTTCTTGGGTGAACTTCTCATATGACCTTGTAGGGTCGCTCCCAGTTTGCGGCGAGCATCCCGTAGTTGGCCTCTTTGTTGAAAGCTACTTTGCGATAGAATAGATCCCCTAGCTTGAATGTCCTTGGTCAAAATTGGCTGTTGTAGTGCTAGGCGATGCATTGTTGGTTGATGATCAGGGATCAGAGTGCTTGCTCTCTTATTTCCTTTATGAGATTGAGTCCGCTCCTGAGTCCGATTACCTTCTTTGTCCAAATGCTACAAGCACATGGTCGTCATACTGACTTCTACTAGGATGACTATCTCCACTCCATATGCCAGTCGAAATGGTATCTCCTCTATGGTGTTCTTGTGAGTTGCCCTGTATGACCACAGGATGCTGGGAAATTCATTGACCTATGCACCTTTCACTTCACCCACTCTTTTTTTAGTGCTTGTAGTACGCATTTGCTCTCTGCTTCTACTAAGCCATTGCATTTGGGGTGCACTGTTGATGCGAACTTGAGATGAATCTTTGACTCATTGCAAAAGTCATGAAAACCTCTATTATTGATTTGGGTGCCATTGTTGGGGATCATGGCCATAGGTACACTAAATCGACTGATGGCCGACTTCTAGATGAAGTTACAAATGTCTTTTTTACTGATTCTTTCCAAGGGCTCTGCTTCTATCCATTTGGTGAAGTAGTCAATGGTGATCTTAAGGAACTTTCACTGTCTGGATACTATTGGGAAGGGCCCCAGTAAGTCTAGTCCCCATTGGGCGAATGAGATTGGGTTGACTAGAGGTATGAGCTTGATTGTCGAAGCTTTCAAGATATTTGAGAAGAACTGGCAAGCTTTGCACCGAGCTACAAGCTTCTTCGAATTGGCCAAAGGGTTAGCTAATAGTATGCTTGTCAGATGACTTTCTGGGCTAGGGTTCTAGCCCCAATGTGGTTCCTGCATATGCCTTTGTAGATTTCTCTTAAGGACGTAGTCTGACTGCCCAGGTCAGAGGCATTGAAGATAGGGTCCTATGGTGCTACTTATGTAAGAGAGTCAGTAGAGTTAGCCGCCCATCATAACATACTCCAAGGCGTTTCTCTATAGGCTTCTAGGTTTTGTTTGATCTTCCCATATGATTCCCTTGGTTAAGTACTGGATGAATGGGTCCATCCAGCAGGTCTCCGTCTGTTGGTCTAATTGCATGACCAAATTTGATGTTATTTCGGCAACATTGTGCTGCTTGAGGATGTTTGTATATATTGGTCCCGCTCCTGCCCCCCGAGTTCGAGGAGCTTAGCTTAGATAGAGCATCCGCGTGAGCGTTGTAAGCTTTAAGGACCTGCTCGATCTTGAGCTCTTTCAAATTGTGTAGCAGCTCTTTGACCTTTTCCACATACTTGGCCATCCTGGGGTCTTTGGCTTCATAACCACCTCGCACTTAGTAGATGATGAGTCATGAGTCAGTGATGATGAAGACAAAACTAGCCTTGGCTGCTAAGGTGGCTCTAAGACCAGCTAGGAGGGGTTCATACTTAGCTTCATTGTTTGAGGCTGGAAAATCAAAGGCGATAGCATATTCGAAGATTTGCTTCTCTGGGCTGCATAACACTGCTCTAACTCTATTGCCATTTTCCCTTGAAGCACCATCCACTTTTAGCGCCCACCATAAATTCTGGTTGGTCAGAATTGGGATTCTTATTCTTCTTCAGTGCGATCTTCTTTGCCAACTTCGGAATTAGGGTTAGAGTTGTGTCCTGAGGTTGTGTCTGCAGGTTATCTTCCAGAGTGAATGGCTCAATCGGGAAGTTGGTGAGAACCTGGGCCTTGATGGTTGTGTTGGGTTTGAACTAAATATCATATTCGCTGAGCTCGACAGTCCAGCTTGTCATTCTTCTAGACATGGTAAGATTGCTGAGTGCTTTCTTCAAGGCTAGATTGGTTCTAACCATCACTATGTGTGGCTGGAAGTAAGGTCAGATTTTCCTAGTCGTGGTTAAGAGAGCGAAAGCATCCTTCTCAATGTGGAGGTAGTTGAGTTCTCCGCTTTGAGGATGTGGCTGACATAGTAGACCAACTTCTGCACGTTCTCTTGCTCTTGAACTAGGGCCAAACTGACCGCTTCTATTACGATAGCGAGGTAGAGATAGAGCTACTCTCCCTCTATGGGGCTGCTTAGCAAAGGCTTGGTAGTTAGGTGTCTCTTGAGGTCGGTGAACGCATTGCTGCATTCTTTCATCCACTGGATGTTGTCTCTAGACCCTTTACCTCCCTTTATGACTTTGAAGAATGGTAGGCTCCTTTCAGCCAACTTGGAGAGGAATCAACTTAAGGTACCTATCCTCTCATTGAGCTTCTGGATGTCCCTCACCATGTGAGGTTTAGTCATCTCTTCAACCATGGCTATCTTCTCAAGGTTGATATTAACTCCTCGTTGAGTGGTCATGAATCTGAGCAATTTGTCTGACCGGGCTTCGAAGGTGCATTTCACTAGATTTAGTTTCATCTAATACTGTTGAAGCACCAAAAAGACTTTTTTGAGATCTATTATGTGAGAGTTAGCATGTTTAGATTTTACTAGTATATTGTCTACATATGCTTCCATGTTGTGACCAGATTGCTCCTTGAAGATTTTGTTGATCAACATTTGGTAGGTAGCTCTTGCATTTTTGAGTCCGAATGGCATCACTTTGTAACAGTAAGTTTCCCATTTTGTGATGAAGGAGGTCATCCTCTCTTTGTGCTCCACCATCTTTATCTGGTTGTAGCCTGAGAAGGCATCCATGAAGCTGAGCATTTCGTTGCATGCACTACCGTCGACGAGTTGGTCGATCCGTGGGAGGGGGAAGCTGTCATTTGGACAAGCTTGTTGAGGTCAGTGACATAGATGCACATCCTTCACTTGTGCTAGCCTTTTAGACCAACACTATATTTCATAACCATTCTGGGTATTGGACTTTCCGGATGTACCCAGCCTTTAACAGCCAGTCAACTTCTTCTGTTGTAGGTTCATAGTGTCGGTCGATGCATAGCTCATGGGCCATCACTTCTAGGTCTATCCCAGGCATGTCCTTAGGTCCGCAAGCGAAGACGTCTACATTTGTGTATAGGTATTCAATGAATGCTCCTTACAATGGTTTGGGCAATTCTGATCTGATATGGACCTTCTTCGTTTCGTCGGTGCAGAGCTGAATTTCATCTAGCTTTTCAACAGGAGTTATCTGCTCCCTGTCTTTATCATTTTGTAGATATGCTTTGGATTTCTCGATCTATAGGGTTTTAGAGACTCCTTTGCCTTCATGGAGAGCATGTAGCATGATCGGTTCTCTCACTAGTTGCTTCTCACCACACCGACTCGTTTAGGAGTTAGGAATTCAAACATCTAATGATATGTAGAAGGCACAGCCTTGAGATCATTTAGGGATGACCTTCCCAGGATGATATCGTAATCTGACTTGACATCCATGACAAACTTAAACAGTAGATTGGCGAGGTTAATTGTCGATAACTATAAGCAGGGTAACCATGCCCTCGAGTCAGACCGAGTGCCCTGAGAAGCCGACTAGAGGGCTCGGGCATGGCCGCAACTCTGACTTGTTGATCTTCATTTGTCAGAACGCGTCCATGAAAAGGACGACAACCGATGTTCATGTGTCCAACATGATCCTCTTGACCTAGGACCCATTGATTTGGGTGGTGATAATAGTAGGATCATCACGAGGCATCATTACGCCTTTCAAGTTGACATTGCTGAAACTTATGGACTGATCCACATTCAGCTTCTTCTTGCACACATTCACTTCAAGGGCTAACCCAACGTACTTCTTTTGGGCATTATTCAACATCCCTCTAGTGGCGGGACCATTGTTGATGATGTTGATGGTGCCCCTATCACCAGCTTCCCTCGGTTGGTTCTTGCGTTGTTCAGGTCAGGGCGACCTTGATCTTCTCCTTTCTGGTCTCTCCTGGTTAGACCATTTTTTGCCGCAATTGTTGAGGCACTTCTTCAACAACCCTCTGCTGATGAGGTCATCAATGGCCATCTTTAGGATCTTGCAATCATTGGTGTCGTGGCTGTGGTCTTGGTGGTTCTGACAATATTGCCCAGAATACCTTCTTTGAGGGTTTGAGTCATGCGCAGGGTAACTTTGGTGAGATGTCCCTCCTGTTGGATCTAGTACTATGTATTTGAGAGAGGAGCATTGAGGGGAGTGAAGGCTGGTACCCTCATGTCATCTCTTCTCTGATCTGTCCTGTAATGTCGACCTGATCTATAATTAGACTCGGGTCGGTCAGATTTAGCCTTCTTGTTTCTGGAGGACTCGGCCTTGGAGGTTTCCCCTTGGGTAGTCCTCTTATGTAGACGACTGTCTTTAGCATCCATGAGTGCCTGTCTTGCGCAATGATGTGATAGTCAATGACAGGGTTGATGATCAGTGAGTCTTACAACTTCTCGTAGTTCAGACCCACGGTAATTGCGGCCATCACCACCATGATGCCTAGGCCTTCCACTTCTAGCTGCTTGACCTGAAACCTTTTAAAGTAATCTCTTAGGGTTTCACCCCACTTCTGTTGAACTTGTAATAAGAGAATAGAGATTGCCTTCCTCCTCATGTCTGCTAGGATGTAGTGGACAAATTGAAGAGTGAGCTTTTAATAACTATGGATGGAACTTTTCTCCAAAGAGTTCCACCATATATTGGCTACACCACTGAGCGTGATGGGAAAAGCTTTGTATATGTTGGGAAAAGTTTTGCATATGTCCGGCTTAGTTACATGTTGCATGCTCATTAGGTTGAAGAAATTTTGCACATGCTCAACCTGGTCACTTTCACCTTTATGTTTCTCGATGCTTGGCATCTTGAACTTGGGGCAAGTTGTGCTCATGATCTCATTAGAAAATAGGGGTGTTTCCCCCACTGGTGTCGGCTACTAGGTTGGAGGTCTGGTCATATCTAGAGGTTTTGTTGGCCATCATAGGGTCTGCCCAGTTTACTGGACTTTAGGTCACATATGTATATCGTATACCTTGAGATGGGTATCGTGGAGTACAGCTAGGATCTCGGCTTGAGGTTTCACACGACGCGTCCTAGTATTTAGGAGCTTGTTATGGATTAACCATGATGTGGGTTTGATGCTGCAGTGGTTGGGGGGTCGTCTCCTTGACCCAATCTTCCTCTTCATGTCGCCACAGTATTCTTTTGAAAACGGGGCGATGGGCCGGGGGGGGGGGAGGGTTAGAGGTGACTGAGCAGTTCATTCGCAAAGGAGGCAAAGTAATGCTAGAGTGACTGCGAATTCTTTGTGAGGATTCATCTAGTAAGGCTTGAGTGACATACCTGGAACTGAAAGATTCTCCCTGAGTGAAGTTTGGGATATGAGGGCCATTGGGATAAACCATTATCTCAAGAGCAGAAGAAGTGGCCTCACAGTGGGAGCCAAACTGTTGATGTGGGAAAATTAGTGTGTGGTTTAGGGGAGGTAAGAATGATCTTAGGGTCTCTTAATCTTCTCTAATGGCTGATTGTTTTGAATGGTATGTTGAACTGCAACTTCCTACACAGAAAACTAGAGGTTAGATACCCCAGAGCTTGTTTCCTCTGGCATGCTCTCCGACGCTTAAGTCAGTGACTGCTCTGATAATCTAAAAGAAAAGCAAAATGTAGTCTTTAGGGTTTTTTGCATACCTTCGAATAACAAAGATGATGCTATTTATAGGAATTTTGGGAGGGTATTTTGGTAATCTGACAGACTAGTTGATATGACACTGCACTGTCGGTTTTCATTTGTCCGCAACTGATTGGTTGGACGTAGAAAGCTATATCCATTGCATTTAATGTGATGGTGGCAGAATGACAGGAATGTGAGCGTCGTTCGAGGAGTCATTATGATGCCTAGACATTCATTAAATGTGATGGCGACTAGGTGGCGAAGTATTTGCGTCAAACTGTACTGCATAAAATGTGAACACTATTGACAAAACCACTCATCATTCATTGCTTCAGACTTTCCCCTAATGAATCTGACCCAAAGACGCCTTTTGAATTGACTCGAACTCAACTGGTAGATCTCGACTTGAAGACGTCTTTCATCTTGGACTCGGGTCAAACAGATGAGTCAGCTAGCTCACAGCTTAGACTCGGGTTGGATATGTTAGCCACACGTTTCATCCTAATAAGCCTGCTACGTGGCCAGTTTAAGGACATAGTAATTTTCAGAGTTTAACAAAGCTCGTTGCAAGCTCTCTCCCATCATGCATGCATAAGTGACAAATATAATTTCATATTGAAGAGGAACACGTTTTATCGGTGAATTGCTCTGGGCACGTGTTTTCATCTGATATAGGCATGGTGCACGTTATATAATTAAACTTTGTTAATTAATTAGGTAAACTAATGTTAAAAGTTTTGACAAATCTATTTGATATCCTTATCCCCCTACCATACGTACCAATAGAAGTTTGTGTTCCAAATTAATACACCCGTGTGGCGCTGGCCTGAGAATTTGGAATAGGATAAAACAGCAACTTGCATACCCTATGGCAAATGATTAACTTGAGTGTCTTTCTCCCTTGAGTATCTTTCTCCCCTCTACAACATTTTAATAATTGCCAACACTACGGGTGCCGTCACTGTAAGAAAAGCTTAAAAATCAGAGGCTTTGTAAGACAATCCAAGGCTCAGGGTGTTTAGTGGAATGAACAAATTTCAAGGACGTATCTCCAACATCCTCCAAAGTTCAAGGGGATTTCCTAAATTTCCTAGGTTTCTCTTGAAAATTAACCCTTCCTTAAAGAAGGACGTCCGTGCATCGTGTATGATTTTGGCACGTCTTGAATGCGTTATTATGTCCTAATTGCCAGTAGATTAATCATTACATAACAATTGATCAAGGTCATTTGATATTTATGTGGTGAATGATTGCAAGATGAAAGGTTGTGTCTCTAAGACATCATTATCCTTGATTAAGAAACGTTACTTCCAGTGAATTGTCTGCTCCGATAACGAGAAAATTTCACTGATAGCCAAGAAAAGTTAGCTATCCAACAATTCCATGAGAATTAAAACTGGAAAGATGGCATGAACAGGATACCTTTATCAAAGTAGAATGTCTTTACTATGGGTTAATTTTACAAATCCCCCCTTAACATTGGGGGGTCTTGCACGTAACCCTCTTGAATTTTATTTATCTCACACATAGCCTCCCTGATCTTTGGAGTGTCTCACAAAACTCCCCTGAAGTTTGTACTTTTCTCACCTGTATATGTCAGAAAGTTAATTGTGTGAGCGGGAGAATATTTAGAGGAGTTTAGGGTCTCTTAATTTTCTTTGATGGCTGATAAACTGTGGGAAGCAGAGCCCAATGCAAGTAACAAACGTTAGAGGTCCGGAGGAGGTTTCCCCCAATGTGCCCTATGACGCTCAACTCAGTGATAGATAAGCAATTTGAAGAGAGAATGCATAATCTAATCAAGGGTTTTGATCAAGCGCGCCTTAGCATAGTGGAAATAGCCACTATTTATAGAGGATGTGGGGGGCACATTGGTAATCTGACCCGACCAGCGGAGCTGGTGTTTTGCCTCCACTTTACATGTGTTGGCGGGCGATTGGGTGGATATGAAGGGGCACTCTCCTCGCATTTAATATGATAGCAACAGAATGGTAGAAGTGCGAGTGGCGTCCGAGGATTCATTATGACACTGCCCGATGTATTTATAAGATGGTGACTAGGCGGCGGAGCATGAGTGCCGACTACGCCACACGTTAAATGCGAATAACATTGACAAGGCTGATAGGTCCTTCTCTTCTCTAGGATGTTCCCTAGTGGAGTCTGACCAAAAGACACCTTTTGTCTTGGACTCGGACTTCTTTGATGGACTCTGATTTGGAGATGTCTTTCATCTTAGACTCTATCTGTTAGAAAGATAGGCTTGGTTGGTCAAGCTGTATTTATATTTGGGTAGGAACTTTTGGTCATATGACTCAACCTGTTAATTTGACACATGACCAACTTTTAAGGACTCATTAAACTTAGTGATTTTCAGGGTGTAACACTGGCCCCTTTCACTTGGACTTGGGGAAGCCGAATTCGAGAGAAAGTGAACTGTTTCATTCTTTGTTGCTTTAGGGATTCGAATTGACTTGTAGAAGACAAATATGATTTGTCGTGCTGACATCAGTGTAAAACGTGCACTTGTCTTCATGATGGAATGCTTTGCTTGACGAGAATTGTCAACAGATCCTAGAGATTCGAGTTCACCGCTCAAATTTTTGCGTATCGCTCATTGAGAGCTTATAAATTCCTTTGCCTCCTCTTCTTCTCAGTACGCAATCTGAATTTCTAGCCCTAGTATTTTCTGTGCTCTTGAATTTTTAAACTCCGATCATTTGCTTTGATCATCTGCTCCGATGGCTTTCGGCTAGCAATCTTCTCTGGTTCTCGTTCATAAGAGGGGCAGATTTTGCTACTCCATCCATACAAATCTTTAGTGTTCCATGATGATCTTGTGGCATGGGCAAAATCATATGACATCCCTAGCTCTTTCACGCTATCTATTCGTTCGTCTGATCACGCTGTCTACCACTATGCGGGTGACGTGGTACTGATGTATCGATAGCATCTTGACTTTGGTCTTAATTTACCTCTACACCCTTTTCTCTAGAGGGTATTTTGAGTGCTTGGAGTATCACCGGCGCAATTGAAGCTCATTTCGGTGTCCTTTTTAGTCGCCTTCCTCATCATCATTGCCTGGTGGAGGTTGAGCTAACCCTAGAGATTATGGGTCATCTGCTATGCGCTAAGGCTAGCAGGGGCAAGGGGCATTTTTACCTCTTGTCAATCGTTGGTTTTTAGATGGTCTCAGACATCCCTGATACCAATAAAATATGGAGGGAAAATTTCTTCTTTATTTTTGGTGCCGACCCGGTTTTAGCATGCTCTACATGGCTGAATATCAAGAAGGAAGGCTTGAAAGTGGGGGCTTTCTTTGAGGTGGAGAAGTAAGGCTTGGAGAAGATCCGAGCCTATAAGGGGTCTCGTCAATGTGAGAACCTTTTTGACAATGTCGTGCTTCGGGCTGCCGGCATCTCCATTATGATGGCTACAGAGGAGGATCTTGCTTACACTACACTTTTGCCTGCTGAAGTGCAGTTAGAAGAGGCCCCTCGTTCCGGTCTCTCCTTGGGACCTTGAAAGTGCATGCGTGCTGAGTTGGCAGAGGATGAGGTCTAGACTCTTCATCAAGATCTAGCCTAGCTCATAGCCCAACTTAGCATGGGCTCGACAACCTCCACATCCTAGGCTGAGAGGTCTAACAAGAGAAAGAGGAAGAATGTCATCTCTAAGGATAGTTGCCCTGCTGAGGGTGATGTGTACGCCCCCTTACGCTCGAGGGTGAGGTGAGTGATCTTGCACCTGGGTCAGCTAGTGGGGTTTCAACTTCAAAGGTTCCTACTTTTGATGTCATTGACTTGGGGAGCAAGCCTCCGTAGTAAGCCGCCGAGTGGGAGGAGGTTGCCAAGGAGGTTCATGTTGCTCTGGAGTCAGTGGCAATTTGGATCCTACTGAAGGTGAAGTCAGCACTGTGGCCCATGTTGAAGCAAGTGAGGCCCCCGAGCCTTGGAGGAAATCTAGAAAGGAGATGGTTACTGAGAGGAGCCGGTCATTGTGGAGGAGTCAGTTACTGCGAAGGAGTTGGCTTCAGGATGTTCCTCGAGGAGATCTGTTCAAGTAGCCCTTCCTCCATCGTATTGGCCCTCTTGTTGAGCAGGAGACGTGTTGGACGACCCTTATTGGGTTGGCTAAGACTGGCCTTCGACATAAGAGGGAGACAATAGGCGACTTCATTTTTGTACTGGGTCATTAGCTAGATTCAAGAGGTCAGTTCTGGAATCCAGGTCTGACCAGGCTAGCGCAGTTGATCAAATTTACTTCCCCAATGATGAAGCCTTGATGAGTAGGGTACCCGACCTCGGCCTTCATCAGATTCTCTAGAGCTATCTTGCCAGAGGCTTGCTGATGGGGACTGAGTTGTTCAGCAGGCTAGAGTCAGCCCACAAGCTCTTCGTCAAGCTTCAGGAGGAGATGACGGTTCACGGGGATGCCCGTGAGTTAGCCAAGTTGTTGGCCACTCAAAGGGAGAGTGAGTTGGATCAACCTAAGAAAGGAAAGGTGGAGATGGAGTGCGAGCTGACCTCTTGTGCTGAGGAAGTTAAGGCCACTACCGAGTACTTTTGACATCGAGGTGTGCTTCTTGAAGCCACAAGGAGAAAGATCAAGGATAAGGAGAGGAAGAATAATTAGGCCCATCATGACTTGAGTGTTGCCGATGAGTGGATCAAATTTCTTGAGTCAAAAGTTGAGGTGGAGAGGAAGGAGAGGAAGGACTTCTAGGAGCAGGCCCGAGAGGCTCGGCTTGAGGTGGAGGACTTGAGGGTGATGTTGAGGGAGGAGATGGATTTTTAGGAGTCTTTTAAAAGTGACACCGCCCAAGCTGCTCAGAGGGCTGAGTAGCAGCATAATTCCCTCCTCGATCAAATTTGAGACCTACAAGAGCAACTGATGTTCCGGGAGTCGGGGGCCTTCATAGATCATTTAATCGAGAAGTACCACACTAGTCCTCTTAGAAAAGTTAAAGTTGCTCTCACTTGTAAGGTGGGTTTTGATGACTTGATAGCCCAGCTCCCTCTCGAGCTCAAAATCAAAGCCGACCGACTCAAGTACCCTTCCTAAGTGATAGTTTTCCTAGACGTCCTCAGCACGCTCGAGGTGTTTGGTGGAGTGAGAAGGGCTAAGGATAGTTAAGACGTGGATAGTGAGTCAGATGAGGGCTCGACCAAGGTGGGTTCCAGTGAAGAAACCAACCCATCTTCACCATCTAACTGACCAGGGACCTCATCTTCTGCTCTTGCCTCGTGATTTTTTAATTTTTTTTATAGGTTCTTTACTTGTCAAGTCATTGTAAAAAAGCCCTATAAATTTTAGTAAATTAATGAAAACGGCTCATTTTATGCAACTCGAATCCGTTTGTACTTTTGTTTCTGAGTTATTTCTCGTTGTGTCTTGGGTTCATTCTTAAAGACCGATACCAAGGGCATTTAGTGCTTTGAATGAGTTGATGAACGCTGAGTCACGAGGATGCTTCATTGTGCCTTGACTTTACTCTTTTAGGCTGATACCAAGGGCTTTTGACAACCTTGGATGCGTTGGTAAAGACCAAGTCGTAAGAGATTTTAGTTGTGCCTTGGGTTTACTCTTGAAGATCGATGCCAAGGGCTTTTGAGGGCCTTGGACTAGTCGGTGAAGACCGAGTCACAATGTTAGTGACTTGGTTTGATATGAAAAATCGATACTAAGGTCTTTGAGTGTCATGGATGAGTCAATGAAGACCGAGTCACAAGGTTAGCATCTTGGTTTTACACACAAAACTAATACCAAGGTATTTGAGTGCCTTGGAGGAGTTAGAAAAGACCGAGTTGCAAGGTTAGTGCCTTAGTTTTACACACGAAAACTAATACCAAGGTCTTTAAGTACCCTGGATGATTTGGTGAAGACTGAGTAGCAAGGTTAGTGCCCAGGTTTCATATGAAAATCGATACTAAGGTCTTTTAGTGCCTTGGACAAGTTAGTGAAGACCAAGTTGCAAGGTTAGTGCCTTGGTTTTTTACATGAAACCGATAGCAAGGTGTTTGAGTGTCTTTTACTTCTTTATATAAGATTTTGTTTAAAATGATAAGTCAACTTCTCATTAATTTGGAGATTTTTTATTACATTCATTGGAAATACTTCTTTAGGTGTTCTATGCTCCAAGGATGCTTCAAAACTTTCTCATTTTGATTTTGCAACTAGTAAGTTCTCAGGTGCACTTCTCTTATGATCTTGTAGGGTCCCTTCTAGTTTGTGACGAGATTTCTATGATCAATTTCTTTGTTAAAGGTAGCTTTTTAGAGGACTAGATCTCCTATGTTGAACCTCTAGGGTTGAACCTGGCTGTTATAGAACCAGGCAATACGCTGCTAGCAGATTATAAGAGATTGGAGTGCTTTCTCTCTTGTTTTGTTGGCAAAGTCTAGCATGCTTCTTAGGCTGATTTGATTAGCTTCTTTGTCGAAGTGTTGTAGTTGCATAGTAGACATACTGACTTCTACCGGGATGACTGCTTTCACTCTGTACGCTAATCGGATTGGTGTTTCATCTGTGGAGTTTTTGTGAGTTGATTTGTATGTCCAAAAAATACAAGGGAGTTCATTGATCTAGGTTCCCTTTGCTTGGTCCACTCTCTTCTTCAGTACTTGCAGTATGCACTTATTTGTCACTTTTGCTAGACCGTTGCATTTGGGGTGTGCTACTAATGCAAACTAAAGTCAGATTTTCCATTCTTCGCAAAACTTGTGGAATTCCTTGATATTGAATTGGGTACTATTGTTAGTTATGATGGTTACCGACACTCCAAATATGCTAATGACTAATTTTTAGATATAGTTGAAGATATCATTTTGGCCATTCTCACAGATGACTCTGCTTCTATCGACTTGGTGAAGTAGTCTCTGGCCACAACTAAGAATTTTCACTGTCTAGTTGCTCTTGGAAATGGCCCTAACAAATATAATCCCCATCGAGTGAAAGAGATCAGGTTAATGAGAGGAGTGAGCTTAGTTGTCAGAGCTCTTGGTATGTTTGAGAAGAGTTGGCAAGCTTTGTACTGGGTTGTGAGCTATTTTGACTCAGCCAGAATGGTTGACAAGTAGTAGCCCTGCCTGATGGCCTTTTGTGCTAGGGTTCTAGCCCCTATGTGGTTTTTGCATATGCCCTCATGGATTTCCCTTAGGACATAGTCTAACTCTTCAGGCTGGAGGCACCGGAGATAGGGCCCCATGCATGCTCGTGTAAGAAGTAGAGTTAATCTTCAATCATGAGATATTTGAATACATTTCTCTGTAGGATTTTGGCCTCTACTCGGTCTTCAAGCGGAGTCCCCTTTTCAAAATAGTGGATGAGTGGATCCATCTAGTATGGCTTTGATTTCAGCTCTCCTTGCATGGCCAAGTCTGCCATTGCTACTATTATTTCAGCAATTCTGAGTTGCTTGAGGGTTCCTACATCTATTAGCCCCTGTCCTACCCCCAAGCTCGAGGAGCGTAGCTTGGATAGAGCATCCTCACATGTGTTGTGGGCCCTTGGGACCTATTCGATTATGAATTCCTTCTACTTGCCCAACAGTTCTTCTATCTTCCCCGAATACTTTGCCATTCTAGTGTCCTTCACTTCATACTCTCCCTGCACCTGGTAATCGACGAGTTGAGAGTCAGTGATTATAAAAATAGACTCTACCTTGGCCGCTAGGGTGGCTTGGAGGCCGACCAGAAGAGCTTCATATTCTCTTTATTTTTTAAGGCCAAAAAGTTGAAGGCAACTGCGTATCGGAGATGTGTCCCTTTGGGTTGTGCAGTACTACTCCAGCTCTGCTGCCACATTCTCTTGAGGATCCATCTACTTTTAGTATCCACCATGATGATAACTCTAGTTGATTATATTTGGGGATACTATTCTTCTTGGATGTGATCTTTTTGACTGGCTTTTGGACTAGAAGTAGATCCGCTTCCTAGATTCAATTAGGAAGTCGACAAGGACATGAGCCTTAATGGTTGTCATGGGTTTAAATTGGATATCATACTCACTAAGCTTGATGGTCCAATTGATCATTCTCCTAAAAGTGGTTGGTCCATACTATCACCGTGTGGGTTTGGAAATATGGCCGAAGCCTCCTTGCCATTGCGACGAGAGTCAAAGAAGCTTTCGTACTATGGATATAGTTGAGTTCAGCCACTGTCAGGATGCAGTTGACATAGTACACAAGCTTCTGGATACTCTCTTCTTCTCAAACCAGGACCAAACTCATTGTTTCTACTGAGTTGGCGAGGTAGAGATAGAGTTGTTCTCTTTCTATGAGGCTGCTTAACAAGAACTTGGTAGTCAGATACCTCTTAAGCTCTATGAAAGCATCACTACACTCTGTTGTTCACTGGATGTTATCTCTTGGTCCTTTGACCCCCTTCAGAACTTTGATGAAGGGAAGGCTTCTCAGCCGACTTGGAGAGGAAATGGTTTTTCGTTGGTACTCTCCTATTTAACTTTAGATGTCCTTTTTTGTGTGGGGTGTTTCGAGCCCTTTGAATTACAATTAATGCAGATTACAATTTAAAAGAAATTATAAAGAATATAAGAAAAACTTATATTGGCTAGGTTCTTTTTTGTGTGCCAATGAAGCGTCGATCTTGTACTCTGTTGATGGTTCGAGCAGTAGACCATGGGTCTTTTGCTGATTGAAGATGTCTGAGTAAATAGATGACTAATTACCTCAAAGAGATACTATCAGATTCTTTCTCACAAGGACTATTGATTAGCTGAGGAAAACAAATCCTTTCTTCTAAGGATCATTGATCGAGCTAAATGATTAGCCGATGAGAATGACCTATGAAGTTTAGATGCCTAGCTAAGGACAATGCTAGCCCAATTTCTTTTGTACGCCCCCTTTCCTTTATGTTGATCATGCCTATTTTTACAGGCTTGAGAGCATTAAGTGGGTGAGTTAGTGAGTCTTAACTCCTCTTAAATGGGTGAGTTAGTGGTCATTAACTCCCCTTAAATGGGTGAGTTAGTGGGATGAATCGTTTCCTTAAAAGTAGCTTTTAAAATAGCTATGGGTGAGGTTCGCCAATAACGGCCATGGGCGAAGTTCACCAATAAAGGCGACAAGCAAAGTTCATCAAGCAAACTTCGCCAGAATATGGGTAGCCCATTTTCTTTGAAACGTGGGTGACATGGCCCACATTGGCTATTGGTCACGGCGACTTAGGCGAGCTTCACTATGTGGCCCACCTAGACTATTTGGGCGAAGTTCCTTTTGGGTGAACTTTGCTTGAAGCTTCACTTTGAGTTGGTCTTAATAGCAAGCTTCATTATGACTTGGGCATACTTCGCTATCGCTTGGGCGAGCTTTGCTATGGGCTTGTGCTTGGGCCATTTTGATCTAATTCATTATTTGGTCCATAGGCGTCCACTGCTTGGGCTCAACTATCAAATTTGTGCCGAGTATCAATCTAGGCCTCTCATGACTTGAGAGATTAACTGCACGTGGAAGGAGCCTATATATTTTCACCGTCTACAGGATCCCCCTAAACGTTTTTGACATCCTGCATTTAACTAGTAGCAGAGATTGAAATACTTTGGGTAATAACCAGAGGTGTACTATTGAACGTAGCTTCAGTCGTTTTGTTTAGAGCAGATCTGTCTTCACTCAACTGCTTCATTGTAAGAAGTGTACTATTAAACATGGTTTTCATCACTGTGAGTTCATTTTGTGTTGAATACTCAGTCGTATTTGCGTGTCCTCTTGTTTTGAGGATTTTAAAAGAGCTCGTCCAATTCTGTGTTTGGAACAAAGTTGAAAATGCCATTTTAACCCATATTTGGAGCAAGTTGGCATTAATACTAGAGTGTAGACGGATATTGGTGTATCTACTAGAGTGTAGCCAAATGTTAGCGTAGCTGCTGGAGGGTAGCCGAATGTTAGCGTAGCTACAGGAGCGTAGCCGAAAATTCAACCACAGTTTATACTCGTACGTAGCTGGAGTATTCCATCATCTCAACCGAGCTAGAGAGATTCATGGTGTCTATAGTTTAGGCTTTTTAGTAGTTGGAGTGTAGGAAATAATTTACATTCATGTACCTGTTGGAGTCTATACAGTTTATGCTCTTTAGGGCGTTAGAGCGTGGAGAAGTAGTTTATACTCATATACTCATCGGAGTGTAGGGAGTAGTTTAAACTCATGTACCAGTCAGAGGTTAGGAAGTCGTTTAACCTCATAATCCCATTAGAGGTAGAAGAGATCGAGAGAGGTGTGATATTAATGTATCAGATCTATAGAATGGGTACTGTTTAGAGGTGTAGTGTTAACATAACAGTACTTAGGAATTTGACAGAGGTGTAATGTTAATGTGTCAAAGGGAGCAACCGACAGAGGTGTAGTATTAACCAGTCAGTTCAAAAGAGTTCAAGGGACGACTACCATTTAGAAGTGCAATGTTAACTTAACAATATGAGAAATCAGTGGTTGTGCAATGTTAGCCGATTAATTTTAGAAGGAGAATTGATAGAGGTGTAATGTTAACCGGTCAAATCATATGAGAGATTGGTAGAGATGTAATGTTAATCAATCAAACTGAAAAGAGAAATTCAACAGAGATGTATTTTTAATCGGTTGACGAAATGGTCCGACAGAGGTGTAATGTCAACCGTTCAGTTCACTAGGATGCAAACCATTCAGATGTATAATGTTAATGTGACGGTAGCAAAATACACTTGGAGTCGAACGGAGGTGTGCTGTTAACATGATGACTTGCTGGGGGATTATGTTAGGATTGAACTTATATGATTGATGATTTTGGTTGAGACATTATTCTCATTGTCAGAGGTGAGAGCTTTAATATGACCGAAGACCCTGTGGGGAGTATTGGTTGGCATATGGTGCAGTGTTAACTATTAAAAAACCGTTCTCATGACTGAGGATTGGAGATAAGGCTTGAGCCCCTGTCTTTAACTAGAGACATGACTGAAAAGAGCTATTTGAGATAGCTCAGAAGCATGAACTTCTGTTGTCTCCACATTTAAGAGGAATGAACCTGAACGGATAAGTTGTATCGATGCTAGGTTTGCCATGTTTAATGGGCTTAATTGGTATCCAGGATCTGCTAGGGATATGTCTTGATTTAGTGCTTCCATCATTCGAGAAGGATAAGCTCAGAGTCAATATCTTTTGAAAGAAGTAATTTTGGAGGAGTGAATCACATGCTGCCAGGCATGTCGTAATTGATGGACTTTTATGAGATGGAGAATTATATAAGGGTGGTGGTCAATGTTCATACTGAACTCAATTGGGGATGTGTTTGATTTTGACCCCTCTTTGTAACGTTTCATTAGACGCCTTCTTCAGCTTTTTGGCCAAAGCTAGAGGCTTCCTCTTTACTCCTTGCTGGAAGGCATATCGAGGTGCTAGTTGAGTTTGATGCATTTAAAGGTGGATTCTTTGAACATTCTATAATTCAATTGGCCGGTCACCACATCAATGATCATGAGGAGTGGTACACTACCTTCCACACCTTCGTTGAGCTAGAGAAAAGTCTACAATTGTTGTTCTTTAATCGCCTTTTGGGGTACGAATGTCATATCGTACTAAGATATCAAGATCACTTACTTCGCAAGCCTAGAATTAGAGATCCGTATTTCATCATGAGTATTCACAAAGGGTTAACGTAAAGGCTGCCATCAGAAGTGTAGTGTTGAACATGATGACTAATTGCTTCAGTAGAGGTTAAATTATTGGGCATACCAAATAAATAAGGTCTTGCCGTTAAAGACCCACGAGGCCTCAAAACGCTAGGTTGAATCATAGCCGTAGGAGGTTGGGTTGGCGTTGTTGAATAAGCGTTGTCATAACCATTGCAGGCTATGTTGATAGTTTTGATCAACTAGATTTGGAGAGTGTTAAACTACTATAGCAGTGAAGCTATTAGTAGGCAGAGGGATGCTCTATATTGAAGGCATGAGCTTGACAAGACTTTCAAAATGCCGAGGGTGTACTATCTCACTCTCATCATCAGAGGATTATCCCATCTCATTATCATCATCTTCACAGCTTGACCACGGATCATATTGATTAAATCTCTCAGTAGATTTCTCGGCAATTTCTGCCTGCTCAATTAGATCTTTTCATGAATTAGCCTTGATAGCGCCCATGCAGGCTTCCACTTGGCTGAGAAAGTTATGTCGGCAAGTCTAGAGTAATACTGGCAATGGGCATGTCTCGGCATCGTAATGACAGGTTATGAAACTATTCAATGTAATATCTGATCGAATCATTTCTCCTCTATTTTTCTAAAAGAACCATGGCTATTGTTATATCAGATTGGTCTTCAAGGAATTGGAACACGAAATGTGATTCCAAGTCAGCCCAATATTTGATTGATCCTTTGGCTAGATTCTGGAACCAGACAAAAGCTACCCCCTGAAGGAATTGGCTACTTCTCTTTTGAAGTGCTTGTAGAGGCTGGTAAGTAAGTAGCAGTTGTTGAAGTATATTTTCGAGTCGCTCAAAACACCCATTGGATGCCTTCTTTTGAACCTCAATTTGATAACTAAGGTCATCGATGGCCTCTTTTTCTGCCATGTTGGTAGTTCACTCCTGTCCTTGACTTGAGCTAGGAGTTGTGTTTGATGCTCTGGCTGAGTTAGCGCTGCTAGCAAAGGGATGATCCAACTGTGAAGGAGTTTGTTGAACAGGAAACCTCAAAACAGAGTCATCAAAAGGGATACCTACCCGTTATCTCACTCGAGTGTGGCAATAGATGCCATCGGCCTCAGGAAGTATACTCAAAATACTAGGAGAATAATCTGGATATGATGTGTTATCGCTATCTTCTTGGGTTAAATTAGTCATATTAACCGTGAACTCTTAGAGATCAAGGTCGAAAGCATCATTGTTCTTGCGAGATCATTGTCACCGCTTGTTCTAAATTCTAAAGGTTTAGGGAATGGGTTAAGATGGGGAATCGCCGACTCATTGACAGACAGAAACTTACATTGTTGTGCCCTCTTTTGAGAGAGGTGTAGGCGTTGGAAATTGCTTATCAATACCCGAACGAGACTCGTAACCGTGGGTTGACACCAACGACCCATCTAATGATGCGACCAAGAACCGCTGACGACGTAACTGCGCCACAAAACACATAAAGCGTGTCGACAAATGCATGAAGTGAGTCGGCAAGGCGTATGAGTCAACGAAGCGACGTATCGTAGAATAAATCTAGCGACGAAGCTTCAGGTCAGCGAGATTCGACAAGGCGAGTCGACCGGACTTGAACGTCGATGAGACAGAATTAACTAGACTCAACTGACAACAACATTACGCCGACCAGATTCTGAAATCAATGGAACGATCGACCGAGCTTTGATTCGACACAACCAGATGAAAACGAGCTCGGACAGAACGGCGGACGAACGAACGAACGCCGAAACAAAAGAAAAGAGGCTAAATAGCACCTCG
>JBAKGM010000200.1:27655050-27675640 GCA_037177215.1 Asparagus racemosus
TAAATGGAAGGGCTCTATCCTTTCCTTTTCCAGGCCATGCCGACTGAAGGTATAGGTCAAAATAGGATTTTCAGATCAGGTCGTCTGACTGATGGTCACCTGAGTCTTTACGATTCTCTGAGTGGAGACTCCACTCTTAGTTTCACCCAGGTAGCGCCGACTGAAGGTATGCGCTAAGATTTTCAGATCAGGTCTTCCGACTGAAGGTCACCTGAATCTTATCAGTTCTCAGAGTGGAGATCCCACTCTTACCTCCATCACTTTTCTAGGTAGCGCCGAATAAAGGTATGCACTAGGATTTTCAGACTAGGTTGTCCGCCTAAAGGTCACATGAGTCTTTTCAGTTCTCGGAGTGGAGATCCCACTCTTAGTTCCATCTGCATCCTAGGTAGCGCCGACTGAGGGTACGCGCCAGGATTTTTAGACCAGGTTGTCCTCCTGAAGGTCACCTGAGTCTTTCTGGTTCTCAGAGTGGAGACTCCACTCTTGGTTCCATCCCTCTCTCAGGTAGCGCTGACTAAAGGTATGCGACGGGATTTCCGGGTCAAGTTGTCCGACTGAAGGTTGCCTGAATCTTCTCGACTCCCAAGGCAGAGTTCATGCTCTTGGTTTTATTCATTCACTATGAGAGATAGAATATAAAATTCTTCCTCTCTCACCAGTTTAATCTTATCAACAAAAATCCTTTAATCCAAGTTTTATCTTGGGGAATTTGATCCCGAATGCTAAGCAGGGATAGGTCGACGCCTAGCACGCGTCGCTGGGTTAGTCTTCCCATAAAAAAAGATGAAGTTTATGTATTCAATATCGTAGCATAAAGTCTAAGAGAGTTTGCCATATTCAAATGGTAATCGGGTAAAGGCACACCAAATCCGTTGAGGGCTTGGAGTTTGCCAATAACCCAAAAGTCGACACCTCACACGTGTTGCTAGTTTTAGTCATTTTCCAATTAAAAAAGGAGTGCCAAGGTTCATCTTGAGGAATGTTATCCCAAATTCTAAGAGGGGATAAAGTCAGCGTCTCACGCGCGTCGCCGGTTTAGTCTTTTTACGATTGAGGAAGACACCAAGTTTTATCTTGGGGAAGTTTATCCTGAATCCTAAGAAGGGATAAAGCCTACGCCTTATACGCGTTGTTGGTTAGGTTCTTAATCGCATTTTAAAGAAGGAAAAATAACAAAAGTCTGCATATTTAAAATTTCAGTAGGTTGTTAACAAACACCACAATCCACACCTTACCTGTGTGGGGAATTTTGTCCCAAATCCTAAGTAGGGATAAAGTTAAAACCTCACACGTGTTACCGGTTTAGTCTTTTTCTGACTGAAGAAGACACCAAGATTCATGTTGGGGAATTTTATCCCGAATCTCTAAGAAGGGATAAATCCAACACCTCGTACGTGTGCCGGTTTAGTCTTTTACCAATAGAAGAAAGATACTAGAACACTAGTCTAGGGAATGTTATCCCGAAGCCTAAGAAGGGATTAAGCCGACGCCTTACACGCGTTGCCAGCGGGTTAGTCTTCCCGTGAAAATGACGAAGTCTACATATTCAATATCGTAGCATTAAGTCTAAAAGAGTCCCATTCTTTTAGCACAACGTCACGTGCAGAACGGGTTCAATTAATCCGCACGCTAGCCCGATTCAAACCGTAGTCGGTAAAGGCACACCAAATCCGTTAATGGCTAGGGTTTAGCTAGTAACCCTAAAGTCAACGCCTCACACGTGTTGCCGAGTAGCCTCTTGCCCGTAAAAGAGTACCAAGCCTATAAATTCAACACCATATCACCAAGCCTAGGAGAGTTTCATTCTTTTAGCACAACGTCACGTGCAGAACGAGTTTTGATAATCCGCATGCTATCCCGATTCAAACGGTGATCGGTAAAGGCACATCAAATCCGTTGATGGCTGAGGGTTTGCCAAAAATCCTATGAGTATTGTGGTTGATTATTTCAAATGAAATAAGAAATCATAATAAGCAGGAAAAAGGAGGCAAGATCAGACATCAAGTTTATGACAATATGAAGTTAACTTGGACTTCATCAAGTTCTTTCTCGAAGGACTTAACTCACTTACACCAAATAAAGGCGCTCAAGACAAGGAGGAAATAAACACATAGAGAATCTCATTCATCAAAAGATTTTGGGGCAATACATTTGAACAAAGTTATGATAACATGTTCAAACAGAAAAAAAAATAAAATATCCCAAGATCAAGGCGAAGCTTTAGTTTTATTCGGCGCAGTCTAACACCGTGAATGATTTGAGTTCAGCCTGGAGATCAGCTAACTATTTCACCTGGTTCGATTGGACATGGGCCTCCACCTCCCTCTCAAGTCTCTCTTCAGAAAGCCTAGCAGTAGAAGCCTCTTCTTCATGCTACAGTGTATGAAGGGTTTGCATCATTTCGAGAAGGCGCGATAGGCATCGGTGCTCTCGCGCTTGAGGTCCTCCAGGGTTGACCACCTCTTAGAAAGATGAGCGCTCGTCCGGGCAGTGGTAGGAGTGTAAGCATCCATGCACATTGCAAAAGATGTTGCCGCTCACGCAGATTCATGGCAATCGCCTCTTGCTCCAGTATGCGTTGTGTTCGTGCTTCGCGTTCTCTCATTATCTTGACTCGAGCTTCACCTATGAGGTGCCACACCTCATTGCATGGTTCGAAGAAGGCCAGCGTTTTTGCACAGAACGCGAGACCCTCCCAGTGAACAAGCTTCTGGTCACAGTGCAAGGCTAGCTGAATACCGCCCACACACTGAACCTCCCCAAGCAGCTTACTAAGAATGGGTAGAAGTCCGCGTAGAACCCCCACCTAATGCTAATAATCGAGATCACCTATTTCAAAGCATCCTCCAACCACTGATGGACGCCCCTCACGATACTAGAGTCAGGGTCAGAAAACCTCTGACCCGGAACAATCATAGCGTGAGGTTGAATCTGAGAGAGGGGCCCGTTGTGGTCAACAGGCGGGTTCCATCAGTAACCTCCGATGCTAGACGAATTAGGGAAACCAGGCTTGCACTGAGGTTGAGGACTGGGCAACTAGGTAGATGTGGGTTTAGTTATGTCCTCCCCCTCATTGTCAATGAAGACCATCTCTGGATCCTCGACGGAGTCGCCAAACAAGTAGTCAGTCTTTCTCAGAGGCTGATTAGAACTGGTGTCCCTCACAAGTGGCGCGTCAGTCATCAGCAATCTCAATACACGAGGACTCCCCTCAAGTACTAACTGGGTCACCTCCACAAGCGTATCTGGTGTGAACTGAGATAAAATAAAGATGGTGGGGTCATCACATGTGGAATAGTCCTCACCACGGCGCCCATCAACTGCATAAGAAGGAAACGCTCTAGAGGAATACTCGACTGAAATAAAAAAAATCAGGACGGGTCAAACTCAGATACAAAGAAAATATTAGGCGTTTAACTCATCTTGCAAACTCGTGAGATAGAGTCACGACTTCATAGTGGGAGAGCTGATTCTGAAATGCCTTATCGGCTCCTAGGACAATATACTCCATCACATAAAGTAACGGGGTATCCCATCCTGCCGACCATAGTTCATCATAAAATTGCTCCCGTCAATGGCTGAAATATAAGTGTCAATCCTCACCAAGGAGGAATCAAGGCTATGTAAGCGTCGATCCTCACCAAGGAGGAATCAAGGCTCTTCCCAATTGCCTCACCAAGGAGAATGAAGCGGGGATGCAGTATGCAAATGCAAACCGGGAGCGTGTGAAAGGATGTGAAAGGCTCACTAGCAAACGACAGGGGCACGCCCTCGCGGGAAGGGGTAGACGGCTAGATCCTTAGAGCGCGTGATCTTCCCGACAAAATAAAGTCAAATACGCAGTCGAAAAAGCTAAAAAATTAGCAAATACGGTAAAAAAGGACACGTTTGGTCAGAGCGTGGCCCATCGGCCATGGCCGAGGCACCAATGGGTGCCTCGGCTCGACCGAGGCTGCACCAGTGCCTTGGTCGAGGCTGAGGCTCCCAGCTCCTTAGCCAAGGTGCTCGGCCATGGCTGAGCTGCCTGGCCGCGGTTTGGCCATGGCCGAGCCGTCCCCTCTTGTGCGAAGCAAAAAAAAGGAAGAAAAAATAAAAAAGGAGAGAAGAAGGAGAGAAAATTTGTTAAACCCTAGTTTTCTTTTTTCATGTAAACCCTAATTGTAAACCCTTGTACACTCACCTCGAAGTTGAAAGAGATGAGACGACACGAGACGAGAAAAAGAGAAAAAAGAAGAGTAGGGGGGCCGGCCTATGTCAGAGAAAGAGGGAGGAGATGGGTATTTGTAACAGTCCCTAATGGGGCCCAAACTAGTTCCAATTAGGATTCTACTCGGTCTCTAATTAGGAGCCTAATTGGAGCCCTATCCGGATGCCAAAACAGTGCTAAATCAGCCCGTTAATTGTCTCCTCCTCTCCTTCACACATCTGAGGGATCCCGAATAATTTTTCAGCAAAGTTATTGCCGCATGAAGGCCCCTTCACGTCCGGTTCAATTGATACAAATTCAGAAAATACTCCAAAAAGGTACACGAGTATAAACTGTTTCTTATTTTGGCCGAGAAGTTCCTGGAAATTATTTTCGTAAAATTTTCTTAAGGATAACTCACTGAAAACTCCAGTAAACACACGAGTATAAACTGTGTTGACGCCGGGCAACGCGTCACCGCCGTAGGATTCGCCAATCAACGCTTCGAATCCAAGTAAAATTGAACGTCGATCAACGCGTCGCACTTGCTGATTGAAGGTTAAACTCTACATATTTTGACGCCAATCAACGCGTCGCAACAAAGAATTCCCCGATCAACGGAGGAGTCTCGAAAAAAAGTTTGATGGTCAGTTGAACGAAAACTCACCAACACGAGTCAAATTCAAACAAACTCAATCAACTTCAAGATTCCGACAGCGGTCAGGCAAAAAATGCAATGCCGTAATACCTTTAGCTATCCTACAAAGAACTGAAGAATCTGAAAGGATTGGAAGAATCAAACACTGAAGCTAATCTCAAACAAAATTCATTTATCGACTTCAGGTCAAGATCTCGACAACGATCAGACAAAAAAATGCATTACTGACATGCCTTCAGCTATCCTACAAAGAACTAGAGAATCTGAAAGGATTAGAGAGATCGAACATCAAAGCCATTATCAGGTCCCGTCACACCGACTGAAGGTTGGGGCCTATCATATCCAAAGTATCCCAGGCTCGTTAAAAAATTGAGACTGAGACACTTTGGAGGGGGTATCTGTAGGCGTTGAAAATCGCTTATCAGCACCCGAATGAGACTCGTGACGGTGGGTTGACACCAACAACCCATCTAACGATGCGACCAAGAATTGCTGACGACGTAATTGCGCCACAAAACACATAAAGCGAGTTGACGAACGTGTGAAGTGAATTGGCAAGGCGTATAAGTGAACGAAGTGATGTACCATAGAATAAATCCAGCGATGAAACTTCAGGTCAGTGAGATTTGACAAGACGAATCGACCGGACTCGAACATCAACGAGACGGAATTATTCGGACTCAAGCGACAATAGAACTACACCGATCAGATTCTGGAGTCAACGGAATGATCAACCGAGCTTTGATTAGGCACAAACCGGACAAAAACGAGCTCGGACAGAACCGCGAACAAATAGGCGAACGCCGGAATGGAAGCGAAGCTCCAAATGAGGGGCTTGGCACGGCCGAGGCACCGTTTGTGCCTCGACCACAGTGTCGAGGCACCAATGGTACCCAACCAAATTCATTTGCCTATAAATAGGCCAAGGGGGTTTAGTTCTAAGGGTTAGATTTTTTCTACAAGATCTAGACTTCTTGGAGCACAGATCTGAAATTTTGCGAGAGCTTTTGCACAGATTCGGATTCTCCGACGAGCGATTTTCTTCTCCGACAATTAATTCCTCCGGATGCAAACTTCATTTTGGTCTTGAGAAAAGCTGTGACTTCGCTTGATCGATTTCACTCGCTAGGGCTATTATTTCCTTCATGAAATAACCCCTTTTGTTCTAGAATCTAATCCAGATCTGAATTTCCCCACGTAAAAAAAGGAGGGATTTTTAGATCTAGATTCAGATCTCGTTCTTCAACGACCGGCAACGTAAGTATCTAATCGCGCGGCAGTCCACAGACAAAGATCCCGGCACAGGTAAAGATCCCACGCAAGCGAGGGTTTCAGAAAATAGAGACCCCACGTTTGTTTAAAGGAAAAAGTTGTAATTTTTATTGATTTCTTCATTGTAAGCCTTATAAAAAGGCAATCTTTTTATTGAATTCATTTGTAATCCCATAAAGGTGTAATGAGTTCCGCAATGAAAATCAATCAATCGACTTTTCCTGGAAACAAAACGTGAAGCAGTGTGGTGGCGGAAAGCTTTTTACTTTCATCTTCCTCAAGAGAGAACTCCGGTGATCTTCTAGCGAGCGAAGCAAAGGATTTCGATGGACTCTAATTGCCGAGGACAGCTTGACGAGTTTCGCTCGAAGGTGACTCAAGCACAGATGTGCTTCCTTTATTCGAAGTTTGACATTCCGAGGGGGTAGAAGTTGGAAGCTCCGGCGAAATCATCGTCGGTGTATTGCCATGGGGATCAGCGGGCTCCCCTCTACATTAAACACTTAGAATGCAGGCTTCGGTTACCACTGCATCCGTTTCTCCAAAAGTGTTCAAGGAGCTGGGGGTGTCTCCCATGTAGATACAGCCGAATTTGATAGCTATATTGGTCGGCTTTGTCGTCATTTGTTGCTAGTTGGGAATTTGGCCCAAGATGAGCGTGCTGAGCCATTTGGTCAGCTTGATCATCCCTAAGATGATTCATTACCACATTTAGATGTCATGGAAGTTCAAGATCATCCTTGATCTCCCTAAGTTGAACAGGGGGTGGAAGGACCGGTTCATTTGGGTCACTGGGGACGACTCTGGTCTGGGTTGTTCAACGTGGCCGGAGATAAGGAGAGAAGCTTTGGAGCTAAAGCCATTGTCGGAGGTCAAACAGCAAGAATTGGACCAGATTGTCTGATACACAGGGCGACGCGACATGCATGCCCTGCTCGACAATTCCATTTTGTGACTTCACGGGATTTCGTCGGTCCTCGCTGGCCCGTTGGGTGAGATTAGGGCTCACAATATAATGTTTTGTGGGAGGGTCAGCAGAATGGTTACTGCAGAGTCACCACCTAACGAAGAGTCTTTGGAGGGTTCCGAGGGGGAGGCGGCTCATCCAGATAAACATTAGTGATAAGAGCCGACTCGAGAGGAAGCCTTGTCCTTGAGGGATAGGGGAGAGGAGGTCCTAGTCGGTCGCGTAGAGGTGGCCAGATGTATCGCACCGCAGGGCATTATTGGCTCCAGGAGAGGTCGATGGAAGAATACCAGCCATGGCCCTTAGGGGTCGAGACGGTTAGGAAAGGGTGGAGCACCTTTCATGGAGGTTGACTTGTATGACTCGGGACAAGAGACCGACCGTCAATTAGTCAGGGCTGAGGATGAGGTCGACCAAGAGGAGGTCAGTGCTTCTGCGCTTGGAGTTGCGACCCCGAGTTCGCCAAGCAGGTGGAGTGCCACTGGGGAAGTGCTTGAAAGTTGGTCGGCCGACGGTGCAAGTGATTCCCAGGTAGAGCCACCCCGTAGACAGGGCAAGGAGTCGTTCGGGGATTAGGAGGCAGATTTCACCCTAGGGGGTGGCCTTCCCAGTATCATGCAGTCGACACTGATTAGGATTGGATCAGGGCGAGCAATGTGCTGATAGGGATGATTTCCCCCTCCGATCATTATGAGGGAGAGCATGATGAGGGGCACTTGTACAAGCCGGATGGGCATTTGGACGTTCGCTTGTCTGTGCTCTGATCAGGTTACTCGCAAGCAAAGGCGATAGAGCAGTTCAATCTACCTGAAGATAGGGAGATATTGAAGACAATCCCAGACCTAGGTCTCCATGTAATCCTACGGAGCTACTTGACCAGGGGGTGTCTGGTGGAGCGGGAGTTGTGTCGTCGGCTCGTCCAAGGTCACCATGCCTATGAGGAGCTCAGAAAGAAAGTAGCCCCTGGGACCGAGGGGAGTGAAGAGTTTGACCAAGTCGTCAGGAAGCTCTCGGTTAAACAGGTTGAGCTTGATGACTGGCGTCACGAGGCGAAGGCCAAGGAGCAGGTGATTGCGGAGCTTAAAGCACTAAGTGACAGGAGGTCGGTCGAGATGGAGGAGCTTCGACGTCGACTTCAGGTCGAGGGTGAGCAACCTGAGTTGACTGACGAAGTTTACAGGGAGCGAGACTTGGCCATGGCACAAGTCGTGCTTGAGAAGCAGGTCACTCAACACGCCAAGACTCAGTGTGCAGAGGCGTCGGTCGCTAATCGACGATTTGAAGAAGAATGTGCTCGACTCAAGGAGTCCTTGAGCAAGGCTGAGGAGAGGATTAGATCATTGGAGTCGAGTCGCTGTCATCGAGGAATTTCGCCTCAGCACCTTGGGCAAGGTCGAGGTCGCACTGGCCTATAAGGCGGGCAACGACTTCATAGTCAAGCAACTTCGGGCTGAGTTTAAAGACATTCCTGGTCGGTTTCAATATCCTCCGAGCATAGCCAGCCAAATAAAGATTCTCTCGAGATATGAGGAGGCAGGAGCCGGCTACGACTTAGGTGAGGGTGGAGGCGAAGATGAAGGGGAAGAGTCATCAGGAGACAGTTTTTTGAGTGAGGCCGACGCCAACTAGGTAGCTTTAGGTTTTAAGAACTTTGCACTTGTTTAGCTTATAGGCAAGCATGAATACTTGTATTCTTTAGAAGGAATAGAATAAAAATTCTTTTTGTCATCTATTCTGCTATCTTGTGATTTGTGTCTTATGTTGTGCTTCATGGTTTGAATGAATTGATGGGTTGAACGACTCGGCTTGAGCAACTAGGGTGACCTGTTGCAGGGTCACCGGCTTGAGGCGGTGCCTTACCGACTCGTCACTAGTCCTTAGGCTGTCTGGGCCCTTGGCGTCCATTAGTTTGGGGTCGGTTGACCAAAGTTGGTCGGCGATCTCATCTCAGTTAATTCTCTCTACATATTTTTTTGCTCTTCTATTACTGACTTGACCGTCGGAGGGAAGACCGGTGATCCCAACTCCGTCCCTTGCACAGGAACTCTCTCGTAGGCGAACCCCCTGACTGGAGCAACGTCATCGGGCTTTAGGAGAGAAGGCGGACTCCACTCTCTTAAAAGCTAAACTCGCATCGAGGTTAGTGACTATGTGATTACATACATCAACACAAATATTATGCCAAAATAAAATAAATCTCTAGATAATCTCTAGATATGCAGCGAGAATAGTGATGAAATAAATGAACAACACCACAATCACAAACTCCGAGAATTTTATTGTGGTTCGGATAAATCCTACCTCCACTCTTCCTTCTTTCGAAGAGGCTTCTACACTATGATAAATGTTCTCCTGAATTACAAACCCTAATGTGGTAGGCTTTAGAAGACACACACCCTAGATTACTCCCTAATCTAGTTGTCTAAACAAAAACAAACTATCACTAGGGTAACTCCCTAGCACTATGCTAGCAACCCTCAATTAATCACGGGTTGCGTACATTGATAACCCCAATAAAAAATGATCATAGAACAAAAAATTATTTATCACACACTAAATATCAATTAAGCACAAATTAAAAAGATCTTACAACATTTTTTACAATCAAACCATTCTTCTAAAGATGAAAGATTAGATCTGGATGAACGATAATGAATCCCGCGATCCTAGGGTAGCAACCATCAATGTTGCAAATGAGAAGGATTAGGGATGATTCGGATGATGAACACAATCACTTGTTCAAATCATAATGTCTTCTCTCTCTTCCTCTCTCTTTCTCCTCTCTCAATTAGGTGTCACACCCCGAGACTAAAACGACCCATGACTAGGCCGACAGCACACCACTTGGACGACAACCGAATCCAAATGACATATATAAGTCTCTAATTTGCATGCTATTTTTTTTCAAAATATGAATTTGTAGAAAATATTATATAAACATCACATACTTCATGATCTTGTGAGAAAATATTTGAAAAATTAAAATTTATTTCCAAAACCAAAACAAAACCAACATATACTTGTATATCCATTGTTCTCAACTCAACCAACTCTCTACTCTAAAATATACCAACAACATATAATAGAAAAGAAATATATAAAAACAATAAAGACAAATACGTTAGAGCAGATAATAGCAAGTACCGCTAAAGGATAGGATCCAAAATATAGAATAGCGAAAATATAATTCACCATGCAAATAAAATCAAATGAACGAAAGCTCAATAGGAAATAATCATAAAGGATTCAGAATGAGATAGTATAGAGAATGGTATAGGAGTGCGGAAAGATATACATAATTGAGCAAGTATGAATCTTAGAACAAACTTTCAACTTCATGTCGGGACATTCTTACTCATTGTATCTCTCAGAGGAACATGCATCAGAACTCACAATTAGCTTATGGTATTTCAGAAACCTAAAATAACTAATATATGGAAAACAAATATACTACATCACTCATTATATGACCATATACATATATATAAATCGTACCAAAATGCACAAACAAGTTGAAAATTCCTAACACAATTAGTATCATTTCACTTTATTTGAAATTAAATAATAATATCAGTCAATTTAAGGTGGACAACAAAATATCAACTTGACAATCCAAAATGGGATTTTGGAAATAAACTCTTTAAAATGGCCAAATCACATCTCACACCTTATAAAGCCAAATTATTATTCATTCTCCCCCATTTATAACCCAATATTTTTATATCAACTTATTTTATGGCGATTACAAACGATATTGTCTAATCTTAGCTTTTCTATATTACATGACTAATTATCGAGTGAGAAATCAAACATAAAAGAATGGATGTTGCAAAGTCCCACACTCACACATTACACATCGCCACTCAATACTTAGCGTGTAATATACAAATTCTAAGAGTTAAAAAATCAAGATTTAACTATCCGACCATATTATCTCCTCTCAATGTATCATGTCCACAAACTCGAAGGCAACAAGTTTGCACCTCTTGCACCGCCATCTCAACTAAAAGCATACCATGTTGATCGAGACAAATGTCCAATATTTAAACTCCTAATTTTTATGGGCTTGCACATGTAATCTTTAAGGGTGTAATTATTATTATCCATAGTTAAACTATTTTCACAAGAGTCAGCATATCACATAGCCTATTGCAAATAAATTCATTTTCATATTTAAAACAACCCCATGTTGAGTTTGGGCTCAAGACTCAAATTCAATGGAAAATTATATTTTCAGACTTTTTGGTTCAACACAATAATTATCAAAACATAACTCAAAAACATCAAACAAAATTTTGAACACACTCAAAACATAATAACAAAGGTTTTCACAAAGTTTTATTATCATCGAAAGTCATACGAAGAAGTTATAGGGTCAAATGACTCATAAAATAAAAATAAACAATTGTGCACGTTTTCAAGCGTTTGAATTATCTATCCAAACGTCTAAATTTTGGAAACAAATGTCTGACATCTTGGACTAGACTTCTGATTTTCAAATGATAGAGAACTAAATTCAGAAAAATCTATGCGTATACGTCTAAAAATTCATCCAAGCATCTGAAACTTGAATCAGAACTTTGAAATCTATACCAGACATCTGAATCTCGGTTTTTAGCAAAATGTTTTGATTTCAACTTAGAAATTTCTCATATCTTTCTCGTGTCAAACTCAGGGATACTTATCTATACTATTTCAATAGGATATCACAAAGCTAATATTTATGGAACAAATATCATGAACATAGAATCTGTAATACACAAATTTGTCATCGAGGATTTTGTAAAAAACTTGAGAAACATTGTCGAAACTTGCTATATTCATGTAAAATAAAATTTAGTACATAAAACTATCAAAACCTAGCATATGAAACATGGATCACTAGTTTTCATCAGATATTTAGAACTCTAGGGTCGATATTCACAAGTGTGCATGTTTTTCATCAAAAATAATGACATAAATCAAGAATTCTTAAAAGATGAGATAAGATACAAACATGATGGGTCAAAATACATTTAGCACAAAGAAATTAAACGTATTTAAGAATCAAATATGCAAAGAAGCAAGATGTTACTTGACTGATGGTTTTTCTACCAAAAAGATGATCTCAAGGTTGACGAACATACATCAGAAAATCTCCTTTTCTTTCTGCATGCTTGGCCACCCTGGATGGTGTCAGAATCTAAAAACTTCTGATCTCTAGGTTATTCTATGGGGATTTTTGGCTAATGGGTTGATTAACAAGTTTGACCGTTTTGACTTAAAGCCTATTAAGATCTTTTAACACATAAGCCCCTATAAGAAACCTCTACTTAGAAAACTAAAATATAGAGATATCTCTAAACTAATAAACAAAATGAAACTTTGCATCTCTCATCATTGGAAAATTGATTGCAAAATTATTTTTTGGTCTTGATGACAAGGCGTGTTATGTTGGGTCAGGAACTTTGTTGTAAACTGAGATGGAAAAGATACCTATCAGCGGTGACCTATCAATAGTGATCAATGATCGAGATTAAATTTCAGTAAAGCTACAGATTCAACCCAAGATCCATCAATTGGCATACTACTCATTAATGGGCATTTTGCTCATCGGTGGGCAAAATTCCCCATCAATGAAAAAGTGATCTCTGTCAAAATTTTCCATTGAATTGAGTTAAAAAATCAATTGAAAAGTAGCAGGCTAATCAATTAACAACATGCTCATTGATAGACAAATGGCCAATCGATGAGTATGTGCCCATTGATCGAGATGCTTGCAGATTCATTGATTTGAGTTGAAACTCATATTTGTTATCACTCATTTTTGAATATTTTCTTTGTCATCCTGCACAAGTGATCTCAAACACAAATTAGTACTAAGTTAAAGTTTGTTATTATTCAAACAAAGATATTGTATGGACAAGGACCTATCAATCTCCCCCTTTTGATAATAACAAAATGAAAAATTTTGATTATGCTAGAAATAAGTACGAGATAATAATGAAGCAAGAAAAATATGTTTCATGAAAAAGATAATGTGATGCAAGCTTCCCCTACATATATGTATACATGAAATGCGAATGCAATGCAAAAAATATCGTTCAAATGAAACAAGAGAAAAGGCATCCAAGCAAGTCCACATATATGTAAACAAAATATTTGGTATGAGATAAATACTATAAATACATGAACAATGTTTTGTTTAATCACTCATACAAAACACACAATCCAAAAACAAATGAGTGGAATGAAGCACAGAATGTCAAAGTCAAATAACAAGAAATATATGTATACTATCAAGAATATATAAGTAAAAAAAGAAAAAATGGCCTAACTCCACCTTTATCAGAAAAAGGACCAAAATATCATTCTATCACCTCAAACATACACTATCTCTAAAGATATGTAACATTTAATGTAGGATGGATACCGGTTGAGTTTTGTATTTTTCAAAAAAATCCATAAGTTTGGGTCTTTGATCATCTTTTAATAAATACTCTTGATTATGTGTATTATATGTGAGTGTGGATCTTTGATCATCTTCTAATAAATACATTCATATTTTATTTTGATTTTTCTTTTCAATATGGATGCACATTAGCAGTCATATAGATAAATTAGTAATACAATATCTAAATGAAGACGAATTGAATCACATGAATGTAAGAGTGTAGTGTGATGAAATCAGTTCACAGTAATTGAGTCTTCACCATATCAAAATATGAATACTAGTATAAATAGATGTCAAAACTGATGGACTTGTCAATGAATAGTTAATCCAATGTAGCAATCAACAACAAGTTGCATGGTAATCATCTTAAAAACTAGGCACATGGATAGAGATAAAAAAAATAAAAGAAATATAACACAAAGAAGAAAAGAAAAGGAAAAAATATATATATATACATGATATCAAGCTAGGTATCTGATAATCATATTTTTATTACAAAATTACACCCTTATTAACTAGTTTATATCAATAAATATACCACTAATAATATGTTTTTATCTTAACTTACAGGTTAATGAAGAATTAATAAATAAAAGCCCAAAATACTCAAACTCCCTAATTTTTCTGCTACTTATTGAAGTCCAAAAATGAAGACAAAAGAAGTCCCAAGTAAGCTCAAGGATCTATGAAGAAATCGGGTCAAAAAACCACAAAAAAATTAAATCTACGCAAACCAATCGGTCAGCCAACCTATTGGTTTGCAACAAAATTAGTTTTATGGCTGATATTAACTCCTTGATCTCTAAGTTTCATCCAATGGTTCTCATTTATTGCTGTAGGCTATAAATAGGGACATATAGTGAGTGGTTTCAGTGTGAAAATTTTTATAAAAACTCCTTTTAGAGAGGATGATTACTTTTAATTGAGAAGACCTTCCAAATTATAAATTTGTTGTAATTAAAAAAAAGAATTTTTTCACCCTTCATATTTTTCTTTTCTTCTCTTTGTTTGATGATGAAGTTGAAGATAAGACGAAGATAAAGATGAAGATTTGCCTTCATTAAGAGGCTAGAACCCTCTTGGATTGTAATTTTTTTTAATCTTTTACTTTCATGCAACGGTTTTCTTTTCTTGTTTAGTTATTCAAGAGGTTAGAACCCTCTTGTTTTAGATTTATTGCTTTGTAGAGTAGATTTGCTTTCATGTCTTTATTTTCTTGCAATACTTTCTTGTATTTATTTTATAGTTTAGATGTTTTTTGCATTATTATCAAAAGGCTAGAACCCTCTCTGTACATAGTTTTATTTTTATTTTCTCACTTTGAGGCTAGAACTCTCTTTGGAGTTTATTTTTATTTTTCTTTTCACTCTCTCTCAAAAAGGCTAGAACCCTCTTTGGAGTTAGTCTTCATTTTCTTTTTCTCACTTAGAGGCTAGAACCCTCTTTGAAGATAATTTTTATTTTCATTTTCTTTCTCTCACTTAGAGGATAGAACCCTCTTTAGAGTAACTTTTCATTTTCATTCTCTTTCTTTTATTTATTTCTTTGTTTTTATTTTCTAAGATGTGGAACTAATTCTTGTAGGAATTCTAGAATTGTATAAAATTAGTTTGATCTCTTCATAATATGTGAATTATTCTTTTGTGCTTAAATTGATCATGTTTAGCATAATTAACTAGAAAACTAATTAGTAGAAGAAAAATTTGATAATCTATGCTTATCTTGATTGATTTGATAGGTTATACTTATAAATTCTAGAATTACTATCTAGTTGTTGTTCTTTTTATGAGTATTAATTTTACTTGGATGATAATTTGATAGGTTATACTTTCTTTAAGTGGTTTGATAGTCTATGCTTAATAAATCTAAATTAAAATGTGATAAAAAGAAGAATAGCTCATAATATATAAGTGAAAGTGGCTAATGGATTCAATTCTAGATTCCTTATGTCTCAAATGGAATCCTCCATCTTTAATTGCTTGATTTTCCTCTTTATTCTTGATTTCCCTTTATTTGTTTCTTGATTTTATTTTCTGCTATTCTTTCTCCCCTCTCAATTTAGTTTTGTTTTTATTTGCACATAATTACAACCACTCTCATATCTCTCCACAACCATATTTATCACTCCTAATTGTCACACACACATAGCTTGTGAACTAATTTTGATTAATTCCTATAACACCTTTCTCGTGGGATCGATAACTTTTTATACTATAACTCGATAGTTGTACACGTGCAACTTAGGTACATATTTATTTACCTATCAAGTTTTTAGCACTGTTGCCGGGGAACAGTGTTTATACGTAGGATTTTTCTATTTTACTTCTTTAATTTATGTGTTCTCTTGTGAGGGAACCACTTTGAAGCTTAAAGATCAAGGATTTAGGATTGAACAATTGCCTTAAAAAGGCTAAAATGCTTTTGCACAGGTAACTCCTATTTCTAGTATTTTCAATTTCACTCCTTTCTGTTAGTTACTCATAATTAGGATCTAAAAAGAAAAAAATTTATTTTTGTCACTATAATAAAATTCACCCTCCACTTGGACATTTACTAACAAGATAATAAATTTAAACAAAATCTGCTTTTCTCTAATTTATTTGATTGCTAGCCTTAATTAAAAAATAAAAAATTTTATTTCTGCATCCTTTTGTAGTTGCTTTTAATTTCTAAGGTTACATTGCATATGATAGTAGGAATTCACCAAAGTGATTTGAGCATCTTTATTTGGCACTCACTTGAAAATATTCTTAAGGGTAAAAACTTATTAATCAAGATAAGGTGAGAAATTTCATCACCCTTTTCTTAGATCACAAATCACTATATCCTCACTACACAAACCCAAACCTCTTAAAACTTATTAGATGTTGGCCCCTAAGGTTCGAGCCCATTAAGGAACAAGAAATCCTTAAGTGAACCAAATTAAGTTTACTTGAATCCGTTGGTGTCTAAAGCAAGGTTTAGGATTTGTGTAAATCGCTCCATAAGGAACGTGGTACTTAATTGGTCTTTGACCTCCCTCTAGTATTATCCTTACTCGGCTAATTGACAGAGTAAACTTTAATCTTTTCACTTAAGGAGTTTTTGGTTATGAGCTAGTCTAGTCGAGTCTAGGCTTAACCCTACAATGAGTTAAAGTGATTACTTTTGATTTGTTTTAGTTAGGTTTTTCTTTTATCTTTTTCATTCTTCTCATTATCTTTTAGATTTTAGTTTTTCTCTTAAATTAAAAAAGCTAACTTTTGTCCTTCTTAGAATTTTTTAGTTAAAAAGATTATAAAAAGAATTTGCTTTGGTGTACGCAAGGTTGGATTGAGGATACTACCAATCGTTTAATTCGTTTTGAACTAATTTTTGAAGAAATGACTAATTCTAATCCACCTGTTCTTCAAGATATGTGTTATCCAACTAGGAATTCAATCCCTTATTGCATTTAGCTCAATGGAACCAATTTTGAGCTTAGATTGCATTTCATAAACATGCTTCTGAAATTCTTGGGAATCAAAACTAAAGACGCGTATATTTTTATCTCCGAGTTTGAGGAAGTGTGTCTCATGATTAAGATGAGGAAGATGCGATTAAGCTTAGATTCATTCCATTTGCACTTAAGGACAAAGCTAAAAAATTGTTGTATAGCTTACCCACAAATTCTATCTCAACTTGGGATGAATTTAGTACTGTTTTTCTGAAGAAAAGTTTTCCTATCCACAAAATAGTTAAGCTTAGAAATAGAATTGAAAACTTTAAGATTGTCTCGGGAGAGCCATTCTGGAAGTATTTTGATAAATTTAAGAACCTTCTTATCCAATGTGCTCACCACGATCTTGTAAAATAGCGATTATGCCAAATCATCTATGAAGGATTGGATTATTCTTTATAAACTTTCTTAGAATCAATGTGTTAAGGAGATTTCAAGAAGAAAAATGTCGATAAAGCTTGAAATTTTTTAGAGAGTTTGTCCGAGAAAATCATGTAGTGGGAACACTATGATGACAGAGTTTTATTAATTCTCCAACCCAAGTCTAGTGGTCTTTCTTTAGAGACAAACATGGCCTCTGAAGCAAAGATGGCTATAATCTTGCATATGTTGGAAGCTTTAGAAGTCAAAGAACGAGCTCCAACTCAAATCAATTAAGTTTCTGTCTCAGGTCGTCACAACTATCTTTCTCCAACTCATGCTTCAGAGAAATGTCCTCTCTTAGGAAACAATCACCACTAGATCAGGTAAACGCTGCATTCTAGTGTCCTGTGAATGATTAATTTTCTCTAACTTAAAAGCTAGGTTAGAGAAATCATCCGAACTTCATATGAAATCAAGAAAACTACTTCGAACATCAATATTTTACTCCCTCTTCAACCCTACAATTTCCTAGCAGAAACACAGTTCTTTTCAATTCTCAAACCAATTTCTAATAACCAAATTTACCATATCCAAATCAGTTTTCTCATCATGAATCTGTAAATCATACTCCTCTGAATTTTAATCATAACAAACATCGTAATGTGCTAGAAACAGGTTTGGAGACCATGATTAAATCTTCTACACAGACCACCAACTTGTTGACTTAAACATCCAACACTTTTAATTCCTTTATGCAATCAACCGGACAAATTCTCAATTCCAACACTCAAGCCATAGCTATGTTAGAATCCCAACATGGTCAACTAGCTAGTGCTATGAGTGAGAGAGAGAGAAAGGAACATTCCGAGTCAACCCAAGGTCAACCCTAAAAACACGGGTTCTAGTTCAACATATGAAGCTCAAGTGAATGCAATCCATTCACTACGGTCAGGAAAATAGGTCGATAATCAAGTTAGAATGTCTCGAAGTTAAACTCTCAAACCAAAACAAATTCTCTCTCCTTCTGATTACTTTATTCATCAATAACCCCTTTCCGGTTACCAAAAGCATGAACCTGAGCCTAATTTTGATTGGTTGAAACCAGTCGCTCCCTTCCCAGATAGACGCTGGCCTAGGAAACACTCCCCTTAGGAGGAAAAGATCATAGAAACTTTCAAGCAGTTTAAGATCAACATTCCTCTCTTAGATGTAATCGAACATGTCCCTTCTTATGCAAAAATTTTCAAAGATTGTGTACTAAAAAGAGAATAATAAATGTTCCGAAGAAGTCTCTTTTACTGCCAATATCAGTGATGTGCTCTCAAAACTCATACCTTTGAAATATAAGGATCCATGTTGTCCTAGCATCTCATGTGTCATTGGTAATACCTACATTGATAAGGCACTTTTAGACTTGGGGGCCAGTGTCAATTTGCTTCCTTTTTCGGTCTACCAGCAACTAGGTGTAGGAGAACTCAAACTAACCAGATGCGCTTTATAGTGAGCTGATAGATCTGTCAAAGTCTCCATGGATGAGATAGAGGATGTTCTGATTAAGGTTAGGGATTTTATTTTTCGGGTGGATTTCATAATCCTAGAAATGCAGCCCGTTTCTAATCCCAAAGGCCAGATACTAGTCATTTTAGGAAGACCGTTCTTAACCATTTCTAATACTCTAATAAACTATAGAACTAGTCAAATGAAGCTCTCCTTTAGGAATTTGACTGCTGATCTTAATATTTTTAATCCAGGAAACTAGCGAACTAATCAACTTCTAGAAATAAATTATATTTAGGAAAATTCATTTGAAGAAGAAGAGAATTAGTCAGATCTATGTTTTGAGGAAATCTTTGGTGTGGAGCTGAATATATTAGAAGAAATAGAATCAGATCAAGTCTTTCAGAACCAAGGAACTATGTTAGATACATGTTTCTCAGATCTTAGTTGTGAAAAACTGTTTTCTGATGCCTTTAGACTCTTAGAAAATAAACAACAACTGAATTTTTATTCCTCTACCATAAATTTTGGGTTTGAGGATATTATTAAAGAAGAACTTGTCATGTAGGACAAACTTTCATTAATAAGGAATCTAAGTTCAAATTTGAAAATCAAAAATTCAAAATGCTTAAAACCATTGATACCTACCTTCAATTGCTGCAGAAATTATTGAAAACTTCGGAGTATAGAGAGTTTAAGCACATTTTTGAATTTATCATTCTAGATTTTTTTCAAAATCTGAGGTAGAATTTTCAGCAATAAGGTAGGGTTTGATGTAGAATATGAGATTTTCTTTTTTAATATGTTATTCTACAACTTTACTTTTTATCTCATAATAATACAAATAATAAAAAGAATTTATTCTTCTCTCATTTGAGAGTTTCTTGTTCTTTTGAAAAAAAGAAAAAAAACAAAAGGATATGAAAAAAATGAAAAATAAAATTTTGACTTCATCCTCCTCACATCAAAGGTAAATTGTAGATTTTTATCATTTCATCATTGTTTTAGGTTGATCAAATAAATGTAAGTGCCTCATTTCTTATCTGCTTTTACGTTGAGGATAACATAAAATTTTGGTGTGGGGGTGGCGACAAGTCCATTTTTCTTCTTTATCTTAGTCATTTTCCCCTTTATTTTATAATGTTTTTCTTTTTCTTAGAAATATTGTCACTTGCCAAATGCAATAGAGTCAATTAATAATTGATCTATTTGATAAAATTTTAAAATTTCTAATTGTTAGTTAGTTTTATACTCAAATTCACTTTTTATGATAATTCTAAATAAATTTCTTAAGAAACAATTTTCAAAGTAGTATACTTCACAAAAGTTTTAACTTAGACTTTTAATTAAAGGAATGAAATTTTTGTATGCTTAGCTTAGAGAAAAAAATATATTTTCAAGTTGTCTTGATTTAAACATATTTTCAAGATATATATATGTATACAAATATATATATTATAAAAAAAACTAACTTTGCAAAAGAAGAGTGCAAAAAATGGGCATCAATAAAAATTCTTTTGAAATTCAAGGTGGTTCTATGTTATAAAGCCTAAGTTAATCGAGTAATTAAGTACCAGGAGTATTTCTATACTTAATGATCTAAGTCCAATTGGGTTGGGATTCATTGGCCCAAAACTCATTAAATGGTCACTTAAAAAGCCCGATGTAGTAGAACAAAATCACCAAGGAATAAAAAGTGTAATACACACACACACCCCCCCAAACAATATATA
>JBAKGM010000200.1:27687866-27749996 GCA_037177215.1 Asparagus racemosus
GGATATATTGTTCTTAGGCTTTTTAATTTGTTCAAAGTGTAACATTTGCATTAACAGAGTAAGATTTTTTATGCTCTACAGTCCACTAATCCCTATGTAGACTTCTGGTCTTATCTCCTTCAACTATAGTATGTTCAGCCACCATCTCCCAAACTTCACAGTTAGAAGATAGGAGAAAAACGTTTATTCAAGCTTTTCAATATGAAAAGTTCATTCTCTCAAATAATGGGGGTCAGTTTCTGGCATGCCTGTCAGGAAAGGCAGTAAGGGTGTTTAGGCTAGCCATCTATCTTAGATTGTTAAGCCTAATAAAAGAATACTAGGCTCTAATACCACTTGTTAGATCTTGGATGCTGTAGGCGTTGATAATTGCCTATAAGTCCCTGAACATGACTCGTGACAATGAGTTGACGATTGGCGAGCCATCTGACAATGCAACGGCATGCCATTGACAACATAATAACAAGTAACCGCGATGCAAACACATAAAGCGAATAGACGAAATGCATGAAGCGACTCAACGAGGCGTGCAAGTCAGCAAAGCAATGAATCGCATACAAATAATAGAATAAACCCAACTACGAAGCTTTAGATTAGTGAACATCGACGAGATTGAACTAGATCAAACTCCGAAACATGACGAAAAAAAGCCACTTGGGCAGCTCAGCCCAAACTGAGCCACCATTTGGTAGCTTGGTGGCCTAGCCACCAAATGGTGGCTAGGTGCGAACCCGACTTGCATCCGCTTTAAAGCCTACAAATATAGGGGGGTCTCATTTTTCAAGATCTGGACTTTTGGTGAGAAGGAGAGGCTCTGCTGGATTCAACAGCGATCCACACTTAGATCCGATGGCGAGATCCAAGATTTTAGCGAACCTGTCAGCATAAAGCGAAGAAGTTCGAGAGATCTAAGGATCGAATCTACACGTGACCCCTCCGGATCAAACTTTGTTTTGATCCCAAGAAGAGTGGTGATTTCACTTGGTCGATTTCGCTCACTTTGGCTATTATTTCCTTCGTGAAATAATCTCCTTGATCGTGTAGATCTTACACCAATCATGCAACGGTCCATGGATAAACCCCGGCACATGCAAAGATCCCACACAAACAGGAGTCTGATAAATAAGGTCCCATGTTTGTTTTAGGAAAAAGTTGTAAACTTTCTTTTTTTGATTTTCATTGTAATCAAGTCTTATAAAAAGACGAACTTTTGAATTCATTGTTGTAATGAGTTCATCAATGACAATCAACTCGACTTTTCCCGTGAACAGATGCAAGCCTAGAAGTGGGGGTGAATAGTGTTGCATAAATTATGCGAAAATAAAACAAATATCCAGATATGTAGTAGAAATAATTGTGAAATAAATAAACAACAATCACAATCACAAACTTAGAGAATTTTGTATGGTTCGGATAAATCCTATCACCACTACTTCTCTCAAAGAGGCTTCCACACTATGATAAATGTTCTAATCCAGTAGGATTTATAAGACAAATACTCTAAATTACACCTACTGTAGTCGTCTAAACCTAAACAAGCTATCACTAGTGTAACACCCTAGCACTATGCTAGCGACCCTCAATTGACCATGGCTTGAGTACGATAACAACCCCGATAAAAAATGTTCGTAGAACAATATTTATCACACACCAAATATCAATTAAGTACAAATTAAAAAGATCTTACAGCATTTTTTACAATTAGACCATACTTCTGAAGATAGAAAATTAGATCTAGAAGAACGATGGTGAATCATGTGATCCTAGGGCAGCAATCATCGACAAATAATGATCTAAGAATGTAGAACATGATGATATTGCAAATGAGAAGTCTTACGGATGACCTAGATGATGAACATGATCACTTCTTCAAACCTTAATGTCTTCTCTCTCATCCTCTTTCTTCTTGTTCTCTCAATTAGGTCAGGAACTCTATTTAAAAGTGATATAAAAGAGATGCCTATCAGCAACGATCAATTACCAAGATTAAATCTCAGCAAAGCTACAAAATTGACACAACATCTATCGACGGGCATACTGCTCATTCATGGGTGTTTTGTTTATCACTGGGTAAAATCCCACATCGATGGAAAAGTGATCTTTGTTGAAATTCTCCATTGAAATGAGTTAACGAATCGATTGAATAGTTGTAGGCCAATTGACTAACAACGTGCTCATAAATGGACAGATGACCAATCAATGAGTATGCACCCATCGATAAAGCTACTTGTAGATTCATCAATTTAAGCGAAAACTCATATCTATTAACGCATGTTTTTTAATCTTTTCTTTCTTATCTTGCACAAGTGATCTCAAACACAAATTAATAACAAATTAAAACTTATTATTATTTAAACAAATGATATTGTACAGACAAGGTCTTGATGCTACACTCAGCCTATCACTTGGTGATAATCAATGGACCTAACCTAAAAGGGTAGATACGACAATAAGAGGTGCATGATAACTGAACTCACTTCAATCCAGTTATCATGCCTCATCCTATTGGCCTGGTTTTAGGACGGTTTACCTGATTAGGGATGATATATTCATATCTTCAATATACCATGTTAAGAGATATCAAACGATTAGCAAATCTCTCTGATTACTATCTTTCATAACTTACTTGATCTACACATGCATTAAGTATACCTTTCTACGCCAATGAGGGGTTCCCACATGGACTTACTTGCAGTCCAAGTAACTACCATAACTACCTCGGATGTCAGGATGGTGGCTCGTGTAGCACCTGATTTGCTTAAGGAAATCAATATAAATATGCCACCCTAAACTAATCACTTGCTATGTTTTATTTAGAACACATCATAAACTCAGGTAAAGGGATTCTTATCTTGACCTCAGCTCGGTATTGCTGACCTTGGCTTATGAAACCCTACTCTCAAAACCTAACCTAAATTTCTATTGCGTTTACTTCCTTCATCAAGAGTCTCACTTAGTAATCATAGGGGCGTTGGTGGACAGCTGGCCACCATCAATCTGACGCCTTTCTTGTGTATCACAATACATCTGAAGAGAAGATCACCATTTGACATCTAAGTTCAAGAGGCACTCAACATCGAGTCCAATCCTACAATCAATCTATTAGGGTTTTCCAACAGTAAATAAACTATCAAGAGATAGAGTCATGATGAGGTCCACCATTTTTGTCACATAAGAGCAAATGGCTCTCATCACTCTTATTCTTAGCAATTTATTTCCCTAAGCGAGGTGAAAGCCATTTTCTGAAGCATGTGGTTACATTTTCAAGTGAAAAACTTGTATAGTTGCTGAGATTCTACTGTTTGAGTAACTATTGTTACTATGTCTTTGTTATTTTATCATATATTTTTCACTTTGTTATATTATCGTATATTGTTTACGTGTATATTATCACTTTGATAATCTTTCAGTCTCCTTTAAGATTACTACCTCAAGGTTTATATTTAGATTTCACCAATTGTTTTTATTAAATATGAATTTCGGGATATACTTCTATCTCTTATTTTTCTTATTTAAAAGATTCAAAGATCCTTCACTTTTGGGGGGCTCGAACTCTAGGATTGTCAACCTACTTAGCATCAAGCTTGTACTCTTTTTTAGGGTTTGCATGATTCATTTCCCTGAAAACTTAAGAAAAGAAAATTGGATGAAGTCTCTACAAAATAGTTTTAACCCATTTCCTTCAAAAAGTCTCTGAAATTTTTCTAGAGCTAGGATCAAATCAACCAATGAGAGGGTGTCACTTCATTCTCCCTCTTGATTTCTAATGGGAGCCAAACCTTTAAAAAATAAAATCTTAAAGAAATGTTACTCGTAATGCTCTTTTCTAGTGTTCTTTTGGGCAACTAAACAGGTTGAAGGAAATAAGGGCCTTAGCCCGATTTATTATGGAGTATATTAGAAGAGAGAAAAAAAAATTTAAGGAGATGCAATATGAAGTTTTGGAGGAGTAAACGATTACATCATGCTCCGCGAGAGATTACTCTAGATCAAAGCAATATTTATATCCTGATCAAGTTGGTAGTTAATATTAAATCGATTTTAATTTGCTTAAATCTGCTCAAAACTATAAATTAACAAGCTTAACTCGGTTAGTAGTGGCTCGCTATTGAAATTTTCCGGGCCTAGTTAGCAGCCTTTTGAGTAATCTTATGAAGATTAGTTTGAATTTATTGAGTTAGAATCTAGCAAACTAATAGGCCTTGCACTCGGCCCCTGTTAATGTTTGTCGAGTCATCATAATTTAAGCATACGAGGCATCCTCTTTATTGACCAACCGGTATATTGGTGAATTTATACATGGATCGGGCCAGTTTCTGAACCCTTCCAAACTCGATTGTTCGGACCCATTGCTACATCTTCAGAGTCTAGATATTAATAATAGCTGTGGGATTGGGGAAACTGACAGGAAAGGAAAGAAAAGGGTACATGTCAGAAAACCCCCCATAAAAGAAGGATGATTATTGGAAAACCCCTCTTAACTTGCAAATATCCGAAAAGCCCTCTTAAGTATAGGAATTATCACGAAACCCTGTCTTAACTTTCAAATTTTATCGGAAAACCATCTTTAACTTAAGAGGGGGTTTTCCGATATTTTGAAAGTTAAGGGGGGTTTTTCTGATAATAGTCCAAAGTTAAGTGGGCTTTTATGATATTTAATCTAAATATGCTAGTCAAAGAAACAATGTTATCAGTGTTAAAGTTGATGATTGTACTGATTAATTATCTTATTTGCACTAATGTTTGATTAGTATTAATTTTTACCATTTGAAGAAACACAATATTTTGTTTGCACTTACTTATTCAAGTAAGATTTGTTGGTTACACGTGGAAGATAATGGGAAAAGGGCCATCGGCAAAATCATTAATGTGGAATCACTCGCTCGCTTTTTAATCAACCATGTACATGTAACAAGATGTGAGAGGCACCGAAGATCGGATCTCTAGTGGAACGTCTGATGGTCAAGCCAGAATCTCCCTTAAATGCGTATTGAACATAAAAGCAAAATGCGACCGTATATATAACCAAAGTTAGGTTTAATAATATATTACCGTCAAGGCATCTTTATGTAATTACTTACTAGTTTTCACCCGTGCCATGCACGGGACATGATATTAAGATGTTATATTGATGAGGTTCAAATTAATTTATTTTAGATGTAATAAAAATGAAAAAAAAACAATGTCTCAAAAACCCACCCCTTACCAAAGATGAAATTGTAAAATAGGGAATTCAACCTAGAAATTAAATTATAATGGGGATTAGCGAGTAGAAGAAGGAATATGTTCACCTTTGAAGCTTTTCTGCAAGAACAAATATTAATGAAATAGAATATGACATATCTGAAGATAGAATAGTGCGTTGTTATAGAGAATATGAGATGCATAACATGATAAATGCTTTATTAGGAATTGGAGCAAGAAGCTAAAATGACTCTTGAAGAGGTGATCATTAAAAGATGTATTTAGAAGAGAGATGGTGAGAAAAATAAGAATTAATAATTAAGGGAAACTAAATAGTAATGAGGTTTGAAAAGAGAAATTAAATAGGTAAAAGCTTTAGGGTTTGACAAGTGGAAAAAAAAAGGCAACTAGAGGTTGTTGTTTTCTTATTATACTAATGATGAGGATAGGAATTTGACGACAAACACGTGCTAGCATCCCTAGGCGTAGAGGTGAATGCATGTGTTGACCATTCTCCGGCTCAAAAAAGCTTCCTTGGCAACCTACTTGTTTTAATTTACAAGTGAGTTTTTACCTACAAATACCTAAAATTATGTTTGGTACAGTTTACTTATGTACTTATGTTTAACTTATAAGCTAAATAAAATGAAATTTTCAACTTATTTTTTTTTGGCATTTATAAGTAGATTTACTTAATGATAATAAAATACTACTTTGCCTTCTAATAAAATAAATAGAAATAAGTTATAAGCAACTTATAATGTGTCAAAAAAAATAAGTATTAGCGAAACATGCCCTATACCTGCGCCATCCTTCATTTGTAGAGAACTAATTTGAAGGAAGGTATAGCAGCATGGGGGCTGATTTTCGGACGTAGGAAGTTGGTAGGCACGTGGGGTGAGTTCCTCTAGGGATGGTATAGGATAGCCGAGGTCCGGACTCCCTCTTGAGAGAGCTCTAATCGCCATGGATGAGATGCTCTACTACATGAACCAATGTTATCATCTGGTCCGAAAATTTTTAGTAAGAAATGTGTCGCCCTACGCTTACATCGTCGTATTATTTTTTGTAGAGGTCCTTTTATAGTCTAATAGTATTTATTTTCCTAACTAAACCATACAGTGTAGTTCAGAATTTATTCAATAATATCGGGGAGCTGTTGTATGCTTGGATCCACTCATTCAACCTAACACCGCTAAGTTCCTAACTTCCTGTCATGGGCCTTTCATCAGATTCCGATAATACGTGCAAAAGGTTGTGGACTTTGACGGCAGCATAATTAAAACTTAGAGCCGCAATTCAATACGTGACGTCTTATTTATATAATTTATTATCGATTTAGGGGCCGATTATTCTTGGTCCACTAATCGTTCCAACAGTTGCTCGCCTTATATTTAATCCGTCCAACAACCTTGGACTCTTTCCCTCCACTTTTTTCAACCGTACAAGGAAAGCCATTAATCAATCCAATATTCACCCACCAGCAGCCTAAAATTTACATTTGACCGTACCCAGAGTATATTTTATATTACTTGATATATCGAATGCATTTACACTATCATATAGTTTTTACTCAGGCCATCCGAACAAGCTTCGATTTGAATTTCTTTTTCTAAGGTCACAATTTAAACTTTTTTCATTTGGGTTAGAATTTAGGGTACTTGTAAAATTGAACAATAAACATCAAGAAATTAACAAGATAAAATATTTCATGAAAATACACACCTCACAGAAATTTGGAGACTGAGGAGGCGGCGGCTCTACGACCACAGGGCGGTCGAAGCACAGAGTTCGGTGGCATGGACGAGACGCTATGGTGCGGTTCTACAGCATGGTGCGGTGGACGAGACACTGCAGTGCAGTTGGAGTTGAAGTGCATGGCGCGATCGATGCTCAAGCGGCACGGAGAGGTGCGCTTGATGGACGAGCGGCACGACGCGGTGGACGAGACGGTGAGGTACGGTCGAGTTGAACTGCACAGCACAGTCGATGGTTGAGTGGCACGGTGCGGTTGATGGTCGAGCGGCACGACATGACACGGCGCGGTTGATGGTCGAGCGGCACGATGCGGTGGACTAGGGTTTTCTTCAAAAGTTTCAAGTGGGCCCCACCATCCTAGACGTCGTTTTCCATCTAGGACATATCCTAGACGGACTTTTCATCTAGGATGATGAGGCCCACTAAATTATTTAAAAATTTTTAGAAAAGGTCTAAGTTGGCAACCTAGACGGAATTTTCTATCTAGGTTGCCTTAATCTAGATAGAATTTTCCGTCTACGTTGCCACAACCTAGATAGAACTATTTAGACAAAAAGATTCTGTCCGATTTGAATCAAACTGGATGGAATGTTTTCTGCCTAGTCTGATCCGTCTAGGATACCGATTATTCTACTAGTGAGTGTACTTATTTCTACGGATATCGATACTAATGATTGGTTCGACCGGAAGTCACGAGACCAACTACCACGTATCTAGGCTAGACCTAGCCTTTCCCATGAGTTTGAACTCAAGTTAAGAAGTCGACCAAGTCAACCCAAGAGTTAGAGAGCTTAAGTTAAGTGCAAAATTAGAGTGAGTAGCATTATCGTAAATATTATGAAGTTTAGTGTGTGAGTTTTTAGGCTACAAATAGAAAGGGGTTTTCTCTTCTAAAACCTTAACTAGTTCTTGATAGCCCAAAACTAAGGTAAAATCAAGGGGAAAGAGATTAGAGCGTAGAATATGAGAGAGAGAGAGAGAGAGAGAGAGAGAGAGAGAGATTTTGAAGAGAGAGATGATCAAGAGAGATGATCAGGAGAGTAGATATCATCATTAAGGCCCCCCCCTCCCCCAACCACGCAATAAATTCCCTTAAGATGTGTATAGGTTCGTGCTCAACCTCTTTCCTTTCATCCTTTCAATTTTTGATCCTAGTTTTAATATAGATTCGTTCATGATGGATCCAAGTTGTAACTTTTGCTCGATCGATGGAGAAAACTTGCGATTTACAACCGATATCTCTCAACACAAGTATTTCCACCTCTTCTTGTTTAGATATCAATTGCATATTTTGATTCATGGATTGGTCTAGATCTAGCTAATTTCCTTATAAAAGTTTATACATTTGGATAATACTAAAATATTGAGATTTCTCTTTAGATTCTTGATGAAATAAGTTGAAACTAATTGCAAATGATTCTTGCGATGAATCTAAGAAATGGATAATTCTTGGAATGAGGTTTGGTTGAATAGGAGATAGTAGAATTTGATAAATTGTGGAAAAATGATAGTCTATCAGGTCATGCACATGCACTCACTTTGCCGAGTGCACGTGCTTAGTTAGGCAACAACTCAATTCAAGAAATTTGATGTGTCACTTATCTGATGTGCCCTGTCGACTATCTAATGTGCCCTGTCACTAAACACACATGCCTAACCACTAAGCGCATGAGCTCAACCTGCAAATTGTCAAATTCCAATTATGCAAATATTTTGAGATTTTGACTTTCGATTTCACTTCCCCTTTCTTTGTTAGCTTCCTTCAAGTGAATATTACCTATAATAAGGGGCACTTGCTTGTAGTTTGATGTTTTCAGAAGTTTTACCAATTTTTTGGAATCCTCCAAAAGCAATATTTTTGAAAAATATGCATATTTGCATCCCGTATGTCCGCATCATGTTTTGCGAGTTTCTATATGTGTTATGTGATGCTAGGAATATGCAAAAATTGTTGATATCTTAGACTTAGATGTTTATAGACTGTTGTCCCTAATCTTGATGTACATGAAGGATGGAACCCGTATATTTTAGATTTTGAGAAGATTATGTTAAACCATGACTTTGGCTCGTACATGCATCAATAGAGACCCAGTTCGTGTTATCTCGCTGCCCGGATGGGATATTATATGTTAGTATACTCATTTGAGGAAATTTTCTATTTTATCATATTTGAATATCGAATTAATTTGAATTTATGATATATATACGTACTATCTCCTCATGAATTCTGGATTTCATTTAAAAGTACCTATTTACAGGAACTATGAGAAGAGATAATATATTTGAATTCATGGTTCGGGATTTTGTCTTCTTTGAGTTCCCTGTGCAGAGGGCACTCTGATTGAACATCACATTGATATCATCTAGAGGGTATTAGGTGTTATTTTCATGAGCTGAGATTCTCAAGGCTAATACATAATATTTTGTGTATAGCAAAGTAAAAAAAGGTAATCTGATGGGTTTAATTTTGAGGGACCTAATCTTTGGATATATGTGAGGTCGTGGTCATTCTTGTTGACCAGTGGTCGGAATGGGAGAGTTGGTTGGTACCAAAAACCATCAGATCAACGTGACTTGCACATATCTTAAGCAAATATCTTTCCAAACAGGATGCTAATTAAGGAAATCTTGATTGGATGGAGGAAGTGGTACATGACATGGATTCTATCTCGTAAAGGTTTAGATGAGTTATTTTGCACTAGTAGTTCTGGGTAGTGATGATCAATACACATATGCATGTATGGATGTTTAATTTAAGTTTTTTGATTTTTTTTAAAATTGGGTTGCTTTTATAATTACTTTTAGACAGTTTCAACACATTGGACATCCACATGCCTTCTCGTCATTTGATCTAACTTTTCTATCACACCCCGTATCCCAAAAGCAAGTGATGAGCACATGATTGTGCTAGGCAGCATAAACACTTGGGCCAAACACCACCCAAAAGTATATACTTAAGTCCATAAAGCGATTGGTACATACATCTTGTTGATGTCCTAGGACTCAGCAGTGGGATTAGAGGATAATCTCAAGCAATAGCGGGGCTTAAGATTGATATGGAAGATGTAGGGGTCCCTTCACCCCTTTTGGCAGCTCATCCCACAATACATTGTTCAGCCTCCTACAAAACTATGATATGTTAGAGGATCGGAGTTGAGTTCTCTTGTGATTCCTCCGACGACCAAGTCAGTATATTGCTTGAGTGTGGAAGAAATATGATTGCAAAGTATTTATTTAGCTAGAGATGGCTTACCTTCGTTTAGTAGGCGATGAGCATACCTAGTTGAGAGGGGGTACATATGTAATTTTGGGCGAGTCCAGGCAAGCAGCTGAATCGGCAGATAGTTTATAAGTGTCAGCTATAGATGAGATGAGTCACCTATGAATTTGATGTGATGGCGACTGAGTAGGTGTGGTGCTAATGGGGGGGATGAGTCATGGAGACTAGTGGCATGAGAAATGATGATGATGGCCAGCTGTTGATGAGGAGTTCGAGGACAAACTGCCTCTTGACTCGGCTCTGTGAATGGGACAACAAGGGATGCCTCTTGACTCGATCTTGTGATTAGGCTGACAAGTACCACCTTTTTACTCAGCCTTGCAAGTTGTCGACCCGGCCATGCAGAGAAAATGAGTGGGGTCGAGTGAGAATGTTACTCGACTCAGCCTAACTTGGGAGGGGATGAGTGTCCATGCTATCTGCGTCGTCCTGGCCAGGGTGAGCTGATATGATGATTAGTGTTAACACGGGACATGTGTCAACTCTAGGGGCTGAATTATCACTTAGGTTATATGATGACATAACACTGACCCCTTTCACATAAACTAGGGGTAGCCGAGTCTGAGTAAAATAGAACTGTTGCTTGTCGGGCCCCAAGGTGCATTTATGAGGAATTGCTAAAGAGTCTTGTCTGATATGACGTTGCTGACGTCAAAGAAGATCTGGCATAGCCGCTGCCTTGGTTCCTAAGTGGATATTATGGGCTAATCAAGGCAAGTGATGCTTCAGGTCCGGAGCAGTCGCCTCGACTTCTAGGAATGATCCTAGTCATCCTACAGAGACCAAGTCTGCCGCTACGATCTAGCCACCTATCAGCTTATCTACTTATAAATATGACTGTTCAGAGGTGAAGAGAGTTGGTGCTCACAAAAACTCTCAAATCTTTTCTTCTGTGAGTAATTTCTAGCTCTTTTCTGCAATCTTCTGACCTAATGGCGTCATCATCTTCAACAGTCTAGAATGAGGCACAGAGTAACCATCTTTAGAAGTTTCATTTGAAGGTGTCATCATCCCTAGGGCGTTTTCCCTAATTGTGCCAGTGTGTACGTAGGCGGTGTTTGACCACAGCAACAACATAGCTCCAGTGTATCTGATGCATCTGGAGTATGGGTTGCATCTGTCACACCACCCCTTCCTTTGTCATTTCTTTGAAGCTCTGGGGGTGTAGCCATCACAGATGAAGCTGAACTCCATTACGACTCTAATGGGATTCGTCACCATCTGCCACTGGCTAGCAGTCGAGCTGACTCTGAGAGTTCTTGGCCATCTCGTCACCGTGAAGGTAAATCAGTAAGAGGGCCATTACTACCTCTAAATCTTGGGAGGACACAAGATTGTCTCCAGCTACCCAAGAAGCTTCCGTGGCTATGCCACCCGATGTCATCATTGTCAATGATAAGTCCCCAGCTAGGGAAGAGGGGATCAAAATCATGGCTGAGGTAAAAGGGGCTGAGGCCCCAATAGAGGGAGAGGTGGCCCTTGACATGCCTGCTGAGTCAAGCTATCGTCAGGGAAATGGGCCGGTCACTGAAGGGGTGCCTCCTTCTCAGGGATTTGGATGGTCGCTCCCCCATCGTAATGATGAGCTTGATGTAGAAAAATGGGGTGAACTGAAGATGCTACCGATGGGGTCATCCAGAGTCGGCCCCTACTAAAATAAAGAGCCGTCAAAAGAGTTCAGATTCAAACCCAGACAACATCTTGATTGGAGGGGGTTGGTCCTGGAGTCTCGGCTCGTCCAGACTAGGATTGTTGAACACTTCTACCTGCCTTGAGATGACGAGATCCTCGCCACCATGCTAGATGTCGCCCTCCATCATTCCCAGAAGGGCAATATGAAGGAAATACATGGTAATTACATGCAAATTACACAACGGAAGACTATATGTATAATAATACTAAGCATGTAGAGAGCATTAAATAAAAGCAAGGACCATCCTAAATAAATCTAACATGATCCCTATAAGAAAGAGAACAACCAAGAGCTTTGAAGGCTTACTTTCGTAGCGTGATTCGATGGTAGATCGAACAACCCCTAGCTCGTTCTCCTTCTTGTTGTAAACCTCCTTGTAGTGGATCTCCAAGTCTTCAAATGAGCTTGATGAAATTGGAGTCTTCTTGAGACACAAGGCAAGAGTTTCTACTCTGTTAATGATTTTATCTAAGTTTCCTGGACATTCACTAAGACAGTGTGAACCACAGATGACTAATAACTACACTGTATCCTTCAAGGACTCATGATGTCCCTTTTCCTATGTTTCACGGGTGCAGGACACTGAAATTAATAATTTACAAAGATCAATATTGGTTTTTTATTAACATGTAATGAGAATTAGATTTCCTATACCATTTTATGTTTCTTTTTTATGTAGATTATAAATTGGAAAACAACTCGTTTTTCAATTAGATATTTAAATGACCCTAAAAAGCATGCTTCTGATACGCTGAAATGAGTTCGATCTATGCCCATCAAGTTTTAGGAAGTGAATGTGAAGTGTAAGATATTCGTCCATGAAGTGTATGACAAGTGATTTAGAACATGTATTATATAATTGATTACATGTCTAAATAAATTTATCGTTTACTGTGTAATGTTTATGTATCTCTGTATGCATGCATGCATATGTGTGCATGCATGCATCTATGTATGTATGTATGACCTTGCTTTACATAAATTTTTTACAATTTGTTTTGTATGTGTTGCTTGAGGGTTGTGATGGAGATTATATAGGAGGTGGAATGAGAAAGGAATGAAAAGCATAATTGGTAAATTAGAAGTTTCATGGTTGCTGGATCTCCTTTAAGCTAACTCTATTTGATGGATGATTTAACTTAGTTGGTCCAGTGTTTACCTGTCCTAGAAACTAGCATCAGGAGGTGAAGTGCAATTAAATTGTTGTATGCATACCTGTGAAAATTGAAAGTGAAGTGGCATGGTAGGCTGCAGTGGGATTGTCTTGGGCTAACTGCTAACCAGATAGGGACACCCTGAGCATATTGGCTTATTGCTTTACTTGCAATCTGATTTCTCCCTTCATTTTGAAATGTTACATTTGAAATGTTTCCTTCAAAATATAAATTTTGATTTTTCTTTTCAACCAATACAAAAAATTTCAATTAGGTGTATGGCATACTGCAAGATAACTTTTGAGGGTGAAGGATGTCTATTTCACTGACTGATTTCCGAAGTTAGGGTTAGAAGGTAGATTTTGAAATGTTTCCTTCAAAATATAAATTTTGATTCCTCTCTATATCCAATTAAAAAAAAATTCAATTAGATGTTTGGCGTAGTACAATCAGATAAATTTTGAAAGGGACGGATGTTTATTTCAGTGAATGATTTCGGAGGCTTATGGTTTTCTTGTTTATTGTTGTGGTTGCTTTAAAGTTTTATTTGTCTTGTTCAAGACCAACAAGTAGGGTGGTTCCGTTTAGTTTTCTGAATTATCATGTATCGGTTTTTCTAGTCCAGACAGATAACCTTTAGAAGATAAGGTAATATATTGGTAACCTAAACGGAAGAAAGTCCAGTTAGATCTTAGCTCAATAGTGGACTCATTTTATATTTAGTTTCTTTCCTGCTTGATGTTTCCAATCGTTTACAGTGATTTAACCTTTTTTCTTTTTCTTTAATGACAATATCTGACAAATATGAGATCATCTATGCTGCAAGATTCTCTTATTTTCAGTTTGTTGGATAGAAGTTTACTACTTTAGAAGTTAGACATGTATGATACTATGATTACATATATTAAACTGGAATTGATTTATCTGGTACCAATGTCTTAAGTTGTTTATGCATTTTCATTAGTGTTGTCTCGTATTCAATACAAGATCAGAAGACTTGATTTATTTCTAATCATGCAATTATTTGTATTCTTTTGGTCCCTTTGCAGGTTAAGTCTGGAGGAAGCCGAATTAACCATTGCACACCTTTTCTTCTATTTGGCTGATGAAGGAGGCAGTATCTTGAATGTGGTTCCAAGGGAATTATTTAATGAGGGTGCTCTCTTGGCAACTGGATCTCACAAGGAAGTTGGTGGTTGGGAACTTCATTTGAAGTCATTGGTATGGATTTTCAGTTTAACTATGCAGATGGTTTACCATCTAATTACTTTCCTTATGATCTCGCAAAAATATTGTTATCTGAGCTAATTTGATATTCGATGTTTATCTAATGCGACATTTAATTCTGGTAGATATGAAGCACAGATGACAAACCACCCACAGGTTGATACTTTTCTGACATCCATGTTTGCTAGACGTGACATTGATGTTATTACTTTATTTTGTCTGGTCATAAGATGTCAATAGTGTCAACTCTCTAATATTAGTGACTTCCGGTGTTTCCTTTTGTAGAAATGGTTGATGGAGGGTTCGCAAAAGAGAATACACCTGGTTGATGGAGGATGCGGACCAGGTGTACTCTCTAGTTTTAGTGACTAGATGTTTCCCTTTATAGAAGTAGTTGAGGGAGGGTTCACAAAGAAAGTTCACCTGGTTGGGAAAAATTATGTTCAATGGTTTATGTTTCTTTTTTTCCCTTAAAATGGAAGGTAAAGAACTAAGATCAGAGATAGTATTTTATGAACCGCTTTTTTTTATATGTAGTGACCGCAAAGTCTTATAAGGACAACTTTGGTCAAGGTTATGTGAGTTTGGTATCTGTTCACATATATAATTTTGTACAACGGTTTACCTTCAAATTTTATGTATGCTATCTTGTTTATACACCCTTTCCCCTAAAAATGAAAAAGCAAAAATGTACTGGGTTTGTTCTCTTTTGCAGGATAATTTGGAAGTGCACCATGCTGGTTTCAGAACTAGGCACATGCATAATTTGACGGAGCTAGTGCAAGGGACTCTTGCGGTCTATGTATGTTTATGCTATCACCTATGCAGATGTGGGATCAAAATGCTGCTGGATTGTACTAATTTTTTTTCTCTATAATGTAATTGCAATTTTTTGGATGTTGCTTACCTTTATTATGGTTTTCTGAACTTTGTTGGTCGTATATAGGGAAGACGGACTGGGCAGCTACAACTACCTGATGCATCTGAAGAGTCTTCTAACATACTTATTTTTCAGGTTATTTTTCAGTTAGTGCTTCTTTACACATTTGAATTTGCTAACAAAGAATCACACTTGATCATGTAAAAAACTATGCACACTCAGACTGTAGTTGACTCTTTATTTTGTTGTATCTGGTTTACTGAATACTTGATCCTTTTGTTTAGACTCTTCTCAAACCAATCTTTTGTCAAGTAAATATATCTTCTAATTCATGGTGTATTCCCTAGATGTCTGCAAAGCTTCCATCATCCCTAGATATTGCTTTTGTTTCCGGAACAAACTCAAAGAGTTCAAGGATTGGAGAGCGTGTTGACAGTCTCACTGGTGTGTATGCTATTGTTTTATTCAATACTTACTAATTTGTGTATATATAATATGTCTGAAATATTGTGAATAAACTTCCTTTGAAGATTGACTCATGCATCAGTTTTCAATCATCATTGTGCTTATAGTTGCATGCAATAAATCCTGCGGTCTTGTACACTTGGCTGAAGGTACTTCCTTCCAGTTGGAATTGAAATATAGTATTTGTTAAAACTGATTCCTGTACGTTGTTTTACTAATTTATCAGTTTAGTAACATTAATTTTTCTTTTGGCTATTTGTATATTTACCCCGTAAATCATCATTAATTGTAAAACTACTCTCCAAATCTTGGTATTTGCAAAACTGCCCTCCAAATCATCCACATTAGAAAAAAACTACTACTCAAACTAAACAGTGTTAATAATCAAATGGATTTTGTGTAGTTTTTACCCTTTTTCAAAAGAACCATCCCAAATAAAACACCCATCACAATACCCTTCCCCAAATCATTTGGTGCTCAGCTCTAATCTCGCCGCCATCCGCTTCCAATCCTCATTATCCTTCTAAGCTCCTGCTGGCTTTCCTCGAGGCCCTCTCTTACTTGCCTTAGGCGAGCTCTATAGCCCACCTTAGCTCTTGCCCAATTGGATCGCCTAAGAAAATACAAGTTCCACTGGGAAAATGTTGAACTAGCTTGGTTAGACGTTTGAGGCTTGTAAGCCTCTGTTCCATGAAATTGGGAGCTGCCGCTGGTTTGTGTCGCAGTTTCTTTAGAGACAATTTGTCAAACACTTCATGAATTCAATTTGGGATGCATTTAATCTTTGTTTCATTGAGGTAAATTGGCAAACATGTTACATGCATACATTTCCGGTGTTCAATCATCAACTTTTTAGCTCTGCATCACTACTAGCAGCTCACACAAACGCACAACATTCACATAATAAAACATTTGCCAAGCAAATAGCAGAAACTCATTAAACCCACACAAATCTCATTGATAATCATAAAGAATTACAGAACTCTCTTCAAAATACATCATAACAAGGAAAAAAATACGAAAAAGCATCATTATGAGAACTCCATGGCAATTACAATTGGAGAAGAGGATGGGCTGATGTTGGGTTAGCAGCTGAGAAGAGAAATGGGAAAGAAAGAGGACACGGATTAGGTGGGTTCTTAAAAAGTAGAATTGAGTTGAGAATTTTTTTAATTTTAAGATTGTACTCTGGAAACAATTAGCTAACGAGGCAAATTTAGTCAGTTAAATTTTTTTTACACAACTAAAAGTAACATACCTAGTATATTCCGTAACAGAATTAGTGGGACAGTTTTTACCAATGTGGATGATTCGAGAGGTAGTTTTGCAAGGACTAAGATTTGGAGGTAGTTTTGCAAATATTGATGATTTAAGGGGTAAATATACCCTTTTTCTTTATGGATTGACTTGTTGCATGAGATTTTTCCTAATTGTATTTGTGCTTAACTGCTGGTTTTGGCATGTAATAAGATCTTACTATAATTTACTTGAAGTGCACTATCTTTCAGTAGGGGTTGAAAGTAGTATCTCTATGGGATCAGATGCCTTTTCACCACCTTCCCAAATTAGTAACATTATCAGGCTCTTGTAACTCAAGATTTGGACATGTACATTGATTCTGCCTCAGAATCCCAAGGCTTGAAAACATAATATTAAAGATGCAAAAAGTATTGTATTCAAGGTTCATCAGAGGGTAAGACTCTCAACTGATGATTTATATCAAACGTTTGAAACTGTGCCTCACAGTCCTATGCAGTGAAACGACATTACTGTCTTAAACTCCTAGGATGAAGACATCATCCTGCAGAGTGGATTATTAAAACATTTAATATATGTTAAATATATGATTTCTGCGTTGCACACTAATTATCAATGAATCATATATAGCTAATATATCAACCTATGTGTGCGTGTGCCTGCATGTGTGTGCATGTTTGCAGTGTTTTCAAGGTGGAAAAAGTACTAAAATATGCCAATTTGACCTTCTGAAAGAAAGTTTTGTGCCTTGGTTTTTGTTATTACATCTGAAAGTTGTTTTAAGAGCTATGTTGACAAACATATAGTTTTTGAGTAGTAAAAGTGGTATATGACAATTGATAAAGGATTAATGCTGGTACTTCTGTAGAAAATTTAACCTGTTATCTTTATAGTTAGTGTCACATGACAATTCAACCCATTAATTATGTTCTAATGTGTATTTGAAACCAGTGGTATAGTAAATAGCATATTCAGTATCCAGGTTGATTAGTGGGCTCTGTATTTTGTTTTGAATTGTAAGATGTTACTTAAAGAATTTAGTCATGTTAATGTTTTTGGGTCTGCTGTCTAGGTAGTCTTGGCCATGTATCATACCCCTCCCATGTGCCTAAAAGAACCATTCAAGTCTTTCTAGACTTTGGCCTAGCTAGAAGGTGCGTGTCTACTGGAATCATTGGCAAGTGCCAAGAGAGAATGACCTTCTGAGGGTTGTGCTTCCTTTTCCCCTCTTTTCTTTCATTTCAATGAAAGCTTCTTGTATGAGCTGCCTGTACATTGGACTGAATTTTGTGATTGCTAGAACAGTGTTTTAGTTAAACCAAATATTTTAGAAGAAAATATGTATTATAAATGTGTTCTAGCATGCATAAGTTTATTAAGTCTGTCTGTAAGCTCAAATTTTTGGGTTAAGTGGTTACTGAGCATGATGATAATTAGTAAATAGCATGTTAATTTTTTCATAAAGGCTTCTAACATGACATAATTAGTCAAGAGCTTGTTGAGTTTTTGATAATCAGCCGACGGTTAGAGTCGGTCTGAGTTTACCATTTGTAACCAAGGACTTCTGTCAGTGAGTAGTTTGTTGTTTTAACCATGTCATCTTGTGAGATCTGACCTGGATCATTGCTGTAGGTTAACGACGGTAAGAAGTCTTGATATTTTGTGGAAACCTGAAATGCTTTGGCGAAAAAGGACATAAAAGAATAAGCAGTCTTGAAGAAATAGTTGAGTCACTTCTGTTATTAAACTCAACACCGGATGCCTCAAAACTCTTATGAAAATTTAAGGGTTATGCACTTCTGTGGCATGTTAGCTTCCTGAAATCTGTAGGTGATGGCGACTTCTAAAGTGGTCCTTGTTAAGGCAAAGAAGTCATCATTGGTTTGCAAAAAGGTCAACTTGTTGCAGAAGTTATTGTGTTAATATCAGTTTTTGTTTCTACATTCGCTCAAGAGTATATTAATATTGTCCATAGTGTTTGAGATACATTCTTTTCTTTCATTTTTTGAAACATATTAACAAAATGCTGCAAACCTTTCCATATTTTTTTGCATTTTTTTAATCAATTAGTTTGCAGAACTCCTCAAACATCTCAAATTGTTTCCACTTTTTATCAGGTACCATGTTGACTAGTCAATTAAAAAGGAAACAAGAGGAGTTTGAGGAAAAATATTTGACATGTTTTAATATAAAGGATAAGGTGAGCTTTATTACAGTTCTTTATAATGAGATTTAACTTATTTAGTGTTACTAAATTCATTTTATCTATATTATGTCTATGGACTATCATCTATATCTAATTCTGCACACCTGCAACTTAGCCCTCAGGTTTCTCACAGAATGCCGTAAAGAACATTACCTAGTTAAGTTAGGTTCAAAGTACTGAGAGCATATATATAAATTAATGCAGAAAGAGTAGTTCCATATTATGAAAAGGGCATACATATAATCTATTTGAATTTGAGTTGAAAGGTTAGTGTTCTTGATTCCTTCCATTGCAGGTCAGTGTCTTGGCAGGGCCAGTAAAGTTTTAGGCATGGAGTGCATTCACGAATTGCTATATCAAAGCCGAATGGTCAGATGTAGGTTATGTTCTATGAAGGTGTCTTTATATAATGGTTTCCGTAACTTCAAGAACTAATGATAGCTTAATTTTGAAAGGAGATACCATAAACTTTGTAATTAACTAGTGGTAGTCTACTAGTATGTCATGACCATAAACGTCAATAATTCCAAATGATCTATGTGATAGAAAGAGTGCCTACTATATCATAGTTTATTCAACTCAAGAATTAAACTGCAATAGGATTTATGCAGGAAGAACAGCAGAAAATCTCTGCAGCGGTTGTTCTCGAGCAATAGTATTGGGAATAATCCCAGATAACCTGTATCATGTATAGAATGCCTACTATATCATAGTTTATTCAACTCAAGCATTAAGCCGCAATAGGATTATGCTGCAATTACAGCAGAAACCTCTGGAGCAGTTCTGCTCAAGCAATAGTATTGGGAAGCTTCATTTTGGGCATTGTATCTATTATTACAGATCATTGCTTCAAAGAAAGGTCTGATATGGACCCAAATTAGATCCATTGTCTTGCGAGAAGATGGCAGACGACTAACTGGCTGTAGATCATTGTCACTAGCTAGGTACATCACATTTTCAAACTCAATCTATCAGATCAAATTCTAGCCCACCTTTTGTTTGAATCTTAGTAATAGGTGATGCAGGACTACAGTCGTGGTGCTTTATGTCACTAGTTTGGTCTCATGACATGTCAAATTCAGTATATCAGGTAGGATTCTAGCCAGAGTGTTCTTTATTTTATACCAAGTTAAATGAGTTAAATAATTAGTTAGGGGACTCTAGGAGTTCTTCATTTTCAGTTTATTTTGTTACTGTTTTTTTCTTGGCTCAGGTCCTTCAAATAATTTCATATTCTACTTGAAAAAAGTTGGGGTCTTAAAAATTAATGATTTCAAATATTTTAAGTATGCACTTCAATTAAAATTGCTTTTATTCCCTGTTAACAGAAAATTGTTTCGTTCCTACAGAGTTCTGGTCTCAGATTCTGAGTTACACCTTGTCAAACAAACTTTTACGTTGCATCAGATGCTAAGAACATAAATAGGGTTCATTCGAGGCCCAGCCCAATAATTTGTAAAGCTAGATCCGTTATCCTTGCTAGGGTAATGAGATTATTTGTCTTCCAAAAGTTGAAGGTAAAGACATGTAATCAGTGGTTACTGGTCTCAATTGCTTAAAGATGGTAGTGCATTTAAAAATCTCTTACCATTAATCATGTTCAAGCATCTAAAATTAGGTGCATATTTGCAGCCTGTAGCCTTCTGGTGGCTAGGCATGCATTTGGTTCGGATATGACACTTAACATATCCATATCTGTTTTCTAAAAACGGATACATATATTCTTTGGTAAGAAAAAGTCATAACTATATCCACATTAAATGGAAACGGATATGGTTCGGATATTAGAGAAGCGGACACGGATACAATCACAGATACAAATAAGATATTTGGGAAATGGATATGACTAGGACATGACAAAAAATATCATGTTAATTGGACAGTAAAAGTTATTAGTTAAAAAATAATTGTTTCTGACAGTAAAACCTCACGAAATTTCAACACACTAACCTAAGAAAACCTCAAAGAACCAACAATTGCATGCAATTGATCACAAAAAAGTAGAAGAATAGAATTGAAACACAAAATGCTGCAAAATTTTCTTCTAGACCTACATTTTATTATATTCATTGATAAGAATTATAGTATAACATAAATTTGACTATAAATAAGTTTAAAATGTACAATTGATTACGTCAATAAAAGCACGATCCAGTATACCAAACACATATGACCATCCCAAAGGGCATACGGTTGTTATAAAAAACTTAGTAACATTCATATTTATAACCGTATTCGTATTGGAATCCATATTCAAATCCATATCTGAATCTATATCCGAATCTATATCTGAATTCATATCCAAGTATATATCCAATCCGTATATGTAATTGGATATCTGGACCGTACCCGAAATTTGAACTGATATCTGTATCCGACCACAAATCCAAAACTATATTTGAAACCATATTCATATCGAACCGGTTTCAAATCTTGGCTACCATATTTGCATCCATTTCGGATACGGTTGCGTAGCGGATCGGATCGGATATCTCCGGACCGTTTTGCACCCCTATGCTTGACCCTATAGCTTATAGTTAAACTTTTGTTGTCTGACCATTTTAGCTTTGGTGTCTGGCCATTTATTGTTTTATTAAATTAATTTACACGTGAATGTCATCTATGGATATGGAAAAATTAAACTTCTATCCTAGGTTAATAGAGATGTGTATTGTATATTGGTATATTGTCAACAGACTTCTATTATATCATTACCAAGAACCATGAGATCTACATTAGAGGTTGTAGAATGCTCGTCTGTTCTCATTATGACTTGTCAGATGAATCAATTATTACCCAGGATTTTTTAACCCCTCTATTTTAACAAATGTTATTAGTTATTTATTTTTCTTTTTGGGATCATTTTGCTTTTTTAATTGGGTTACAATTCTATCATCTCACATACGCACACTGAATTTTGATTTCGGTACAGGTTGATTCAGAAGCTATGGTTGCTGGTAAGGCAGCTCTCGGGAATCTGCTGGGTGGCATTGGCTACTTCTATGGTCAGTCAAAAATTTCCCTTCCTAAAGGTTTCAAAGTAAGTTGAAATTCGGTTGGATTTATTTATTTATTCCCTCTTGCATTTATTAAAGCATACCAACTTGATTTTGTATTGTTTCCCATATGAACTATCGTTGAGTAGTTTGTTTTTGATTTTTTTATCGGTTTTGTTCCTTGAAAATCCTGACCATAATTCTGAATTGATATTCGACATTTTACAGTGATGTTATGTGATACTATGATTCGTCAGGCTCTCAATGGCCTCAGCTATAAAATATTTAGCTTGCTTGATTTTCTATTTGTTGCAGTGTCGGATCCACCTTGATCAAAGTGGGGGTCACGTGACCCCACTTTGGTCAAGGAGGACCAAGAACTACTTAGCATTCAGGGTTTCTCAGATAACTCCCCTTAACTTTTAAAATGTCATAACCACCACCACCCCCCCTTCTTTAATTTTTGAGGTTCTCAGAAAACCCCCTTCAATTTTTAATTTTTGTCAAAAAAATCCCTAACAGTGCTACTAGCAACATATTTTATAGTGTTACTAATGATGCGATTATGTATTTTTCTTACAAATATAAAAACTTGTCGGGACAATTGTAAAATTTTAATTATATAGTGACCACTTTCTAGAAATCATGGATCCGTCACTGATTTGTTGTATATAATATCCCAAGGTTTTCTTCTTGTATGGAAGATTCACGTGGAAGATTCTGCAGCCTCTTAAATTCAATTTTGAGGATTTCTCTTGATCACTTTGAGGAATGTAATTCCTTTCTGTTGCTTTTTTTTTGTGCCCCATCAATGATGCTATTATCTGTAAAGACTATATACCTTCTTTTTCTGACCGCCGTTTCATCTGGGGGAATTTGTGGTGTTCTTTGGTTTCATGAGTTTAAATCACATGGCAGAAAATGGCACCACCTTGATGCATCTGGTTCATAGTTTCTTGGAATTTGACATGTAGAGGTTTAGTGTCCATTTAACATCCGACTGTAAAATTGTTGTCAAATGTTTTGGGAAGATTTCTGAGATTTGGATCATGCTACGTACTTGACCACTCTATTTGATAGAAAAAGGCTTAGATGATGATTTTAAGTTCTTAATTCGTATGACACCTTTTTTGGTGGAGCTTTATAGTAGGGCGCTTCCTATCTTTTTTTCGCTGAAGCTCTATTTCTGACCATTTATATCTTATTGTAAGGCTGACTTACCTTATGATGAATGGATTGTAGCAGCTAGCAGAATTCATTATGGTGCTATTTATGTAACTCCTTGCTTAATTCTCCTTGCCATACATATTACTGCTGAATACTTAGATGACATGAACACTTTGAGACATGTCAGCTTTGAGAATCCTGGAAAACATTTGTTTAAATGTAAACAATATCCTATAGGGCATTGTCCAATTTTTTATAAGGTGCAATACGAGCAATTACTAATGCCACACTTTAGTGGGTGCACGTGCAATTTATAAAAAGACTTCATGGTAAAACAAATAAATTTTCACTTACATCTGAAACTGAAAGTAATATAAGCATTGTACACCTGACCACGAAAAGAGTAACATGTTAAAGTGAGCATTGTGCATTAGGCCATTTTGCATGTCTCCCTTGTTATCTTAGCAGCATATATCTGCTTAGTCTTTATATATTCTTCTTATGAATATGATTTGCATCATTTTATTCCATACCTTGCAGCAAAAAGATGGCAAGGATTTCCTTTTGTATTGGCCAGCTGCACTTTTCACTGCTGTCCCAAGTCGATCTTTCTTTCCAAGAGGGTTTCTATGGGATGAGGGCTTTCACCAGCTGATCATTTGGTTAGTTATTTGCTATTGTTATTTATATGTTCATATATTCTAAAAGTCAACTTAGAAAAGCTTTGTCAAATATCCTGTTCCCATTCCAGTACTATTTTATCGATTTCTTCCGTAAATCTTATGTGGTAAATGTTTAGGCGTTGGGATGTCAAGATATGTATGGATATAGTCGGCCACTGGTTGGATCTGATTAACATGGATGGATGGATTCCTCGGGAACAAATACTAGGAGCTGAAGCTCTCAGGTAATTTACTCCTTATGCTGAAGGCGGCACTGTACTGTTTTTAGATAGCGAAGATTGCGTAACCTAAAGAATTACATTATGTTTCATTATTTTGCAGTAAAGTTCCTGAGGAATATGTTCTACAACATCCCTCTAATGGGAATCCCCCGACTTTATTTCTTCTTCTACGTGGTAAAGTACTTGCATCTACCTCCTTTTTTCATTTAACAGCAGTACAATGAATAATGCCTAGACATGACTCAAAAGCTTCGCGCTTCAAATTTTAATGAGAACCTCAATTTTGATATAATATTTTGCTACCAAATGTTTAGCTGTCTTCTCTCAGTTTTTTTTTCTTTCGTGTTCTCTCTATGCATTTTTCATTTGCTGCTTAACCACCAATACATTAAAACTCTTGTAGCTATTTCCTTAGCTTCTGGACTTCTTATTTTCAAGCCCTTGCATAATCTCCTTATGCACATGAGCAACGTTTGAAATTTGAGATCTTTATTAGTTAATATTACTTATTTTCTAGATACCTTATTCTTTTTCCCTCACTGATATGCTAATAATAGGAGCAAGCTTGCATGGGCTCTCTTCAGTCTCCATGTAGCTTATATTTAATCCAAAACTTAATCATAATGTATCATTGACGACCAGTGTGACATTCTAATGTATTATGGAGGAATAGGAATGTAACGGCTTCCCCTGTTCTTGAATCGTGTATTTTCAGGCACTTTTCTCTACTTCTTTTAATTATTATCTAAGAGTTAAAATTGGAGTGGTCATGTTGGGATTTTGAATTGAATTGTCACTTTTGCTAGAACACCTTCAGCCCATATCTGTTTCTTTTCCTGATTTTATTACAACAATAATATAGAGCTCCACAATACTTTTGGATAATTGAATAACATTGCATTCTTTTCTCTGCCAGTCCCAAGCTAGGATAGAAGACTGTAGCCTAAGTTAGCCAACAACAAACGTAAAATATAATGGGGTTCTATGGAAAGAAATCCTAAATAAAATGTTTTTTAGTTGATGGCGTCTTTATGAAAAGAAGTCCCATGGAGAATGTGGTATCCACTTTGATGATAAAAAGTCATGTGAAAGTTTCTTCAAACAATTTCTCTTCCTTGATTCCTTATTTTACCTTTGTTATTACCTGTTATTTCTTATTGTTCTGTGCAGTAATCAGAGAATCCAGCACACTTGTTTGTTGGATCTTTAAAATTTAGATTTGGGCTGTATCTAAGAAACATTGCATTAGCCTCCTGCTTTTCCACTCTTCACTAATTAACTAATTAGATTATATCCTGCAAACCATGAAATCTCCACTGTATTACATCATTTTAGCGCTTCCAGTTTAGATATTCTGGTTTTGCAAGCTTTACTAGTATATCAGGCCAGTTCCATCCATTATATATCATACCTTTTAATTTGATCAAATTTACATGCATTATGACCCACACTTTGGCATCTCTGATAAGCCAAAAAGATGCATATATATGTTGTTAGGATACTGCATTTGCCTGGTAATTTAGTAACCATTCAATGAAAAAGATAGAAGACAGTAGTGCATGTCTGAGGTAATAAAGGGTTGAACACGCGGCAAAGCCCTATTTCTTCTTTGGCTAATATCAATATGTCATCTAGCTAGAGCGTTCCAGTGATGTCTGTATTTAAGATACAGTGATACACTAGTAGTACTCGCAAGATATGATAGTCAGTAGTGAACGATCTTTTACAAAAATGAAAGGTCTGGCCTTTCTGCAAAACTTTCATGCTCTTCTTTATAAGCTGTCCTCTCCATACACCAAAACAGGTACAGCATCACAAGAACTAATTATTCTAATCAGATGTGTGTTATTTTAATTAGCTTGAAATTCTTTAGCAGTCTTCCTCTTTTTCGACAGATCTACAAGGTACTACATGGACATTACCATCCACTAGATAGGAACTACATTGTTATATATCACCTTATAGATAGTAATGCACTATCATTAGATCAGTTTTGCAACCTCCATCTATATGCAAACTGACCTGTTGGTTGCAGTCCTCGCACTATGGATAGCTGTGTCATGTTTGTGCTTCCTCTCCACTCTCTGGTATTGTTTCTTTGAGATTTAATTGTGTCACACCCCGAACTGACACAAATATTTATGAAAATGATAATAGATCCAAGGCACGTGACAGTCAGCCACAAATCCCCTTGGCTGAGGACTTGCGAAGCCTAATTCCAATATTCCAACAAGCAATATTTTCATAACATGGTCCACAAACTTCAAATCATGCATTCCAAATTACTTACTTGATTGATACATTATACTGTTTGTCATTAATTGTACATCTTCAAAGGTACATTTATATCACTCTGAAACTCCCAGTTATATATTAGAGGTTGTAGACAAATATATACATTACAAAACTCATCTGAGAGGGACCATTCCATTGCCAAAATACTAGCTAGAAGATTGCTTTCGACCAACGATCTTGTCCATGCCCTCAATTCCTCCTCGCTTTAGTTCTCATCATGCTTAGCTGAAATGTTATTTATATTTGGGGTGAGCTTTCCATGTGGTCAGTAAGGGGTACATACTCATGATTTATGTTAGCAAAACCATACATAGCATAAAATTCAAAACTTGATTTGAAATGACATGTTTGTAAACTTTTGTCAAAGCGAGGAAATATGCATAGAAATTAAACAATGTATAGAAATTAAACAATGTCACACCCCTATTTTGATAACTAGACTGCCTGCAACGGCGATCTCTCTAGAAAGGCTGCCTACTACGGGGCTCTGCCTTTTATGCCTTAACCGAACTGCCTACAACGGCAATCTGTCTGGTTCTGACTGCCAACAGCAGCGATCTGCCCGTCATAACACCCTACTCCCTTGATAGGCTTGTGACTTAATTCCTTGGTCTTCGCCATTGGGCAACTAACAACACGAACATAAAATTTTAACATGACTCAATGTCATTAACCTAAATCTCTATTCATGTATAGCAAACCGTGACAAAATCATTGTCCAATATGAAAATATCAACAAGAATTGATGCAATACTACCATGATTATAACTTAACTTAAAGAATGACATTAATACGAAACTCATGCTTGTATGACCATGAAAGATGCAATTCTCATGCCAAAGAAAATGAGTATAACATAAGTTAAAGAATATGTCCCCACTTACCAATTTTCCGCAAGATCCAAGGCCCCGTGTAGTCGTTCAATAGTTACCTATAACTCCTATTGAGCTTTCCTAGTACAAATACATATCAAATATCAAAATCCACTCAATACATATATTTATACCTATACACTACTTAATTGCATTCTCAACTCTAATTATCCGAGTGTAGGGTCTTTCAAAATGCCTTAGAATAATCCTGATCTCTTAACATACTTTATAGAAGTATTTTGAACTTTGAAAACTTGTTATCATATGGGTAGATCTGTAATTTCTATTTCTGCAGGGGCATTTCTGTAATATCTGCAGGGAGTTTTCTGCAATTTCTGTAACTGCAGGGGGGCAGTTTTCTGCAATTTTCTGTTTCTGCGGAGGGTTTTCTGAAATTTTCTGTTTCTACACAAGTCTTTCTACTGCAGGGTGATCATATAGTATGCAGGGTTCAAACATCCTTTATCTTAATTGTAGCCTAATCCAAATTACAAGTAGCAAACTGAATTTATAATTCTAATATCAAATCAGTAGTTTAGAGTTATACCTCCAACGATTCTCTAGCCTTTAATTTTCCTCTTCTTCTCCTCTCATTTTCTTTCTCTGTTCCTTGCTACTACTGCTGCTTCTTTCGTCTTCTTTTTCCCTCCTTGCTACTGCTGCTCCTTCATTCTTCTTCTTCTTCTCGTCCTTCTCTTTTCTTTCTATGTATCCCTTTCCGTTTCCTCTTTCTTTTTTCCCCTTCCCTGCAGCTCTTCTTTCTGCCCTTTCTTTCTTCTTCTTTTTCCCCTCTTCTCTAGATGCTCCTGCTCATGCTCCTGGTTCTTATCTTTCTACTCTCTCTCTCTTACTCTCTTTCTCTCTCTTGTAGGCTAAGGAAATTCCCACCTAATGCTTGTTAGAGGCATGAGTCACCTCACTTTCTCATATCATTAAGACACATGTCAAAAGACTTTACACAAAACTCCCTCTTAAGTTTTATATTTGCATATCAATATAGAAGTATCCATTTTCAAATATTTATTGTGAAACACGCACACTTTTTATTTTATTTGAAATAAGCTAATTAATATAAACAAGAAGATAATAATGGATTAGGTGTTACAAATTGGGTCCTCGAGGAGATGATTAGTGTGTACTTGATATGTGCTGAGAGCCAATTTGGCGCGGAATCTAAGAGGACAGATTGAGGTCCAACTTTATATTTATGTCCTTACTTTCACTCAAATTTCTCATTATATTAAGTACTATTTCAATATAAGATAAAATTTAAAGATTCCTACATTGCATTAAAAATAAATAAATAAATAATTCTGCCTCCTAATTGATAGGATACCAATTTTGCAGCCACGTGGCTCTTTAACCTCTTTATAAACTATTGATATAATTGCCAAAGATGCCCATCAGTGAACACAAACACATACCATGTCAACCTTTCACCTATGCTTGCTTTACCATTTCCCATGTTTGCACCCACTGCCATACTACTATGAAATTCAGACAGGGGTTTTGGGGTTGGGGAGGGGGGTGGTGGGGAACTTGAATTATGCACTGCATTTTATATTTTTCTCCCGATATTATTTATCCTTTGTATTTAATGATTACTGTGAATAACTTGTGTTAAAGTCATTTATGTGATCTTATTTCGATGTTACAGAGAATTTTCTTTGCATTGATCACCTTATTTTTGTTAGAGTATCGTCCAATTTGATCATGAAAATTTGCTTTATGCAGACCTGATTAGCAACACAAGAATGAAAAGCTTTTCTGAAAAAGAAATTGATGAGATCAATGTTTTCCTCAGTAGAGCTTACATTCGCCTTGGAGCATGGTTTAAATGGTTCAATACAACACAATTAGGTAACTTGCGTTTTGATAAACATTTTTCATGTATATCCTTGTAGCAATCGAATATGCAAGTCTCTTTTGAACCAGCACCTTATATATATATTCCCTACAACTTGTTGAAATTCAACTGGGAGAAAGCAATTTCTTTCTGTATTTTTAGTGGTTAGGTTTCACATATGAATATTTTGACATTATTTGGATAAATTTTCTGTTGTTACCGGATAGTGGCAAATGGTACTCCCATAATTTTAAAAAGATTAGTAATGCTATGTGTTTAGAGTAGTGATAATTGCACTAAAATTTTTACATTAGTTTCCACTACTCTAAGGTGTCTTTGAGTTGGCGCTGCTGAGGTATACTAGTTTATTGGAAACAATGAAAGTTGCCCAAATTTTCTCAATTCTAGAAAAAAAAAGTTCATCTTCTATTTTTTCCCTTTTCCGTTCCAAGAACAAATCTTCTGCAACATCATTTTTTATCCATTTTCCTTCATCATATTGCTCAATATTGAGCTCACGTGAAGAAGAGAAGAAGATATTGACAATGACAAAGATTTATTTTCCAATGGAAGAACTTAACAATTAAGAAGTTAGAAGCTTGCAGAGTAGTTTGAAACAAACAAAAAATTCAAACTAAAAAGATCACGTTCGATTTTCGCTCAAGTAAATAGAACCAAAATTAAACCAAAAGAATCAAATTAGGATTTGCTAAAGATGAGTTTCAGGGAGACAAATAGGTGTTGAAGAGAGAGAAAAGGTAGACAATGAGTATTGCTTTTGTTCAAGTGATTAAAACCAAATTTAAATCAAAATAATATCATAATGATTTGCTGTAGATGGGTTTTAGGGAGAAAATTAGGTATGAAGGAGGGAGATAATTAGGTATGAAGGAGGAAGAAAAGGTAGAAGATGAAAGGATTTTTTAAGAAGAGGAATATGGGTATCTTTAGTACCAAGGATCTTCTTCCTTGGTAGTGAGGTGGCTTATTGTCATCTATACATTTAGAGGGGCATCATTTTCATATGGGTTGGAGGGGACTATTTTCAAGTGGGGACCATTCAAATGAGTAGATTAGAATGAGCCAGCTCATTGCCAAGGACCAAATTTGTACTCATTGCCAAGGACCAAATTTGTACTTGGTACCAACGATACTCATTTTTCTCTTTTAAGAACTATGAAACTTTTGGCAACTAACTTTATTCCAAAAAGAAAATTAATATGGTACACATATCAGCAATGCCTCATCAGCGCCATGTCATCTTAGTGTAGAAATTGTAGTTCGGTAGGGGTGAGCATTAATCAGTTCAAACCGATTAAACCGATCAATTGAACTGACCAATTTTTTTTTCAATTCGGTTCGGTTTTGAAATATGTTTCAGTCGGTTCGGTTTGAGAAAATTTCAACTTGTACAAACCGCGGCCGCCCTCTCAAATGTCTAACAAATACTCTTTCTTTCTTTTCATTAGTCCACAAATTTCTTTCTTTTTTCCTTAAAGTGTTTATTATTTTAATTAATTTTTATTTTTCTTTTATTGATAATCCTTTAATCGATGCTTTTTAAACCAATTTCTTGATGTGCATCGTTCTTTTGTATCAAAATAGATTTTTTTCTTAAGTGAATTAGGCCATGTCCAAATTGACTGAACTAGGATAATCTAAATTATAGAATTACTAATTTAGTTAAGAAAATTAATAGATTTTTATGGCTTTCATTTTGGCTAGAACAAAATGAATTTAGGTTTATTGATCGCGGGCCTCTACATAAGCAAGAACAGTCTTATTTATGATAATATCTGTGATCATTGTGATCACTATTAACAATATTAAGTTAGGTGTTGACTCAAAAGATAGGTACAGAGTTTATGTCATCTGATGTGTATACTTGATCCTCAGTTCACTTATCCTTTCATAATTGGGAATTTCAATCGTCATATCCTTGAAACTGTATGTATGTTGCAATTGTTTTTTGCGGTGCATATTTGTTGTGAGATTATGAACTAATTATCTGATAAGTTTGTTTCATCTCATGGTTTGATCCTAGGGAAGGACACAAGCAACTTCTACTGGCATGGTAGAGATGAGAAGACTACTAAGGAGCTAAACCCAAAGGTTTTTTTTACATTATCCTTTTTGTTATACCGATTTTTGTTCTTATCTATAAACAACTACAGTCCCCCTAGCCCACCTGCTCTGTTTGCAAGGGAGAGGTTGCTGATGCCTAATAGTTTGCCTCAAGCGCTGATGCATTCTGTTTGTTTTTCCCTTCTAATTGTGTACTGTTCTAGCCATGCATATTTTCTGTTGCTAGGCAAGCAAAGAAGTCATGATGGTGACTGGATGCATAAAGAACCCAAAAACTTCAATAAGAATTTACAGCATGTCTCAAGTGATGCAAAAGATTTTCATACTAACCAAATAAAAAAGATAAAATACAAGGGGATGTAACTTCCTGAGCATAGACTTCATAACCAAGCATGCTTATCTATGTAGTTCTTCTACAATGTTGCCCTGAGAAATGCTAGGTAAGGTTCATTTATTATTTTATTGGAATGATTAGATAGCTAATATCATTTACGTCTCTCACATACTGACTTAGCAGAAGACATTGCTAATACTTCTTTGATTTCATTATTTGGTATCATTCAGTCGCTAAATGCTTATATGATTTCTTCCTGAAAAGGTCTGATAAATATTCTCCCTCACTTCCTCCCTGTGTGTGCGTGTGGGTCTGAGAGATTAAAAATAAGTCATTGTCATGTAATACATAAGCAGACATCAAGATTGTCTATCATACCTAACAATCAAACGTCAAATACATAACACGAGAAGTTAAGTCCCCTGTATTGCCAGTAAATGAACACTTTTTTACGTCTTTTTGGTGTAGAGAACTTTCCTTCCTTTTCTAATATGTAGTTACAAATGTTCCTACATTGGTTGGTAACTGCATTCTTCAGGGCGTCTATCATAGGCGGTGATGTAATTTTTTGTTGATTTTAATGCAATCATCTATTCAACAGACACTGACATCTGGACTGGATGATTATCCTCGTGCATCCCATCCAAATGATGATGAACGCCACTTGGACTTAAGGTGCTGGATGCTTCTTGCTGCAAATTGCATGCGGTCAATTGGAGAGCTATTTGAAACAAAAACTAGTTTAGAAAAGGTTACACTCTGAGTTGTATTTCAAATTGAGTATTAATGGGAACACTGTGTTACTATTCTATTAAATCGCTTGAAATCTTTCTAGGATTATCATGGGATGGCTGAAAAACTATCAAACTTTGAAATTCTCAATAAGGTATGCCTTAAGGTTTATTATTTCTCAGCATTATGCTATTTTATTGTCCTATATCATAATTCTTCAGAGGTAGCAGTCAGCATACTCTTCGCTTTTAAATATGTTTATGCCTTTAAAATGTTGGTTTCATTGTAGTTTTAAAATGATAAAACTTATAGTGACAAATTGTGAGACAAGTTGACACTGGGATTATTAGTTTCTATATCTAAGTATTTTTTCCTCAGTAGTTTTTTGTTTCTAAAATGTGGGTTTCGTTGTAGTTTTAAAATGATAAAACTTAAAAGTGACCGATTGTGAGACAAGTTGACATTGGGACTCTCCATTTCTATATCTAAATATGTTTTCCTCTTCTTTGAACTGCCGAGGGGGACTGATTCTTAAAGGAAGAGAATAAGCGGAAGTTTGGTTCTAAGTATTGAGTTCTAGCAATTGTGTCTACTTGGAGGGGATGATACTGATAATCATTCTGTGTTAATTTCTGACAGTTTGATTGTGCATCATATAGTAAATTGATTAAGAGCAAGGTTTTAAATATCGGTTATCGGGAATTTATTGGACGGTCAAAATCCATATCAGATAGCGGATATCGGGGATAAGTAGTATTTATCGGAGTGACATATCGGATGGTGTATGTACATAATATAATATCCTAAAATGTAATCTAATCATACTTAATGAAATATAAATATACTAAAGTGTAAATAAACAAGTTTAGGATCACTAACCAATTGTAGAAACTTGCTTCTTAAATATGTGCCCGTTGCCCCAAATCAAAACCCAAACCAAACAAAATCTAACCGATAGTTCCGATTTTTAGACCGATAAAATCGGCCGATATCTCACTTTATCGCTGCATTATCGCCGATAAACATCCAAAAACGATAACCGATTTAAAATTGAACTTATCATAGCGGAAGGGGTTCAAATTGGATTACTCAGTGATAAATCGATATTATCGGCCAATATTAAAACCTTGATTAAGAGGATTACAAATGTGTTGGTTTTAAATAATATTTTTAGTTGAAATGGTATCTCTAACCTGTCAGCTATGCAGATTAAGTGGGTGAGGGAAGGATAAACCTTAGAAAAGTTCCTAAGTTTAGAGAAGGCAAATTTCTGTGCATAAGAAATATAAGGCAAGTGAGGGAAAGTGTCCGCAGTTGGCTACATCGCATGTGTCGCTTCTCCTTATTTCGCTTTTGTATACATACTAAACAGTTACTCATTTTTTAAGTCGTAACAATAGTGACCTATCTTCTAAATGCATAATTCTCAATCTACATTGTAAACGCTTTGAATGCCGTATGTTTTTCAATGCATAGAGAAAGATGAATGATATGGACCATTAACAGGGGTGATGGCCATGTAGTTAGGTAGTTTGAGAGACTTTAAGTTTGCTCCTGTGGATACACACAAACATGTGCATCAAGACGAATGGTCTGGACCCATTGGGTTTAACCACTCCCACACGGCCACGCCTAAGTTTAACCACTCCCACACGGCCACGCCTATGTAGTTTGGAACAAAATCAGGAAAATTTAAGGAACATTGCATGATACTGAAACTTATCATGTTGTAAGGTGATTAATAGCATGATTAATAGTATTCGCATTTTGCATTAGAAAGATCAGTGAATTTAGTCACAATCAAGTGTAAACTTACTTACATTAACAGGGAGCTGTAATCTATGGATAAAAGGGTTGCAAGTTGCAACAGACTGCATAATATCACTAATCGCTTAAAAGTGTAACACGATCCCTGCTTGTCCTTTCCTAAATTTAAGATGTTGTCACTTAATTTGAATTGATTTATCATTAAAAATTTCGTATATCGAATCATATCTGTGGCTTCCAGTTATAGATATCCTATGAAAGTTGAGTTAACTTCACAATAAAGGCTTACAGTTTGAAGACGCAATATGACTTTTTGTTGATATTCTATTGTTAATTTTTATTGTTTCATCAAGTAGGAGATGCTTCATCAAAAGGTTTTGACATCATAACCCTTGCAGCTGTATTAATAATTTATTTGTGTAATTGAAGCTTTCTACTTATTTGTTAGATGCACCTAGATGATGTTTCTGGAGCCTATTTTGATTTTGGAAATCACACTGAGAAGGTAAACTAAAACACTCTTTCTTGTATCAATGCATTATATAATCATCTTTGACAAGAAAATATAGTTACATTTCACATTAAGTTGTAGGTTCGTTTGAGATGGCATGAAATAAGAGATGGTGACATTGTAAAACGGGAGCTTGTTCGGGAGACATTACAGAAGCCTCAGCTGTCACTAGTTCCCCATGTTGGCTATGTCAGTCTTTTCCCATTCATGATGGGGATCATTCCTCCTGTAAGTAGTAAGCTGTTCCTGTAAGGCTGTGCTAGTCAAAGTTATTCAAGTTCTACAGATTTGTTGTTTACTATAATGTATGATCGAGCAATAGCTTTAAAAATTTACTACAATTTTCTTCTCCAGAATTCGTGGGTTCTTGAAAAACAGTTGGAGATTATATCAAATCGGTCAACATTATGGACAGATTATGGACTCCGTTCGCTTTCTAAAACGAGGTTCTGTTAGTAGTTTCTGTTGCATAATATACATAAACATTTGAGAACATTTTATATGCTTCGTTGAAGATTATCTATGGATGTTCATCTAACACGTCCTTTAAGTTAAGCCATGTTTCGAAAAAAGATTCTCCAGTTCTCCTAAATATATTTCAATCTAGATGGTAGTAGGATCCAATAATTTTAAGGGCATACCTTTGAGGTAATCTCAACAAACTGGGGTCATTGTTGAATGGCATATTTAATTACTCTGCTTGATCTAGTGAATAATGTGCTGCACTAATTTGAGTATATACTGTTCAAATTCTTTGATTTCAGGACTGAACTGTGGTTTAGCTACGTAGTTTAATTTTTTATGAGCCCTTAACTACTGACTTCATTCAATCTGTTATTCGTCTTGCTTCTCCAATGGATTTTGAGACAAAGCATCTGTGTGTTCATGAGGAGTGTATTTAGAATTTGGTCCTCTGCGAGAGAAATATTACATAGAAAAGGGCTACTAAAGGTATGGAGAACACACATAGAGGAAGCATTTTTTATCTGTTCAATTTATTTGTGGTTATGCTTGTAAGTTGTTAAGTAGGCTCTGGGGAAAAGTGATAATTTGTCAAAGGATAGAAGATGGAGGAGAGGCAAGCAAGATTATTGATGAAACTTGCTGGAATATTTGGGGAAGCTTGTCGCTTAGCTGGTTTAATCAGCACGTATAACTAGCTGAATTTATATTGATGGATATTAGTAGTTTGTTATGGTTTTCTAGTTATTATTACAAAAGCCCCCATGAAACAGTGTGGAGTAGTAAAGGCCAAGATGTATAGACTTTGACATACTTTAATCGTGGATATGAAACATATCCACTTTAATTCCAGAGGTGATTGTCTAAACTTTGGGCATTCTGGTTGCAAGTAAAACTCATTCAGGACCTTTACAAGTATCTGAAGAATTTTCACCAAACACCTCTTTGACCATGTCCATTACCTGTCATAACACTGTAATCACTATTGTTTATTGTTTCTGCCATCTTTCAATCTCCCTTTGCAGAATTTTCGTCATAGTTAAGTCTCTTTATGCACCTGTTTAACATCTTCTGCCTTGTGCTTTTTATTTATTTATTTATTTTGACTACACAAACGAAAATTTAACTCTTATATGACGAATTCCACCTATATCTAGTGGCTGATTCTGAAGCCTCTGGTATGTAGAATGTTTCCTCCTATAAATACGTGCCAAATTTACAATTCTCTTTATGTGTCTCTAACACATTTTTGTCATGCGCAAACGAGTGGAAGATAATACATGTGACTATATTTGCAAATCTTCAATGTTGATCACCTGCAAATAAGATCCATAGCTTTGTCTTTTTCGTGTATCCTAAAACACAACTTACATATCCAAATTTAGCTCAAACATTGCCCAATTCTTTTGAGCATGAAACAGCCTCAAATAAATCCTGTCACCATGTTGCACTCATGTTTGAACCTAAGAAAGCCATCGATTTTATGCGTGTTAACATGCTTTCTTGTGGTAGAATGTAGATAAATCAAACTTTAATGTTGTGGTTAGTAAAATCTGGTGCAAGGTGGCAAGACTAGGCTTAGGCTTTAGCAGGCTTTAGGGAGATTTAGTTGTAAAAAGTGGAAAACATAAAAAAGTCAATAAAAATAGTAAAATGGGAAATTAGAAATTAAGGAACATAATAAAGAAAGTAAATAAGCAATTGATGCTAAATATTATCGTTAATGACAAACATCAGCAATAAAATAAACTTTCAAATCTTGAAGAGAGGGTGAAAGTGTGCCAAAAGAAGTGTAGCAAAGTGGGGGCTTTAGTGGATAGTACTGGTGTTTAATTCCTTCACTGTGGATGTGGAACACAGATCACCTTGCTGAATCCCCTCTTAAATCCCTACTTCACTATACCACATTTCACAAGTAAAAAGAATGCATTTGTGTTGGTAGTAGCGGTGTTTTCATTCACTGTGGATATAGACAATACATAGTTGCACCATTGCGTTGCAAATACTCTGAACCAGCCTTGAGGTGGAATCTATGAAATTTTTCTTGGCACTTTCTATTTATAAGGCGCTTGTTCCCACTATTTCTTATGCGTTTCATATGGATGTGCAGTTTTGAATTATCATCTATAATTGATATCTTCAGTTGTCTTTTTTATCAAGCAATGTTACCCACCTTATTACTCATGCACTCTTTTCTCTGTAATAGCTCTATATACATGAAACGTAACACGGAGCATGACCCACCTTATTGGAGAGGCTCCATCTGGATTAATATGAACTACTTGATTCTTTCAGCTCTTCACCATTATTCTCAAGGTAATAAAGTTCTAAAACTGTACTTTATGATACAGAGATTCATAATGTTCTAATGGCATGTTACTGCTCAGAGAATGGTCCATACAGAGACAGGGCACATCTTTTGTACAAAGATCTTAGGTCAAATTTGATCAGGTACTGTTATGCAAACTTGTCATAGGTTCCGAAAATTTTATCTGATGGTCTGATATTGTTGCTTGCACTTTCTGACAGAAATATCGTGCGCAATTACTATGAAACTGGGTTTTTGTGGGAACAGTATGACCAGAAGAACAGGGGAAAGGGTAAAGGTGCACGCCCTTTTACCGGTTGGACTTCCCTTGTTCTTTTAATTATGGCAGAAGCTTATCCAAGCCTATAGGTAAGTTTGATGCCAATTTGTGAGATTGATGCAAGAATGAACAAAAAAGAGAAGTGGCAGAGGCTTATACAAGCTTGTGGCGAATGCTCTTTTCTATAGAAGCACGCTTGATCCACACAAAATTGCATCTGGGATCTGACTTTGGATTTAAGTTCATGTAAACTTGTACCAAAAAAAATAAGCGCATCCATCGGGGCTTTGTAACATGTTGTTGATCAATCCCATGTAATACTTGATCATGTGTAGGTGGAGGTGATTTTCTTATATACATACGGTTACTTGTATACATTTAAAGAATTCTTTATCAAAAGTGAGATTGGTGTGGACGTGATTTTCTTTTATGTAGAGAAATAACTATTGCAACAAGAATACTTTTCAATATATTGCAAACTTCTGTCCAATTTTGGAATTGCTGGGTTGAGGTAGTTAGGGTAAGGTCTACAAGGATTTCGAAACCATACGTGTATGGAGCAGAAAGAATTGCGTCTCATACCAGAGTAAGGCCCTTGACTCTGGAATCAGTTTGATTTGTTATCGTCTTGCTACTTTTGACTCTTTTCTTTATTCAAATTTTGTTTTTTCTTTTCTTTTTTTAATTCCAAGCCATTGGCATTTACTATCGTTCGGTGGTTATTTTACATCTTGAGGGTGCCTTCTATAGGAATAAACTCCAATTATCGCATCTATACAAGCTTCAGTGGTAAAGAATGAAGTTTGATTGCTGAAGCCGTCCTGTGAGGTCTCTGGTTCAAGACTACTTTGTTTGCCACAAAAGAGATTTGGGCAAAAGAGAGATACTATAATACTCTCCAAATTGACGCCGCATTATGCTAAAGCTCAATGTAAAAGTTACAGGTTACCTTCTGGTAATTTCATGAAATGAACGGAAATTTACACATTTAAAGGAGACACTACTAATTCCTTGAAATAACGAGCATTGACAAATTAAAGGAGCCAATACTTGAACAATGATACATCTAAACGAAACGACGGTGCAGTATTTGTCATGTCCAAGCGAACGCAAGAGTTAAGCACAAATTCCTTCAAACTATGACATCTACTTTAGGTGCGGTATTTGTCACGTCCAAATGAATGCAAGAGCTGAGCACAATTTCCTTCAAAATTCAACATCTACTTTAGATCGCAACTAGCAGACAATCTCACCTGAAAATTACAGAAAGTACTTTTACAACACTTTCTTTCGAAACTAAAATCCCTACAGAGTACTGACTCTCCAAAACATCTGGAGCTACTTGCAGCTGGCTTACTGGTTGATGGAGAAAAGGTGCAACCGAAATGTACATGGAGTATTCAAAACATTCGAAACTCTATTCAGGGTTCTGAATGTTAATTCAATCTGTTTGTAGCAGTTCGCATCAATCTGTCGACCCAGACAACTTGGAGGATGGAAAAAAAAACTCTCATTTGTGTTATTAGATTCCAAGAGTTGAATGTGTCTGTAACCTCTTGAACGTTGGCCTTTCAACTCCATCCTCCGTCATGTCTGTGTCTTCAGACATGTATTTATTTCCATGTCTATGATGTCCTTCAATACGTATCCTAAACAAGCAAAAATACTAGTAAACCCATTATGAATCTGATTGCGTCAACAACAGGATCATGTAATCTTATCTCTCTCCCTCGTTTGTTGGCACTTCCTCTTAAACCTTATCATGCTTCCACTGAAAATGAAGTAAAAATACAAAAGGAAATATTAGTTACACATGCCGGAAAAACTCAAATTAATCAAAATAAATAAATAACATCAATATGATTGCTGGCCTGTGGGAAGCAGTTGTGTAAACACTGCCCTAGGAAAACAGACGCTTGCCCTTGTGCAGGCTTCAATAGTGGTCCGTCTCCTAGTACCCCCCCCCCCTTCCCAACAATCTGAGGATATGGTGACTCCTCAAGCCTCTTGCTCGGATGATTGTTGCCAGGAGAAAATTGAAAAATATAAATTGCAAGCTATATAAATATTTGGAAATTTTGAGAGGGGAAAAAAGGGGGGGAGAGAGAGAGAGAGAGAGCTGTAGAAGAGATGAAGCTTTTCTTCTGTGTTTTTCTCTTCTTGATTGCTCCGCAATATGCCCCTCTAGAAAGAGACGTTGCAAGAACTAACCTGCCTTTCCTCCATAGTATATCACGTCCCTCTCCTTCATGTTTAACAGAATTTCTCGCATTCCTCTTTTTCCACTCTATTCCATTTGAGCATTTCCTCCATAGTGTACCATGTCCCTCTCCTTCATGTTTAACAAAATTTCTTGTGTTCCTCTTTTTTCTCTCTTTTCCGTTCGATAGAGATGCAGGAGAAATATGAGATTTGTTACAACCCTTTTTAAAAGGATAAATTAATAACATGTAAAGAGATAAGATAAGATTAAGAAACTTAACCTTTTCCATTTAAAATATAATAAAATCCAACAGTCCCACATGTAAAGAGATAAGATAAGATTAAGAAACTTGTTTCTACCACGATGATTCTAGGATTGAAGCCCTAGATAGACCCTTCCTCAAGTGGTCTGCCAGGTTTTTCTCCAACTTTTCGAAGTTGAGAGTCACAAATTTGCCTATTAAACTCTCAATGGACTTGAATCTGATATGAAGATGTCTATTCAGCTTCCTATTGACAATATCTTGCTTCAATAATTCATTTGTAGATCTGGGGTCGGTATGAACTAATGTAGAAGGAGCTAATTTAGTAAAAATAGGAAGTCCAGACAAAAGGTTCTTTTGCCCACTTGGCTTCAAGAAAGGTAGTATCCAAAGCTATAAGCACGGCCTCTATGGTGCTTTTAGCAATTACAATTTGCTTACGGGATCTCTAGGATATGGCTGCACCACCAAGCACGAACATAAACCCAGTAGTTAACTTGACATTGCTGGAATCTGTAACCAAGTTAGTATCAGTATATCTTTCAATAGCATCTGGGTATCTAGTGTAAGTCAAGCACTAATCTAAGGCGTCTCTTAGATATTGGAAAACTCTTTCCAAGGTTGTCCAATGTTCCTTACTAGGGTTACTAGTATATCTGCTAAGTCTTTCTACTAGGCAATATCAGGTCTTGTTCTATTGGACACATAAACAAGAGACCCAATAAGTTAAGAGTATCTATACTCAGGTACAGACTCACCTTCATTCTTCTTCAGGGCAACCGAAGAGTTATAAGGTGTACTAATAAGTTGGCTTTTAAAGTAGTTAAATTTATAAAGTATTTTTAGCAATACTATGTGAGAGGATCCATGAAACACCTCTAAAGGATCTAGATATTTTCATTCCTAAAATCATATCAGCTTGTCCAAGATCCTTCATATCAAAGTTTTGGGAATGATATTCTTTAACCTTTTGACTTTTTTCTTCAAGAGAGCTTCCGAAGAAAAGGATGTCATCTACATATAAGCAGAGAAAAACATAGGCATTATGGATCATTTTTGAGTATACACACTTGGCAAATTCATTAATCTCAAATCTGTAATCTAGAATGACTTTGTCGAATTTGTGATGCCATTGTTTTGGTGCTTGTTTTAGTCCATACAAGGATTTTACCAATTTGTAGACTTTCTTCTCTTGTCCTTTGGTTATGAACCCTTCAAGTTCGTCCATGTAGATCTCTTCTTTGAGATTCCCATAGAAAAGAAGTCTTGACATCCATCTGAGTATGACCATCTTATGAACAAATGCTAAAGCTAAAAGGGCTCTAATGGTAAAGATTCTAGCTACAAGTCTAGCATTATACTTTTCAATGGTCCTATCAGGTCTAAGTTTCTTCTTGAATATTCATCTACATCCAACAGATTTACATCCTCCAGGTAAATTAGTGAAAATCCATGTGTTGTTCTCCATTATGGATTTGATCTTACTATCAATGGCTTCTTTCCAAAAGGGACTATCTGGTGAATCCATTGTTTCTTTTAAGGAACTAGGATCGCCCTCAACAAGGAAGGTAAAGAAGTCTTTTCCAAAGTTCTTTTCAATTCTACCTCTCTTACTTCTTCTAGGCTCTTCTTTTACAAGTTGATGGGAACTAGTAGAAAAGATGATGATGATGGACTACTAGCAATTCTAGTTTGGAAATGAAAAGTATCTTCAAAGTATACTGCATCACGGCCTTCTATGATTATATTGTTGGATATTCCACTAATTTCTAATTTAATCACCAGGAAGTAATTAACATTAATATCTAAAGCATATCCAATAAATGCTGCATCTATAGTTTTGGAGCCAATCTCCCTCTTCTTAGGATTTGGGTATTCCTACCTTAGTTAAGATCCCCAAACCTTAAGCTCATAGAGAGTGATATCATAGACTTCATAAGTGATGTGTTGTGAATATGTGTCGAGATTACAAGTGCACAATCAAGTTATAGTATAGTACAATGTCGATCCCACGAGGAAGATATGTAGGAAAACTTCTAACATGGATTCTAGAGTTGTGCGTAGACAATTAGGAGTGAATATGTGGAGAGATAAATAGAGTGAGTGATTATTTACAAATAAAAAAAACTAGAACTAGAGGGGAGAAAGAAATTGGACAAATAAAAGGAAATAAAGAATAAAAAGGAGGAGAAATAACGGAACCCAAAAAAATATCAAGACTAGAAAAACTAACCATAACGAGGAAAAATCAAAACAAGTAAAATACGGAGGAAATCAAGAGAAAAGATAGGAATTTAGAATTGAATCCACTACTTGATTTTATGTAGGATTTATGAACTATCCTCTTTTTTATCATATTTTACTTTAGACTTATTAAGCATAAACTATCAAACCATTTAAGGATAAGCATAACCTATCAAATTATCATGCAAGGAAAATCATTATTCATGAAAAGAATAAGCAACTAGATGGTAATTATAGACTTCATAAGCATCACCTATCAAACCATCCAAGATAAGTATAGATTATCAAATTTTTCTTCTACCAATTAGTTCTCTAGTTGATTATCCTAAGCATGATTGCTTTGAGCACAAAGAGAGCAATCCATATATCATAAAAGAAATCAGATCAGTTTCATACAATTCTAGAATTCCTACAAGATTTAGTTATGTTTTGGTAAAAAAATTAGGCTAGAAAGCATAAAAGAAAGAGAGTAAAAATAAAAACTAACTACAAAAATAATAACAAGAATAAAAAAATAAAGATCTAAATTATGAGCATAAAGGAAATCTAACTAACAAAATTAAAAGAGCATAAAAGTAAATCTATACCACATAAGAAAAATATAAGAAAATAAATTCCACAAAGCATAAAAATAAACAATAAAAATAAAAGAGCATGAAAGTAAATCTAAGCTGTAAGACATGAAAATGTAGTGCAATTTACAAAATGAGCGTAAGCTAACCTAAAGGAATCAAGGTTAACTTCTACCATGTTGACTTTGGCTTTCATTTTCCACAAAAAATAAATAAATAAATAAATAAAATTAAATTATGCAGGAGATACCCTAAAAGGAGACACAAATACCACAATGCAACTTACGCAAATTTGCTATATGCGTCAAAACACAAACAGCAGATACAAAGAGGCTAACTTTTTCTAAAGGCTTAAATAAGTTAGTATATGAAGCAATCAAGAAACTATTCACAGATGCCACAAATATTTGTTCCCGCCGCAACTTATATGCTATTATAATCAAAGAGATTTTAGTGTAGTTTTCTTCTCCTGGATGAGCCCATAAATAGAGGCAAAGGTTTTAAAATATATAATAAAGTCTCCACTACACAAACAAATTAGAAACTGATTTCGAAACGGTTAAACATATGAATTTGAAACTAAAGGGGAAGGTTCTGTCATTGAGCAAGCAGTACTACCAAATTTGCATTAATGTCGCAGCTGAACTAAAAGGTATCATAGTCAATTAAATTTGCAAACTGATGTAAGATACATATGATCACAACAGTGCTAAAAAGAATTTTAATCAAACCAATAGTCGCCAAAAAGAGGTCCCACAAGCACTTAGAATATATATATAAATTAATTGATCTATACCAAAGCAGATAATCTATCAGGTGCTAGTACTATATAACAATCAACCAACACTATGAAAAGTTAATCAATCTATGTAAACAGAATACTAATTTTAATCAATCTAACTGATGTAAGATACTTTGTCTGTTCTTCAAAGCACGCGGAGATTGTATTCAGAATACTAATTTAACAGAGGATTTCCAAGCATGCAACAACAAACATATACCGCAAATTAATTGGTTAATGTTTTGACAGCAACTTCAATTTCTAAATTAGCAGCAGAGAATAGGAAACAGAAAACAACACTGAAATTACTAATGCAAACTAACTAATTAATTAAAGATTGCAAAGAATGTATGGTCTGTTTTTCTAGATTTTTAGGAAAAACTCAAATTAATCAAACTAAATAAACAGAAGGAATATGATCGCTGGCTTGTGAGGAGCAGTTGTGTAAACGCTGTCCTGGAAAAACAGACGCCCGCCCTCGCACAGGCTTCAATGATGGTCCATCTCCTAGATGTAAAAGCCCTCGAAAAACTAGTACCTGAGGACGCGGCGACTCCTCAAGCCTCTTGCTCGGGATGGATGTTGCCCGGAGAAAATTAAAAAATATAAATTGCAAGGTATATAAAAGATCTAGAAATTTTGAGAGAGGGAAAAAGGGAGAAAGCTGTAGAAGGGATGAAGCTTTTCTTTTGTGTTTTTCTCTTCCTGATTGCTCCGTTATATAACCCTCCAGAAAGAGATGTTGCAAGAACTAACTCACATTTCTTCCTTAGTGTATCACATCTCTCTCCTTCGCGTTTTACAGAATTTCTCATGTTCCTCGTTTTCCTCTCTTTTCCATTCGATAGAGACACAGGAGAAAAAATGACATTTGTTACAACCATTTTTAAAAGGATAAATTAATAAAATGTAATGAGATAAGATAAATTTAAGAAACTTAACCTTTTATATTTAAAATATAATAAAATCCAACAACACAAAGGGAGTAAGAAAGAGGACCAAACAATACGAACATTCAATTATAAACAAAACATTTTAGCAGATAAAGGTATAATCAAGATTACAAGATATTAGAGGTATACTGAATATTTCCAGTAAACCAGAAATCTGAGTTATAAATATTTATATGATACAGCGCCAAGGACCAATACATGTTCTAAAGCTGTGTTTGTATGACGTGTTACTAAAAAAACTAACTTATATACATAAACATATTCATGTTTAATTCAAATAACATAAATAAATGACAATAATTTTGTTTGTTTTAGATATGTTTGATTTGTAGTGGATTTTATACATTGACATTTCCAGTTCTTTTGAGTTTCTTCTTTTGAGTGTTCTATATTTGAGATGCATAGATGTAGTTTTCCTTTACTTCTGTGTTCATTATTGTAGGTTATTTTTAGTATCTTAGTTTTACTTCTTGTGTCACACATTAAAGCTAGCATCTATTCTTATACATCTTTCATTGCCTCCTAATTTTCATTATTACATCATCACATGCTTTCTCCTCCTAATTGCTATATACCTGGTACTACATCTACTTTTTCATTGTTATTGGTTCGTCAATATTGTAGTCATACCTTTTCTTGTTCTCTCATTTTCTTTGGAACACTTGTGGATTGCTCTAACGATCTCGGAACTGTCCTCTTCCTTTTAGATAGTGGTTTGGTACATGGATGGATCAAATGAGGATACATTTATTACTTCATGATTTTTTGAAAATATAGGTATAAAAGGCTTGATGAGATGGAATGTTCTTTAGGAAAGAACAATACTCCTTATATATTTCAATAATCTTAATGCGCCCGTAATTAATATGTCATCATTTACCTTGTACAGATAGCTGCTAAGAACATTATCGCTAATCTCACCAAGGGTGATAATTTGAATGGCAATAACTTTTTTGATTGGCGTCCAAAGATCAACTATCTCCTGAACATGCAGGAGATCTTGGATTGTACTGAGACAGTGATGGCTGAGCCAGAATAGGGTTCTACTTCCACTCACAGACGTGTTGTAGAAGAGTGCAAGGTTTGGAAGAAAAAGGATTGTTCTATGTGGTTTACTATGTTGGTTGCAATGAGGAATGATCTAATTGGGAAATTCGAGGACCATCCGAGCATAAAGTTGGGGTCATATAAGATGCCTGCTAAGCAGGACATCAAATTCCACCTTCACATGATGGCATCTATGATCAGCGATCTTGGAGTTGCTGCTGCTACACTTAGTCAGAAGCAGCAGATTCAGGCATTCATCAGAGGTTTACCTGACTCTTGGAGCGACATGAGGCTACTTTTGACCCACACCTCAAATGTGAAAATTTTCGAGGATGTGCGCAGTAAAGTAAAAATTAAGGCAGAGTATCAGGGCATGCTTAAAACTAAGAATATGTCTACTTCAGCTATGACAGCTGAAGGCCCAAGTCAAAAGGCTAAGAAGCCCAAGCTAAAGGGGTTCACCAATGGGCCTTCAGAAGGAGTTTCGAAGAAATAAAAGCCAGCAAAGAAGGTGGTTAAGCCAATTGATAAGAGCAAGGTCAAGCGCTTCAACTATGATAAGACTAGCCACTTTACACGTGAGTGTCTAGAATCGATAAAGGTAACCTCTCATCTTAGTCTAGCATGTGTTGCTGGTTCTATATACATTGCTTATTCTACTTTTTCTTAGATGGTAGACTCAGACGAAATAGAGCACATCTGCCAGGATAGATCGGGTTTTGTAGAGTTCAGGAAGATCCAGCTAGGAGCAGGCAGGTTCACATAGCGAACGAGTTATATGCAGAGGTGCTGGGCATCGGTAGTTACAAGCTTCCCCTCCATTCAGGGAACGGGTGGATCTTGAAGGATGTTCTATATGCCCCCAGCATGCGAAGGAATCTTATTTCAGTTTCTAAGATGATATCTTTAGGATATGACATTTATTTTGAGAACAGTTTAGTTAAATTTGTATTAGCGGACTCTTTGTTAGGTGTTGGACACTAGATTGATGGCTTATTTACTTTTGATTATGACTTAACAATAGGCAATATAACTGCTTTATTTTTTACTTTATCTTGTACTGTAAATTCTGTGATTGGATCTAATTTATGGCATAGTAGAGTAGGTCACATGGGGCAGGAAAGGATGAGTGGGCTCACCACGGGTGGCCTCCTTGATACTCTTGCCAAGGTAGACTTATCCACCTGTGAATATTGTGTCATAGGTAAAGCCACAAGGAAGCCATTTAGCGAAGCAAAGAGAGCAACCGCTCCATTGTAATTAGTACACTCTGATATTTGTGGACTTATGAATGTGAAGGCACATGGTGGAGCACCTTATTTTCTCACTTTTATAGATGACTACAATGGGTATGGTCATGTATATTTGCTTTCACACCGATCTGAGGCATGGAATTGCTTCAAACACTATATGAGTGAGATAAGAAATCAATTAGGCAAAAGTATTAAGGCCTTACACATTGATTGTGGTAAAGAGTATCTATACATCCAGTTCAAAGAACTATGTGATGAGAAGGGAATAGTCAGACACTGACAATGCCCTATACTCTGCAACAAAATAGTGTTATTGAACAGATAAATATGACTCTAATTTATATGGTTCGGAGAATGATGACATATGCCAATCTGCCCATTTTGTTTTGGGGAGACATGCTATTGACAGCGGCATACATTCTAAACTGTGTACTTTCAAAATTGGTACAGACCCTACGAGTTATGGATGGGTGACAAACCGGTGCTGGATCACTTATGTCCATAGGGGTGTGGTGCTTACATGTACACAACTTTTTATCTATATGGGAAGTTGGGCCCTAGAGGAAAAAAAGTATTTTCATACACTATTTCAAACACTCTAAGGGATATGTGTTTATAGGTGAGCAGGACGATGGGACTGTGACTGAGCTAGAGTTGCGGAATGTTGAGTTACTTGAGGAGGATTTCCCATGTAGAGGAGAGATAGGTTAGGATTTGGCATTGTATGAGACTAAGGAAACTATCACAGAGCCAGTGACAAAAGAGGAAGAGGTTCCTCTACCACTGGAGACAGTGGGAGTGAGATACCTGCAGATGACTTGAAGCCATCTATGGAATCTCAACCTTGGAGATCATCATGCAGACTAGTATCTGGGTGACATTTTGAGATAATGGGGAAGCGTTCATGGTAGCACCGCATGATATTGAGGAACCCAAATCATTTTGGATGCTATTTCTAGGTTTACATCAAAAGAGTGGAAGGCGGTGATGGATGAGGAGCTTGATGTAGATTCAAGTCTAGGACTTGGTGTAACTTCTAGTCGGACGCAAGACCATTAAGTACAAGTGGATTTTCAAGGTCAAATGAAAGGAGGATGGGAAAATCAAGTAGTGCAAGGCACGCTTAGTGGCGAACGGATACACCCAGAAGAGTGGGTTGGACTATGAAGAGATATTTTCTCTAGTGGTGAGAATCGACTCTATTTGTATGATATTGGCTCTTATAGCAAAGATGGATCTTGAACTAGTCAGTTGAATGTCAACATAGATTTTCTCTATGGAGAACTATAAGAGGAGATCTATATAGATCAGCCTATTGGTTTCATTACCAAAGGACTTGAACACAAGGTGTACAAGTTGAAGAGATCTATCTATAACTTGAAATAGTCTTCTAGGGTGTGGTCTTTTTTGTTCCATCGAACCACACTGGGTTATGGTTTTCGGGTGATCAATCAAGATAGTTGTGTCTATCTACGTCCGGCTAGTAATACATTTGAAATCCTGTCAATTGTATATTGATGATATATTGCTGGCCGAGAATAGCGTGGAATCTACTAATGCTACTAGGAGTTGGCTGTCCTCCACCTTAGAGATGAAGGACATGGGTGATGCTAGATTTGTTCTTGAAATTTAGATTCTGAGGGACCGTTCTAAGAGGACCTTAGGTTTGTCTCAGGAGACTTACATAAGGAAGGTCTTAGAATAGTTTGGCATGAAAGATTACAAATCCATTGGATCTCCAATCGCTAAGAGTCATGCTCTAAGTCAAGAGCACTATCCCAAGACTAAAGCAGAAAAGAAACAAATGCTAATCATTATGCATGATATGATGTGTACAAGACCCGATATATCCTTCATAGTAGGACTGATGATTAAGCATCAGCATAATCGTAGTATGGCTCACTAGAGTGGAGGCAAGAGGATTCTTAGATATTTGAGTGGGACTGCTCATTTTGCATTGTGTTATGATGGTTCAGACACTCAATTACGAGGATATACAGATGCCAACTGGGACGGTGACCAGGATGACCGCGCGTCACTGTCTAGCTATGCTTTCTTACTGAATGGCGGGGCCATTTCATGTAGTAAGAAGTAAGGCTGCATTGCCCTTACCATCACAGAGGCGAAATATATAGCGGCATGCGCAGTAGCTCAGGAGGCAGTTTGGCTACATAGATTCTTAGAGAGTCTAGAGATAGTGCTACATGCAGAGGACAAGGTGATCCTTCATTGTGATAGCATGTTGGTGATAGTCTATTCAAAATACCCAAAGTATCATGGAAAATCAAAGCATATCTAGATTTGGTATCAATTCATCAAGAAGCAAGAGAAGGAGAAGGTTGTGCAAAAGTACATCCCTATAAGTTAGATGATCGCGGATCCACTGACAAATGGAATAGCCTAGCGGTTCATTCAGCACATTAGAACCTTAAGGCTACGTCCTTGGTAACATTTTGTACTAGTTAGGACCTGCGACACTTAGGATATTAGAATGATAGCTTTATGAGACATTATGTTATTTTTTTGTAGGCAATTTTTTCTCATCTATATTTATGCATATATGAGATTTTCTTATGTATTATTATTGTTTGATTATATTGGAATGGAGTATATTTGCATATAATGTGTATAGGATACACAAAGAGCACTGGATGCATTATTAGAAAGTTACATCAGTAAGTAAAAGCTCTTATCACATAAGAGATCCCTTTCGGAGCTTTGGCAATTGCCAAAGCTGATATCAAGTGCCGGGCATCATTTGGCTTGGAGCAATAAAATCATTATCGTACTATTGGGAATAGCAATAGTGAGAGTGCTTTATTGGTCAACCTGACTAGGTCAAGATGAGGTTGTTATCTATTTATATGCTGAAGAGACGGAAGTGGAAACCCCAGGCCCACCTTACCTATTAATTAACAGTCAGACTTGGAGCCAGACTTGGCATATGGGGTGCAGGCTTGTCGAGATATCCCAATTATATCACGGGGCGGTATGGTTGGATAAGTTTATTACGGGGTAATGGGACTTGGGTAGCATGTAGCCATACGACGTATGCTTGGACTAGATATAGGAAAGACTAGGGATGGATTCCTGCTTCTTCATGGTGTTAGCCCTTTTAGATGACCACCAGTAATGGAGGGTAGTCACTATACCCTTAGGGATACTGAGCTGTCTGGAAAGGCTATTATGAGCATCCGCTACTTTGGCTATTATCTCCTGTTACGATGAAACAATACTACACATACATGGTAGTGTTAGAAAAGCAGGTGATTAGCACGCTCAATTATTAAAGGACAGAGGAAGATCAATTGACATGTCTCTTGATTGCATCGCATGCACATCTCTTATTTATGTCGAGGATAGGATTTAAGAGTTTGATGAATCGATGGTAGACCGCAATGTTCATTTATGCTTCTTCAAGGGATTGAAGGTACTTGAGTAGACATGATTGCTCAGATCTAGGGTATGAGACACTGCATACTTACACTTTTGTTATGCATATTTATTCTCTTTAGGGAGATTCTTGTGTTGGTCCTAACGGATTCGGCTGCAAGGCTACCGCCTGTAGGTTCTCCATGGTCCATGCCACACCAATAATGTATAGATATAGTATTAGAAAGGAAGGAGCATCGCAAGGAGATTTTGACTCAGGGAGCTATGGACAGCACCCACTTATTTGTATGAGTAAGAGTATGTTGGTCATGGATGGATAATGTCACACCCCGGGCCCGCGAGCCCGTTGGCACGATGTAAGCCTTGGGACCCACTGAGTGCAATACGTGGTTTGGCTTAGTACACTGCCAAAGTTGACTAGTTAATGTTACACTTGGCTCTTAAGACCCATCATTTAAACCATTCAATCTCTCAATCAATATCCATTGTGGGACTAAATCTTGGGGTATCACATACAAGGATACACCCAAATAAGTGGGACCTATTTTATCTTAGAGAGAAGATACTTAACTAATTCTGATTAAATTAATTAGATCTTTTCCCTCTTTAAATAAGAATGTACTGTGAAAAAGAAAAGAGATTGAAAAAAAAAAAAAAAAACTTTCATCACCTCTTTAATTAATCAGAGCTGGGGAACCACTTTTTGAACCTAATAACAAGGAGCTCCGTATTTCTAGGTAGGGATGCCGCCAAATCCAAACCAGATCTGTTTCCATAATTATGAAGTCATGACTAACTACTACGGACACCAAATGCTCAGTGCCATTTAGAACATGGATAACAAAGAAAACAATGTTTTTTTAAAAATTCTGCTAGTATTTGTGTTGACGTCCAAATTCTAGCAAACTTTAAACAATATGCAGCCGATAGACACATCTGCACAGAGCAAGACAGCCTACTCGCAATACTAATTTTAGGTGCATATGTCGAAGTTCACACGAGGACAATTCTTCAGCGAAGCTCGACAAAATCTAAAAATTGAATACAAGATTACATGGTAGAAATTGTTTCTCAATAGGCATTGTAGCAAGAAAAACTTAGAATTCACACAAACATGCCATGAAACATGCAAAGATAGTTCGCTGCATAAACATCAAGGAAGGAAAGCTTGGTATTGCTGAGGTAGGACGCTGGAAATTTTGAGTTTTATGGTAAACAGGATGAGGTTCTTCTGTTATTAAGCAGTGTGAACCATATTGCAATGATGTGCCAAAGGATGCAAGTAATAACAAATTTTGTTAATTTTTTCTAAGGTTGGAAAAGCTTACATTGTACTCAGAAAGGTTGGAAAATAGTATCATATGAATTTTCCACCTTGTAAAACAGCTCATTTATGTTCCCATATGAAGTTTTGTTGGGGATCAGAGAGAGGAGGAGGAGGAAGAGAAATGGAGAGGGGAGATTCTGGTGAGCTTGGCGAACAGGAGCAATGGAGGGGGGGGGGGGGGGTGATCTATGAAATGTATATTGCTGAGTTGGCAAGGCCTAATCACATGATAAACCCAATTTCAGGGCCTAGTCACACACCTAAAAAGTTCATATTAGGCATATGAGATTCTCAAAGCCTAGGCACAAGTTTTCCGAATAAAAAAAATTAAATAATTAAATACATAATAATTATGAATTAATTAAATAATTACAAAAACAAAAAAAAAAATTTATTATTAATTATCTAATTAATTAACAATAGTAGATTTGGCTATAGGATTTATAAATGGGTATGGAGGGTATTATGATCTTTTGGCGTTAACAAGTAAAACTACTTATAAGTAGGAAAAAATATAAGTTAAAATAAGTAGATACGTGAACTCTCATCAAACATGATCTTGACAACTTAGAAGTAAAAAGATACTTGTACGTATAAAAAGTGACTTAATAAGTAATGATGCCAAACACACTGAGCATCCCCTCGTTCAAGACCGGTTAATTTGCCACAAAAGAGAGGCTACAATAATAACTTGATACTGCACATGTTGAAGTTCCACATAAAAGTTACAAAGTGACCTCCCTGCAATTTTATGAAATAACGGGCATCTGCACATTAGAGGAGCCCCTACTTGTGAACCAAGCTACATTTGAAATAACAGTACAATATTTATCATGTCCAAAGGAATGCAAAAGTCAGAGTACAATTTCCTTCAAAATTTGCCATCAACTTTAGATCTTAGCTAGGAAATATTCTGACCTGAAAATGATACAAAGTACTTTCACATCACATTTATCGAAACTAAAATTCATACTGACTGCCTCTCCAAACATCTCTCACTCATAATCATCACATTGGAGAAATGGTATACAAAGCGAAAAGTACACAGTATTTAGAACATCTAAAAGTCTATCAGGGTTCTGATGTCAATTCAATCTGTTTGTAGCAGTTTACATCAATCTGTTGATCGAGGCAACCCATATGGGGGAAAACTGTGTTATTAGATGTTAAGAATTGAATGTGTTTGTAACCTCTTCAGTGTTTGCCTTTCAACTCCATCCTCTATCATGTCTGAATCTTCCGACATGATTATTTCCATGTCCCTGATATCCTTCTTCAATACATTTCCCAGCCTAGAAATTGCTTCTGTTTCTTGTTGCAGCACCTGCAGAAACGAATACATATCGATTGGAATAGGTTGAAACAAATGATAGCATGGAGAAAAATAGACATCTGCTCACCTCTTGCATCTCAGTGAGGCTCTCTTCATGTATTCTAGCTGAAGCTGGAAGATAGGTCAAACCAACACCCACAATGGGGTTGACCCGAGTTATAGCAAGCAGGTTATGAACTCTCTTCGGTAATTCTGCTGTTGGCCCTTTCAGCTAGAATTCATATGGGAACCTTAGTTTAATTTAAGATGATATCAAAAGTGTTATTATGCAACAGAGGAAAAATGGAGAAAACCAACCTGTCTTGCTATTGTAGACAGCTTTTGTGATAACTCAACTTCACCTTTAATTAACGGCACACGGATGCCCTTACCTTCCAAGGCCTCCACTATTCTCATCACCTTTTTGAAGCAATGTACGTAAGATCAAGTCAGATATTAAAATGACAGGCTAAACCACAAATCGAGAGCAACACGGAGTATAATCACCCTTAGGAGGCGCCTTTGAAGCTCTTGCTCTTTGTGTTTTTTCCTCTGGATGGAAGGAAGGGTGACTGCTTGCAAGTGTCTTTGAAGCTGCATGTAAAATTTTCTTAGGCAAATGCACTAGCCATGTGCATATGGTAGAGAAAAAAGAGGAAAAAGACCTGCTTGACGTAATTTTGTACCCCGCGCAATCTTTCCTCATCTGACGCTATGGTCTCATCCTGAATCTGCAGTAGCAGAAATGTTACACAATAAGATGAAACCACGGCAAAACCTGGTTTTTTTTTTAATAAGAAGGTTGAACTATAATAGAGTTATGGTCGTTGTGAGAAAATTCAACTAAGACTTTTGAAATGATGGTGGCAGGATAATGTGATTATTAACCTAGCAAGTAACTGCGTACAAAGGAGGAAGGGAACGAACTGAAACATCAAACTGTGGATGTGCTGTGTCTATAGGAATGATGTAAAACCTAAACGTCAAAGCACAAGTAACTCGAGTACACTCCAATGCTATATGGCTTTAATTCCAAAAAGAAAATAGCTATTTGGCATATTTACGGTAGGCAAACTTTTTAACGGTGCTGATATCATTAAAATGTGAAGGACAAAGCAGCAAACTGCTCCTAGTTAATTTGCTGACTGTACAAATGTGCTGATGAGAAAAATATTGTATTTTATGAGATTGAATGGTTCAACTTGAAGGTTTAAACAGATACCATCTTAAACTTCAAATTTCTTATAATTTCTCTCGTACAATATGGATAAATTCCTCTGTAAAAGAGAAACCTCTTATAGACTTGGCACTTCAATGTGGCTAAGAGAATGTTGTAGCCTTATACAGAAGCAAAAATTGAATGACGGTGGGGATGCATCACCTTTCACACTTTCAAACAACATGGAATCAGTATGCCCGAAGGATGCAGATTGTATCATAAGAAGGATCAACCACAAACATATTGCTCAGCAGATCCTTCTACAGCTTCCATCCAAATATCTTCAGTCCACTCTAGTGGCCTTGTGTGATGCTTGTAAAAAGCTCTTTCTAATCCATGGTGTTCGTCAACGTCTACATTACTTGACCTCACTAAGGCTATCCAAAATTAGTTCATTTCATAAGTAAGCTTCCTTAGTCCAGATCCACATTATCATCGTCATCTCTATGAAGAACAACTTTGTATCCAATTATCGGCAGTTTCTTAGTTGACAAGCATAATCAGATTGTACTTCTTAATCTAGATCCAGTTATCTGTTGTATGCTGCAATAGCCACTTCATCAAGTTCTCCAATTACATTGAATTGGTTGATTCAACAAAGCAGTCGTGTTTAAATCCTCAAGCAAACAGAAGCCTACCTTATAAGGTTGCTTATCAAGGTTGCATCATATAGGTAGTGGTCAATATAACCTTGTTCTCAAGGCTAATCAAAAGACCGGAATACAGATTAGTAAAAGATTAGCTCGACATTAGAGCCTTCTACCAGTATGTGTGAATGGGTAGGCATGGAAGATTTCAAACCTCCACTTAGAGGTGGCAGATTTTCCACTTTATCGAGTAATAGGATAGTCGGTTCACTTCTAGTTAATGCCCTATATATTAGTTGCATCCAAGATGCTCCAATAGAATGAAGATTGCCAGGTATGAACATGTTTAATTTTCAAACTCCACCAAAGAAGAAAACAGGTGTCATGATAATCATTATCATCATCAGCATCATTATCATCCTCGTCGTCATTTAAGTCATTCACTTGTTGGATATGAAGACTCAAAGAATCAAAAACTCGAAAAGAGCTATTGGCTCTGTAAACCACTGTCGGTCAACATGACAACCTATCATTAGCTGCTGCCAACTTTCAGGCCAAAGGAAATAAGTGAAGGTATTGCACTAAAGTTTAGATAGTTAAATGCCAACAAGCTTAAAGATTTACCCAACCAAGCAATTATCTTAGCTCTGAAAATGACAAGGAAGCAAGTTGAAGATTTATCAATAAGGAATCACATATAATATTTCCTGAATGTGTGTTCGCTAAAATTCAACATGTAAGCTAAACTCAACATGTAACTGTAGCCTATGGGATGAGCAAGGACTAACCATTGTTAGTTCGATAACTAATCGGTTAGTCACTTCAGACTGTGTCCATAGTTTCCCTCATCTTGCCAGGTGAAGTCTTAATAATTATTACGATAGCAATGAGGAATGTATATGCAGCATTAAAATGCCAAACATGAGGATAATATTAATGAGCATAACAGGCCTATATATGATTTACTTGTTTATTTCACGCCATTAGTAACAAAACTACTTTCAAAACAATATTCAGAAAATATAAGTAAATATATATCAATCAAAATAAATCAGTACCTTTAGCCGATTTGACAGATCTTTGAATCCCTGAACAAGCTGAGGCCATAACCTCTCCCTATCTGCACTCCCCATCCCTTCCAGCTTCCCCATTGCCTCTGCCCACATTATCTGCAACACCGATACTATGAAACGTCATGGGAGCAGCAAACTCTAGCAATCCAAAGTTACCTCAAACCTAATACATGAATTTAAAATTTTATACCTTCAAAACAAAGTAAAGGGAAAAGGGCTTACATCTGATGCTCCAACAGGCTTCACCCTAGCCGCTGGATCTATTACACTCAACAACAGATGCTACAGAAAACCAAAATGAAACATTATTTAATAAATCCAGGTAACTCAAACAGAAGGCAGGAAATTCCTTGATTTGAAATATCAAAAGCAAGGGAGGAAGACGGACCCTGTAGGCATACTTCTGGTTGGCGGGCTCTTCCTTGTAAGCATCTATAATAGCCTAACCACCAAAAATAACATGAAATAAGAAATATTCATATATGTTATATTTCTCTAACTTTTCAAGAAAGCTATTTTTTCTCCATCAAACTAGATTAGTGGCACAGTCTTGAGGATCCATTTTAGAGTCTGTAGATAAGATTTCCCTGAGGGCTAGGATTATAGGTCTTATGGCTATTTCAAGTATTAAGAATTTAATGCTCTTTGGCAAGAAAGCTACTATTTATTCACACACAAAAAAGGGTACTCACCTGACAAACAACAGAACAGGAATCAGGAAAGGCTCATCCAAAATCAGTGCCTTCCTTCAAAAGTTTATAAGAAGCTAGACTTCTATAATCAATTGAGGAATATGATTAGAGCTCTATCAACAAAGGCTAGGACTTCAACAATTAATTGTGACGATTGGAACAGCAAATTGCTACACTCGTGACCTCCATTTGCCGCGGTTGCAACTTTGTCTAAACATGTATTTAGGAAGAGGAATGTTTTAAGAGGGTTTATTTGAATTTCTGTTTATCAGATCTGCCTTTCATAGAGAAGGTTAGGCCAACAGCTGACAAAAAGCCAGGCAATTATGAGCACCATCAGTTTGTTTAGACGAGCCATTGCAATCCTTTTTCCACACAAAATTGTCTGATTGAGGGATTGTTTAGCGCTTTGGACCTCTTACAAAAGAGCCCCATCTATATTTACAAACAATTTGCACTGTACAACTAAATAGGTTGCAAAAATACAACAGTTCAACTAAAGTATTCAACTAAACAATTCAACGAAATAAAATGTCATTATTTTGACCCCTTAAATTTGAATTTACCTTAAGATCAAATATTGGAAATTGTTGCACCAAATCTTGATCCAAGTAGTATCATGCTTTTTTTCCCCCATTTGATGACAATCTGGGAGACCAGAGAGTTCTACTAGAAGTACCTGGAGCCTATGTGATATCCAAGTGATTTCTAAATGTCCGGCAAAGCATACTGTGATTCTCCTAGAGTTAGGCTTGTTTAAGAGTTTTCTCTTAAAATAGTAAAGCCACAAATTTGTAGGGATTTGGTTGCCTTCTTTGTCCACTTGAGAATCAATGTCCTAATAGTACACATTTGTAACCCCCAAGTTCTTAATATTTTCTATCCAACCACCTGGTCACACTGGGATGGGAAGAGTTTTACTGCACCATATTATAATCATCATTTTGTTTTAACCATGTCCACACTCAACATTTCACTAAGGATTGTTTCTGAAAGCAGTTGGTACAAATGACTTCTTACAGCCAATGAAGACAAATAGATGTGCAGATAGAGCTTGAAGATGTTGTCTTTTAAGTCAAGATTTGATTGGTCAATAGTTTCGTAACTACTTATCAATCATTTTTTGTTGGGAGTTTTTCTACTACAAGAAATTAAAACTGTAAAGACTAGTGTAATTAATCGTTTTCTTGATAAACATGTACGTCTTTTTATTCCCCTATAAATATTGTTTATGCGTAGTTTATGATATCTTCAACCAGTGTTATCAAGGCGCAGAGTACAATGCAGGGTGCAAAATCCCCTTACGCACATCATGCGCAAGGTGCAAGGCGATGCGCTCCTCAATGAAGCGAGACGCATATCACAACCAAAATTATATGATAATATACCACATCAAACAAGCAACATGTCTATGATTTTTTATAGAAAAAATTTATCAAGATAATAACCTCACATATCAAATCGCAAAGTAGGGTCTTAGCTCATAATCGTAAAACCATTTAAAACAGTGTTAATGTCAATTTAATTCTATCCTTCCATCTTTTTAGTAATTAATCACGTTGCAATATTTAAAAGAACATTTCTATAAAATCATACATTGATATACCAACATTATTAATAACTGATGTTATAATGTCCAGAGTAGTATTTTGTGATTTCTTAATCAATGCTTTGGTTTTCCAAATATAGAAGTAGTAACAACTAATAAGATAGAAAAAGGGAAAATGAGAAAAAAATGATAGAGTAGATAATAATATGGGGGGAATAGGAGAAAGTGAATGAGAAAACAAAGGCAAAAGAGAAGGTAAGAGAAGACTAGAGGAATAAGATGTAGACATAATTAGAGAACGGTGCAAAATAGTGAGGCGCACTGAGGCACATCGAAGTGTGCGGCACAATGAGGCGCATCGTGGCGCAATGACGTGCTTGCCTTGCTTATATGTGATGCGCCCCTTACCTTATGCGGGGCGCATTTCCAGTGCCTTGAAGCACCCGGCACCCGAGGTGCACGCCTTGGTGGGCCCGAGATAACAATGCCTTTGACCGTAGATGTTTGCGTAGTTTTTTTTCCCTTTTCACAAGAGGATTCTGCTTGAAGTTTCAAAGGAACTTGGAGCAATAAATAATGGTGATTGCATTTTATTCCATTTGATAATTTAAATTTATGTCACTAACTTTTCAATTGTTTGATGTAGTTAGTCCACTACATGTTAGTTTGTTCCATTAGAATTTGTATGTATACTATTTTTCAATATTGGCCATTGCGTGATTGAACCTAAGCACATATCTATTTCATGCTTTTGTAGAATTTGTTTGCCTCCAATTTGTGCTTGTTTTATTTTTATTTTTTTATAGTTTTAATGATTTTTTTGAATCTTAATTGAAAATAAAAATAAAATTTGACTTTGCGTTTTTTCCTCTTAAGCTCCAAAAAACCAAAGAATCAATTTGTCGTTTCGCTTTGTTTTCCATGATCTTGCTTTGTTTTTCTTCGCTTTCTTTGTCTTTGCCATTGTACTTAACTTCATTTAACCCCAAGTACATACACACACACAAAGAAATAGATAAGAATATCTAAAGATTTTTTTGGGATCTCATTTGAATTTGCATTCATTTGATTTGCAGGTACCTAGTTGTCGTTGACCATGTCCTTCATGGAAAAGGATACATAGTAAAATGTCGGGTGGTTAAGACTGCCTTCAATTCATCCACATGACGATATCTGATTGGCTTGTGTTTTCACCTTTTACCTTTTATAAAATAACTCAATTGGCATGCGCAATTAGCACTTCACAACTAAAAATCCGCAAACAAATCAATTGAGTCTCAATTATGAGCCAGCATTGTGAAAACCCAGCAGCAGATCTGAATTTTAATAGCACCAGCATCAATTGTATGCAGCATTTCACAGCATTAATCAAGCCCTCATCCACCCACTTACCCAGACCCATTCTCAACACCAATTCACTATGGTTCAGGAGTAAGTAAAACAACACTAATTTAGTACAATTAATAGGGTTTCAGGATCTCTTTATTCAACAACCAGAGACTTCACTTCAAATAACCACAAAAAGCATTAAATAATCAATCTTCCATAACTAGGGTTAGGGTTTAAAGAAACCTGGATATCCCGATCCGCAAGCGAGAGCGAAATAGGCGCCACAGGCGCCATCTGAGTCGTGATCTGAGGCTGAACATTGAACATCGAAGGCGGTGTTGCCTGTGGCTGACCAAATCCCCCAAAAGGACTCTGCTGCTGCTGCTGCTGTTGCTGAGGAAAGGAAGAGAACGGAGATTGCTGCTGCTGCTGAGGCTGCTGAAATAGGTTACTCGAAAACGCCAAGGCCGAAGGCGTCCCAAACGCCGGGGTCGACGATGGAGTTCCAAACGCCGGCGTTGACGAAGGAGCTCCGAACGCCGGCGTGGATGAAGGAGCTCCGAACGCCGGCGTCGACGAAGGAGCTCCGAACGCCGGCGTCGACGAAGGAGCTCCGAACGCCGGCGTCGATGATGGAGTCCCGAACACCGGCGTCGATGACGGAGTTCCGAATGCCGGCGTAGATGACGGAGTTCCGAACAAGGAGGGGGTTGACGATGGAGTGCCGAAGGCTGGGGTAGAGGCCGGGGTTCCGAACATTGTGATGATCCCTGGCTGCGATTTTGAGAGGATTAGGGTTAGGGTTAGGGCTTAGGACGGAGTTTCGAACATTTCGATGCTTTATGACTGCGATTTTGAGGCGATCCGGGTTAGGGTTAGGGTTTAGCTCGCCGGCGAGGAGAGTTTTGGATTTGGGGTTTTAAGCGGGGTCTTTTACTGTTTCCCCCGTTTTCAGTTTGAAGGGGGGCTTTTGTAATTTTTGCGAGGAAGATGTAATTTTAATAGAGGAAATTGTTTTTTGTTTCGGGCTTGCCCATTGGGATATCTTCAATTTGCATAGTACTACTGGCTGCCGCATGTAAAGTTGAAATAGTTTATTTATATATTTATAATAAAAACATTGCATCTAGCAAATCATGTTTCTGTCGTAAGGAGCAAAGATTCTATCAGAACCTCTAGCACATTACGGAGGTTCTGAGCCACTTCCTATAATAATAGAGGGGCAATTCTGACATTTTACTACCCCTCTTCTGTGGCTCAAAGCACATTGCGAAAGTGTTGTAGTCAAATTATCAAGAGAATAAATGAATGGCCTCTTAGATTTTTTTTTTCAAATTTTTCTAAGTGTGAGGGTGTTTGCATACTCTTTTCTCCAATGCTAGAAAATTCTTTATAGTCTTTTTCGAAGCATGAAGGTATCTTCTTGGTTTATGTTTCCAAGTGTGAGGGTATCTCTGGTATTCTAAAAATATAGCTCACACAAATCAACGAGGGTTTCTCTTAATATGTATTATCTCTTAAAATATAGTATAGATAGATAAATTATTAATTATATTCCACTAAATGGCTAAAGTTTTTTAGAGTGAGATGCATATTAGTAAGAGAATAAGGATATTTAGTAAAAGATTAATTACAATAATAGACATAATGGAGAATTATTAAAATTGAGAAGGCAAAAGAGGCAATCATTTTGACATGTCAATCCTCCTTTATAAATAGTAAATAAATAAATAAATAAATAAATAGTACATATATTGATGGATGAAAAGCAATTATCATATATCAAAAACTCTTATCCTAGATCTGTAGAGGTCGAATGACAATCAAAACTCATTAAAGAGCTCACATTTTTCTCTCACCAATTTTACAAATTTATTTCTATTTGTGTTAGAAAGTTAATTGTATGAGTAAATTGATGTTTAGAGGAGTTTAGGGTCTCTTAATCTTCATTGATAGCTGATCAATCAGAAGGAAGTAGATTACACAAGAAACACCCATTAGAGGGTCAGAGTTTGTTGCTTGGGCATGCCCTCCGACGTTCAAGTTTGTAATAGATTAAGCAAGTTTGTGGAATCTAGTTTCAGAGTGTTATTCAATAGTGTTTGTGTACCACAGAATAGTGGAGATCGTTCACTATTTATAGAGGGTTGGTAAGGGCACATTAGTAATTTGACCGAGTCGGTGCAGTTGGCTGATCAGAACGCACCTTACACGTGTCGACAGCTGGTTGAACGAGTCACCTTTGCATTTAATGCGATAGTGACAGAATGACTAAAGTGCTAGTGTGGTTTGAGAACCATAACTTCAGTCCGAAGAGTCATAATGATTCTGACCTAGCATTAAATGCGATGGTGATTGGGTGGCGAAGTATGACTATTAAAGCTGATGGCTCATTGTTTGGTGTAAAAAAAGAAGGAACCTCTTTCTTCTTTATTTGTAGTGTTGATTGTGTACAAATCAAGAATTAGCCCCTTTTTTACAACAGAAGCGAAGGGTAGGCCCTTCTTGTTTTTTTTACGTGGGTTCGCTGGTAGCGATAGGACGCTTTCCTCGATGCTCGAATCGAGTCCGCTTCCCTTGGACGATTCGATCGACGTTGCGGTTGAGCCTCAGTGCGCAGTAGAAGCTCCGACGGTCTTGAGTCCGATCCCTCCTGAGCCTTGCTCACTTG
>JBAKGM010000200.1:27758869-27772033 GCA_037177215.1 Asparagus racemosus
TTGAACAAGGATGTTATATCCATATAGGTCCTGTTACAATATACAATTATTGCCTGCAGGGCATCTATATCTAACACAATATGCTTTGAGGGGCCTTGGTAGAATAAGAGCTGTTCGAACAGTTTGAGCATGTACGAACCTCCTACTTAGGCTCTAAGAGGAGTTGGAGGCTCAGAGGGTAGCTCATGAGAGGACTCTTCTGATTCTGGCTACTACGGTTGATGAGCTTGCGACCCAGATTACTCATTAAAAGCTGATGTGGGAGAGCATGATTAATGGCCTAAAAGCTTCAAACCGCAAGAAGTCAGCTGAGATCAACAAGCTCTAGGAGGACCTCAGCTATTTCAAACACGAACTCCATGAATGGGACGAGAAAAGATATCTGTCTGAGGAGGTTGAAGTCGAGAGGTGATAAAGGAACGATGCCTTTGATCGAGCCTGATTGAATCACTTGGATGCCAAGACTCTGCGAGAGTAGCTGAAGGAGGAGCAGATTACTCATTAAAAACTGAAGTCGGAGAGCACTGGAGCAGTGCTGGAGGACGAGTGACAGCGTGAGTCATCCCTTACCAAGATCTAGGCATTGCAGGGCCACCTCGTTCATCTACAATCTGAGGCCCACTGGCTCAAGATTGTTGAGGACTATCGCAACAGCATGAAGGTGGAGGTGGCGCAGGCTTGCAAAGTTGGCTTTGATTATCTTGAGACGCAGCTTCCAGCCGAACTCAAAAATGACCCTGAGCGATTCCACTATCCTCCAAGAGTGGCCAACTGCCTTGGCACACTACAGGAGATTTAGAAGAAAGGATGGGGCTTGTGCTTGATGTCGGGAGTGGTGACGAGGATGCTAAAGGGTTGATCGAGGAGGCAAGCGAGGGCTCGGCTCATGACAGCTGATGAGTCGGGCTGAAGAGAAAGGAAGCGAAGAGGTCGAGTCTGAGGTTCAGTCAACTCCTCCACCTGCTTCTGTCGTTGCCTCTCTGTACTCGACTTCTACTCCTAGCTTTAGCGTTGCTCCTCCCAAGACTACCCTAAGCTCCAAGATCGCTCCACCTACGTCTTTTCCGAGTCTGATGCCTTAGGGGCTCATATGTATCTTTGTTTTTGTTGTTATCACTTTTTGTACTATAAATATTTCAAATATATGAATAAAAAGATTTATTTTTGTCAATTTGAACTGTGTACCTTTGATATTGCGTTCTTAAGTATTTAAGAGTTTGCAATATACTTTGTTCGAGTACTAGTTCATTTTTAGATATTCCTGGGTCGAGGCAACTTGGCTCTGTGTATTGCGAGTCGGACGACTCGAGCTAGTGCATTGGGTTTATTCACAATGACACCTAGGTCTTGAGATACGTGCATTGGGCTTGTAAAAGTAATGCAAGGGTCTCTTGAGTCGAAGACGACTGAATTGATGATGGGCCTTGGGTTTATCCAGAGTGGGTACTAAGGTCTTACGCGCGTGCCTTGGGGTTTATTCATGAAATTTATACCAATGTCTTAGTGTCAATGACGTGTCTTGGCTTTACGCTGAAAGGATATCAAGGTCTTGTGTACGTACCTTAGACTTATTCATGAAAATGATGCTAAGGTCTTGAGTTGAAGTTGGCCGAGTTGATGAAGATCGAGTGGCGAAGACTGCATACAGTTTAGTACACAACACAAGCATTTATAGATGGATCTTCTTAAGTTAACTACATTTTAGGGAGGTATTCCTCTGAGGTGCTTGATATTTTGACAAACCTGGCGTTTCTTTAGCCTTACTCTTCACTTAATCTTGGGCAGAAGTTCTTTGCTGTCGTAGCATTTAAATTGCAATAGCAGCTTCTTATCCCGAGGTTCGAGCACAAAGGATCATCCACTTCTCTAAAAAGAGATGAAGAGGCCCCACGGTGGGCGCCAATGTTGATATCCTGGGACTCACCAGCAGGATTAGAGGATAATTCCAAGCAACAGTGGGGCTTAGGGTTGATATGGAAGATGTAGGGGTACCTTTACCCCTTTTGGCGGCTAATCCCACAATACATTGTTGAGCCTCCTTCAAAACTACAATACGTTAGAGGACCAGAGTTGGGTTCTCTGTGATTCCTCCAATGATCAAGTTAGTATAGAGCTTGAGTGTAGACGAAATATGATTGTAAAGTATTTATTTAGCCAGAGACGACTTATCTTTGTTTAGTAGGTGAAGAGCCTATATATACCTAGCTGAGAGGTGTACATATGTGACTTTGGCTGAGTCTAGACAAGTAGCTGAATCGGCAGATAGTTTATAAGGTGTCGGCTGTAGATGAGATGAGTCAGCTGTGAATTTGATGTGATGGCGACTGAGTAGGTGTGGTGCTGATGGAGGGTGATGATTCATGGAGACTCATGGCATGAGAAATGATGATGATGGCTAGCTATTGATGAGGAGTTCGAGTACAAATCGCCTCTTGACTGGGCTTTGTGAGTGGGACGACAAGGGATGCCTCTTCACTTGATCTTGTGATTAGGCCGACAAGTACTGTCTTTTTAGTCAATCTCGCGAGTTGTTGACCCGGCCTTGCAGAGCGAATGAGTGAGGTCAAGTGAGAATGTCTAACTCGGCCCAACTTGGGAAGGGACGAGTGTCCATTCTATCCGAGTCGTCCTCGCTAGGGCGAGCTGATATGATGATTAGTGTTAACGTGAGACACGTGTTGACTCTAGGAGGAGGATTAGCACTTAGGTTATATGATGATATAACACATCTCATCCACCATACACACAACATAATCACAGAATCACACATAAAAATAAATACAAGGAAACTGATATTATCATAAGCAAGTATATAGTACAAATACATAGAAAAGTAAGATACTTAATAAATATCAATAAGTCCCACAGATAGCGAATAAAGTAAAAGATAACATGAGTCTGACATCAATGTCATCATCTCAAAATACATAATAACCAAGCCGCATGGCCTCACAAGTCTGAAACAACTACTATAATAGTTACATACATCAGAGTCACTATATAACAGCAAAAAGATGAAGATGAACAACAATATCTGGTAGCAACAAAGGTGAAATAGAACTAAATAAAAAGATAGGCAAGCTGGTCATCAGAAACTCCATCTAGGAAAGATCGCTAGACTCCGGTGTTCCTAAAAGAAGGGGTGGAAGGTCTGGCTTAACCACCGGTGTAAACATGGGGACGATCAGAAAGTTGTCTAGCAAGTTACAAAATGAAGAAGTGGTTTGTGCACATGTAATGTGTATGATGAATGCATGATTGGTTGAAATGTGAGAAAGACTATACAACTCTATCACTTTACTTGCTTTCATAAAAGGAACATGCATCTCAAATCTAGAATATAGAACAAATAAAAGCAGAAAACTAGTACAATTATCACAGAGATATCAATGAGAATGCACCAAGCTGTTGTAGTGTGATACGTAGGTACTGTTTGTATCTAAGTACACAGGTTTTACTAAGTCTTGTTTAGGAAAAACTCTTATGAGATAATGTGCGTTTTGTGTACCCACTAGGAACATCACTTGGGTTCTTACTTTACTTGGTTTGTGGGCATAGACTCATCTGGCACTAGCGCTCAAACACAATCCTGGGCTACACATTATCTATGAAATACCTAAATCCCTCCAGTTAATTAAACCACATGAGCATTATTACTTGGTTATACATGATATATTATGTACTAGAACTTAATAACTCAATCTATAGAGAATATCCATCTCATTGGTGGACTTTGCGACTGCGTTTCCAAAGCAAATTAACATGCCCGTCAAACACAAAGGCAAGTCATTATGACTTGATACACACGGAAACTTGATCTCTTTTTTAGTTTTTCTTTCTTGATTTATTATAACTTTTATGCCTGATTAAGTTTTTTGTGATGGAGAATCACAAGCTACCACTCACAATCGTAATGTATCCCAAATCGAAAACTTTCTTGATTTTAAACAAAGAACATTCATGATTTAGTGTCATGAGGGACACACTCAATATCCAAATATAGGCAGTCATTATCATCATGTATATACCATGTCATGGTGTCTAATCATCCCCTAGTGCCAAGTCTCATGGTAACATACCGAACAAACAAAAGTTCAAGGTATAGCCTAAGCTAACGTGCGTAATGTCCATGAACTCTAGGTCAAGGCATAGCTTAACATAAAATAGCAAGAACATATGCTAATATTATGTGATAACATAGCATAATATGTCTTACTTGCATACTCAAACATGAATATATCATGAATTCAATAAGACAAACATAAACATGTAACTATAGCCAAGCGACTACTTTGTCATCTAGTATATCTCAAAATGGCAAGAACAAGCTTAATTACATAACTAACATCATAATCCATATACGGAAACCAAAGAAACATGAAAAATAACTTCAAACAGATCAATTTCTCAAAATAAAAAAAATCTGCTTTCTTATGTTGAGCGTGTGTGCTTAGAGATTGGGCATGTGCATTCACCCCATTGCCATGTCAGCTAAGTTCTGACAATAGAAAGAGAAAAAACAAAATTAGAAAAATCATCTTTGAAAAAGCCTTTTGAGCTTATGTGCTCATTGTCTGGGCATGTGTGCTCAAACAGTGTAAATCAATATGTTCTTAGGATATACATAGAACTCCCACGTCCCTCCAAACTTGATCATACATGCCCTCAACATGTCCACTAATATCTGAATGGTGCTCTTGGATTGGCTATCCGTCTGTAGGTGATAAGTCGTACTAAAATGAAGACGAGTGCCTAGCTTAGTGTGTATCTCTTACCAGTGATAGAAAGCGCGTGTCTCCGTGAAGCCATACAATCTCCTGCATGTATCTCTCGGTGAGATGATCAGTAGACTATCCGACTCTTAATGGTATGAAGTGCACTAACTTGATCAATCGTTCTATAATAACCCATACTACATTGTTTCCTCTTGGAGTCCTAGGTAACTCCATCACAAAATCCATGGTAATATGCTCCCACTTCCACTGTAGAATGGGTAACTATTGCAGCAGACCCCTTGGTCTTTGATGCTCATCTTTGACTAGCTGACAAGTCATGTAGTAGAATGTGAACTCTGTGGTTTCCTTCTTCACGCCTTCCTACGAAAATCGCTGGCGAAGGTTACGATACATCTTTGTACTACCTTGATGCATAGCATATACCAAGGCATGAGTTTCTATCAATAGCTCTCTCCGGACATCCCTTTCAGCATGCATAGACGTTGTCCACACATCAGGGTCCCATCTTCCCTTTTGTATAAATCTATCCTCTTCCCATTATCGACTAGTTTCTTCAACTCTTGGATCCTCTCATCACTGGCTTTCTCTATCCGAATCCTTTCCACTATATTAGAATCTATCTAAAGTATCATCAATTATTGTGCAACATTCAGATCAACACATTAATCTACAATTTGGAGAACTCCTCAGCTAAATTTATCTAAAATGTTAACATTCTCAACTCTGCGTGTCTACTCAAAGCGTCGAGTACTACATTGACCTTTCACAAATGATATTGTAGAACAACATCATAATATGCTAACAACTCTAACCATCTCCTCTGCCTCATGTAGAATTCCTTTTAGGTGAATATGTACTTCATGATTTTATGGTCGGTAAAAACCTCAACAGTCATCCCCACTATCCAGACTATATGCCTTAAAAAGGCAACTTCACTCAGCTAGAACTCACACGTTCTAAGTTTTATATACAGTTGTTCATTCCTCCTCACTTCCAGCACAACTCTCAGATGCTCCTTTTGATTTTCCTAACTCTTTCAATACACCAGGATATCGTTGATAAAATTTTTGATGACCTTATCTAAGTATGGAGAAAAGACCAGATTCATTAGGCCTATAAACACAAATGGGGCGTTAGTTATACTGAAAGGCATAGCCAAGAACACAAAATGGTCATATCTAGTCCTAAAAGCAGTCTTGGGTATGTCCTCCTACTTGGCTAAGAATTGATGATACCCAAACCTCATATCTAACTTGGAATACATAGTAACTAACTGATCAAATAGATCATCAATTCAATGGATCAAGCACTTATTCTTGATAGTCATCCAATTGAACCCCCTTTAATCTACACACATACGTCCTCTTCCATCCTTCTTCCTTACTGGTAAAACTAGTGCTCCCCACGATGAATAGGTAGGACATTTAAATTCTTTCCTTCGGTAGTCTTCTAGTTGTTCCTTGAGCTTCTCCAATTCCTTTGGGGCCATTTAATACTCTAGTTTGTATATCAACACCGTGCCCGACACTATATCAATAGTAAACCCTATACTATAGGGCGATAGTCCCAACAACTCCTTCATTGACTTCTCTGCCTTCATTGCTTCTAAAATCCTAGTAGCTACGGCTCGATTCTCTGGTGGATCTAAACTCCTACTACCTTGCTTGAACTCAAAAGGTGTAGGCTAAGATAGATGGAAGCTAATGGCTCACCAGTGGCAATCTGTGGTCGTGTGGAAGGTGTTGAGCCAATCCATTCCTAGGATGGTGTCATACCCAGGATAGTATAGCACTAACAGGTTTGCATAAAGCTCTCAACTGTAGAGGACTATAGAACATAGCTTACACTCTTGATCCACTATTACTACCCTTTTACCGATCCTAACATGCTAAGCCTGGTCTAAGAGAATGTATGGAATGTGATGAACTCAGATGAATGTAGATGATACGAAGCCATATAAAGTTCCACAATTAAACAGTGCGTGTGAAGGAATTGAGTATGCTAGAAGGGTGCCTATGACATGCTCTCCGATACGCTCTCCTTCCTCCTATCCATGATCACCTAACCTTTGACTCCTTGTTGTGGTCCGCATCGCTAATACTACTGTAAGAAATGAGATCCTTGGAAAGCATCCTTCTATGATGGTAAAGGTATGCATGCCAGGGGTGGTAACACGGCACCATTATGATATATTGCTGCACCTATCACCCGAGGGCATTGGTCTCTATAGTGTCCGACTTCTCCACATCCATAGCACTCCCCTAACTTTTAATGGCAGTTCTTAGCGATATGTCTGTTGTACCACAAAAATCATACATAGTTTTTTACTGAATCACAACACAAAAGGCCTCTTGGCAGCTGATCGGCCTCCCATGACCTGCAGATGATTGGCCGGTATCGTGGCCCTCAGGCACTTCTGTCTACCTATCCCACAGAACTCATTTATACAATGTTCCGAATCTCATCTTTCACTCCATTAGTGAAGCCTTTGGCCTTGTCGACTTCTCTAGCCACTAAGGCTAGTGCTCCCCAGCTCAACCTGGTGAACTCGGAAGCATAACTCTTAACACTCCTGACGCCCTACATCATATTCATAAACTGGCAGTGCATCAAAAGACTGAATGGTCTCCAGAAAGAATCCTTTAATGAATCTCTGAGCAAACTCAGTCCATGTGAAAGGAGTGGGCATGCTACCCTCCTCGATCTCCAACCACTCTTGAGTGGTGTGGGTTAGCTGAAGTAACCCTTCCACAGCCTTGCGCCACGAGATAGCCATTGGTCCACTCTCAGTCTTTGAATACTCTACTGGATGTAGCTTTTGAAAATCAGCTACCGACCCCCTACATGGAGTTGTATAATAACATTACCTCGTCCAGTCAGGTGGGTCTCCGGGCTCCTGTCATAGATGCCCATGTTGCTGCCGTTGTAGCAGTCTCTCGTCAGGTCAATCTGATCTCCTCTTGGGTCATCTCCTCATAGCATTTTGCTACTCTCATCAGAATCTCAACCTTTCAACAAAGCTTGAAGGATGGATGCAAGACTCGATTTGGGAGGAGAAGAAGTAGAAGTAGCGATACGATGAGACATGTTGACAAATCTCTCCTAAAATAGGAAGAGAAGGGATCAAGGCAGAATCAAAGGATATAAAGTCAAACAAAAGGAAATATGTAAGTTTGTGAAATATTCTTATGGTATTGGAATGTATGTAGTGATAAACCTTAGGCTATGGTACCAATAAAATCTTGTTATGCCTCGTGTCTCAGAAGTGGCTAACAGACACGTGACTGGGCTAGATAGCATATACAATCAGGCCAAATGCCACACAAAATTATACTTAAGCCTATAATAATGATCGGTACATACATCTTATCCACCATACAAAGAACAAAATCACGTAATCACATGTAAAAGCAAATATAAGGTAACTGATATACAGCATAAGCAAGTATACAGTACAAATGTACAACGAAAGTAAGGTACTCAATAAATATCAACAACTCCCATAGCTAGCGAGTAACTTAAAAATTATCACGAGTGTGATATCAATGTCATCATCTCAAAATATATAATAACCAGGCCACATGGCTTCACAAATCTAAAACAACTACTGTAACAATTACGTACATTAGAGTCACTATATAACAGCATAAAGATGAACATAAACAACAATGCCTAGTACCAAGAGCTAAAATAGAACTAAATAAATAGATCGACAAGCTAGTCATCAGGAACTCCATCTAGGAAAGATCACCAAACTCTGGTGTACCTAAAAGAAGGGGTGAAAGGTCCAGCTTAAAAACTAGAGTACAAATTGGGACGCTCAGAAAGCCATCTAGCAAGTCATAAAATGAAGAAGTGATATGTGCACATGTAACGTGCGTCATGAATGCATGACTGGCTGAAGCGTAAGAAAGACAATATAACTCTCTTATTTTACTTGCTTTCATGAAAGGAACAAGCATCTCAAAGCTAGAATATAGGACTAATAAAAGCAGATAACTAGAACAATCATCGCAGGGATATTAATGGGAGTGCACCAAGATCTTGGAGTGTGACATAAAGGTAGTATGTGCACCTAACTACATAGCTTTTACTTATTCTTGTTTAGAGAAAGCTCTCACGAGATAATGTGTATCTCATGTACCTACTGGGAATGTTACTTGGATTCTTACTTTATTTGGTTTGTGTGCATAGACTCATCTAGTACTAGCACTCAAACACAATCCTGGACCATACATTATCTATGAGATGTCTAAATCCCCACACCCCCCCGGGGTTAATTAACCCATGCGAGTATTATCATTACTAGGTTATACATTATCTTATGAACTAGACCTGAATAACTCAATCTGTGGAGAATATCCATCTCGTGGGTGTCCTCTCTGATTGAGTTTTCAAAGTAAATAAAAAAATACCTGTCAAATGCCAAAACAAGTCATCATGACTTGATGCATGCAGATACTTGATATTTTTTAGTATTTCTTTCTTAGTTAATCATATTTTTTATACTTGATCAAGTTTTTGTTGGTGGGGAATAACGAGCCTTCACTCATGATTACTATATTTTATACACTTTTATACCCTTATTATACATTTTATTGAATAAATAAACTTTCTAATAATGGTTATTTTATAGCTTTGCAGGTAATAAAGATTTATCAAATAAGAGCTAAAAGAAGCCCAAAATACCTCTTCTTGAATCCCACTAGAAGTCTAAAGGAAGTCCGCAAAGTCAAAAGCACATGAAGAAATTAAGTCAACAGAAGAAAATAAAATCTGTTAGGAACCTAATCGATTCAGTAATTGATATGCTAATCAATGGGCTAATCGATTAGGTCATAACAGAAATGTAACAATGGCTGACTTTGATTTTTTGGAGCTTAAGACTAATCCAAGGATTATGCTTGAAGGTTGTAGGCTATAAATGAGGGTGGAGAGTGAGGGGTTGAGGATGTAAAACTTTTGTAAACTCCTTTTTAAAAAAGAGGGCCACTCTTAATTGAGAAGTCTTTTCAAAATTATAAACTTTATTTTGCAATAAATAAAAAAAATTTCTTCCTTTTAATTTTTATTCTTCTTCACTTCTAATGATGAAGATTTGCTTCACAAGGGGCCAACTCTTTACAATGTAATTATTTATTTTTTTTCTCTTTTATTTTCTTATTTTAGAATTGCATGTTTAGAATTTTATTCTTTATTTTTATTTCATGTTTGGTAGTTTAGATTTATTACTTTGTAATGTAGATTTTCTTTATGATTTGCAATGTAGATTTATTTTCTTGCTCTTTTATGCTTTGTAGTGTAGATTCTATTTCTCTTTGAATGTTCTGTAGCTTAGATTTATTTTATTATTTTTATGCTTTATAGTTTAGATTTTAATTTCATACTTTTAATTTCTAAAATGAGTAGGTAATCTCTTATGGAAATTTTGGGATTTGATGAAACTAGTTTAATTTTCTTTTGATTTTTGAATTGCTCTGTTTTGTGCTTAAAATGATCTTACTTAGGATAATCAACTAGAGAACTAATTGATAGAAAAAAATTTGATAGGCTATAATTATCTTAAATGATTTGATAGTTTATATTTTTTAAACTCTAAAGTTATTATCTAGTTATTTTTTTATGAATGATAATATTACTTGAATATGTTTTGATAGGTTACGCTTGATTTTTAGTAACTTCATAGTGTATGCTTAATAATTCTAAGTAATATGAGAATAAAAAGAGAGTAATCTTTAAATTCAACTTGAAATTATCTAGTGAATTCAATCCTAGATTTTTAGTCTTCTCACTTGATCTCCACACCACCCCCCCCCTTTTTTGCTTCTTGTTTTGATTTGATTTTATTTTTAAGTTTGTTTTATTTTGTTCTTCTCTTTCTCTCATTCTTCCCTCTTGTTTTAGCCTTTTATTCTGTGACAACCCTCAACCCAGAACATACCAAACTCTACCCTCATTCATTTGTTCTCACACATATCATGAACCCATTTAGGATTGTCTTTCTGATAACTCATTTCCTGTGTATCGATATCTTAAGTACTATAACTTGATTGTTGTGCACTTGCAACTTAGCATATATCATTCACATCAAGTTTTTAGCGCCATTGCTGGGGAAGGTGCTTATAATTAGGATTTCTCTATTTTGATTCATTGATTTGTATGTTTCACTCTGAAGGATTGAGCTAGAAGAAGATTAAAGATTAGAGAAGAAGATTTGTTTCAAGAGGGGTCAACCACTTGAAAAGGTGAGTCTTCTTCGATGTATTTTCCCTCTAGTTAGGGTTTCACAATATAGAGGCAATGAGGAAATACTAAAAAATAAAAAAAATTTCTCTTGTTGACCATAATAAAAATCACCCAACACTTAAATACCTACTAAACAAGATAATAAATTCAAATAAGAGCTCTGTTTCTCACATTTGAATGTTTGTTGACCCTAATTAAAAAAATGTTTTAGTATCCTCTTGTATTTGTTTTTAATGCTTAAGGTAGCCTTGCATATAGTCAGTAGGAATTCACTAAAGTGATTTAAATATTTTGATTTGAGTACACACTTGAAAGTATTTTTAAGAGCTAAAACTCCAAATCAAGATAACGTGACTGATTTTATCACTATTTTCTTAGCCCAAAAATCACTAATTCCTCACTACACAAACTCAAACCTTTAAAATTTACTAGATGTTGGCCCCCTTAGGGATTCAAGTTCAATAGAAAATGAGAAATTCTTAAGTGATCCAGTTTAAGCTTATTTTACTCCATTGGTGTCTAAGCAATGTTTAGGAGTTGAGTAAGGCACACCTCAAGGAAAGAGACACTTAATTAGCCTTGAACCTCCCTCCCTCTAGTATTATTCTTAACTGGCTAACTGATCAAGTAACTTGGATCTTTTTACCAAAGAATTTTTTATTAGGAGCTGGTATAGTGAAGTTTAGGCTTAAATCCAAAATTAAGGATGATTGTTCAAATAGTTAACTTTTGATTTGTGTCGCCATGTTTTTCTTTTCTCTTCTTCTTCTCTTTCACAGATTCTTTAGATCTTTTACCTTTTTTCCCTTTTTATATAAATTTTTTCTTTGTTGTTAGATCTTTTCCTTAGATTTTTTTTACTAATTTAAAAAATTTTTAAAAAGAGTTTTCATTAATATATGCAAGTTTGGATTAAAGATAATACAAATTGTTTAATTCGTGTTGAATTTGAAAGAGAAAAAATAGCTAATCCAAATTCATATGTTCTTCAGGATATGTGTTATCTAACTAGGACTATAATCATGTCTTGTATTAGACTTTCTAAGGTTAATGGTGCTAATTATGAGCTTAGACCACACTTCATAGGCATGCTTCCCAAGTTTTTAGAAAATGAGTCTGAAGATGCCCACATTTTCATATCTGAGTTTGAGAAAGTTTATCTTATGATTAAGAATAGAGAGTTATCTGAGGATGCAGTTAAACTCAGATTTGGCCCCTTTACTCTTAAGGACAAGTTTAAGAAATGGTTGTATAGCTTGCCCACAAATTCTATCTCTAGTTTAGATGAATTTGTTACTATTTTTCTAAAAAAGCTCTGCCCAATTCATAAAATGGTAAAGTTTAGGAACATCATTCAGTCTTGTAGGATAATTTCTTGGAAGCTATTCTAAAAGTATTTTGATAGATTTATGGATCTTTTTATGCGATGTCCTCAACATGGTTTAGAGAAGTGGCGTTTATGCTAAATTATCTATAGAGGATTGGATTATTTTTTAAAGACATCATTAGATTCTATGCGTCAAGGAGATTTCGTAAAGAAAAATGTTAATAAAGCCTGAGAATTTGTAGAGAATTTATCTGAAAAAACCATAATGATGTAACATTGTGATGAAATAGTTTCACTAGTTCCCCCAACCAAATTCAATGATCTTTTCCTAGAGTCAAATTTAGCCTCTGAAGATAAGATGATTACAATCTTGTGTCAGTTAGAAGCCCTAGAAATCAAAGAACGAGCTCTAGCTCAAAGCAACCAAGTTTCTTGCCCCGGATATCATAATTGCCTATTTCTAGCCAATGTTTTAGAGGAACACCCTCTTAGAGAAAATAATCAATCGCTAGAGCAGATGAATACTATGTTTCAGCATCCTAATATCCTACAAATAAAGCAAAAACAACTCCCATAGAAAGTACATAATGGAAATGTGCAACCACATAATAAGTATCATGTAGAGCGACCTATTCTTTTTGGCTTGATTGTCCTGCAAAAAGAATCCTCACTCACGTGCCTACTTAAGCCAGAGATGAGAGCATATCAACGCCAATGGAGATTGATCTAGGATCTCAGAACGGAAAGAAGAAAACGACTTCCCTAACATTGAGGGCCCTTTTCACAGTTCGATATGCTATTGCTTTCTCGAACTTCATTTCTATACAGTGCATGCTCAATTTTAGCCCCTCCTAT
>JBAKGM010000200.1:27794611-27811939 GCA_037177215.1 Asparagus racemosus
TCCCTAATGGGCCCAAACCAGTTCCAATTAGGACTCTAATCAGTCCCTAATTAGGAGTCCTAATTGGAGCCCTATCCAGATGCCAAAACAGTGCCAAAGCGGCCCGTTAATTGGATCTTCCTCTCCCCCACACATCTGAGGGATCCCGGACAATTTTTCAGCAAAATTATTACCGCATGAATGTTGCTTCACGTCCAGTTCAATTGATACAAGCTCCAGAAATACTCTAAAAAGCTACACGAGTATAAACTGTTTCCTATTTTAGCCGAGAAGTTCCTGGAGATTATTTTCGTAAAATTTTCTTAAGGATAACTCGCCAACCTCCAAACAGGTATATGAGGATAAACTATTCCCAAAAACTTTAATAAACGCACGAGTATAAACTGTATTGACGCCAGGCAACGCATCACCGCCGGAGGATTCGCCGATCAATGGTACAAATCTAAGTAAAATCGGACGCCGGTCAACACGTCGCACTCGTCGATTGAAGGCTAGACTCCACATATTTTGACGCCAATCAACGCGTCGTAGCGAAGAATTCCCTGATCAACAGGGGAGTCTCGTAAAGAAAAGTTTGATGGTTAGTCGAACTACAACTCACCAACACAAGTCAAATTCAAATGAACTCAATCAGCCTGAAGTTCTGACAGCGGTCAGGCAAAAAAAATGCAGCGCTGTAATACCTTCTGCTATCCTACAAAGAACTGGAGAATCTGAAAGGATGGGAGGAATCAAATATTGAAGCTAATCTCAGAAGAAATTCATCGACTTCTGGTCTGGTGAGGAGTCCATCTTTCTGGGCCTTGTCAAGGGCATTAGAGAGGGAAGTGCTGAGGACTGTGAAGACTGGGGGAATGGCATCTGCTCTTCTATCCTCCCTCCTATCGAACTGTCCATTGCGGTTGTTTCTAGGAGGATCCCTTGGAGCATTTCTGGGTTCTTCCCACCGAGGTGGGACTTGAGTCGGCTTGGCGGGTGCGGCAACAGGAGCTGGAGGGGTTACATGTGAAGTCGGTCGAGGAGCTTGATGAGCGGTTGGGGAGGCCAAGGTAGTCGGCTTGCTGGACCTTGCCTTCGCGACCTTATAAGCTTCAGCTTCTTCCATGTTCGTATGAGCATGAGCTTTGGATATCAGCTGCTCATAACTTCTGACCGGCTTTTTATTGAGGAATTTGGATAGATCCCCCAGTTGCAGTCCGGCCATCAAAGCTGCCATAGCGACTTCATTCCTTTGGTCATCCATGTAGGCATTAAAAATCACTTATCAAAACCTGAACGAGACTCGTGACGGTGGGTTGACACCGACCACCCATCTAACGATGCGATCAAGAACCGCTGACGATGTAACTACGCCACAAAATGCATAAAGCGAGTTGACGAACGCATGAAGTGAGTCGGCAAGGCGTACAAGTCAACGAAGCGACTTATCGTGGAATAAATCCAATGACGAAGCTTCAAATCAGCAAGATTCGACAAGGCGAGTTGACCGGACTTAGACATCGAGAAGACGGAATCAATCAGACTTAACCTGTTGATGGAATTGAACCGATTGAGTTTTGAGTTAGCGAGAAGATCAATCAGACACGGACTCAGCACGACGGCGACAAGATCAGGAGAAAACAACACTGAAAACCCCCAGAACGAGGCCAAATAGCATCTCGGCCAAGGCCAAGACACCAAGTGTCTTCGGCCACCAAAACACCCCCTCTCCAATAAATAGAGAGGGGGGTCTCATTCTTTGAGGGTTAGAAAAAGTTAGATTTTTTAGGAGCTTCAGGCGAGATCCACGCAAGCTTTTACACAAATCTGAGTGTCTGCAAGATCAAAAAGCCAGATCCAGATCCCGTGTAAGCGAAGAACTCCTTCCAAGTCAATCTACGCAGCAAGGAAGAGAATCAAGGCCAGATCTACGTCGATCTAGATCAGTTCTATGGTTCTACCCTATAGATTAAGCTTCATCTTAATCTCAGGGTCTAGCGCGTGACTTCGCTTCGTCGATTTCACCCGCTCTGGTGATCATCTCCTTCATGAGTTGATCCCCGTCGGTATTTTATTTCCATTGTGAAATAAATACCCCAGATCCGTAGATCTAGCATCTAGATCAGATTACACGGTAGTCCACAGACACAAAAAGTCCCCAACACAGGTAAAGACACTCACGCACGCAAGGATCCGATAAACAGATCCTGCGTTTGTTCATTAAGGGTCAAAAAGTTGTAATCATTTTTGATTTTTTCATTGTAAGCCTTATAAAAAGGCGATCTTTTTATTGAATTTATTTGTAATCCCATATAGGTGTAATGAGTTCAGCAATGAAAATCAATCCATCAATTTTCCCCGCGAACAGTCCACTTCTAGCCTCTTTGTCTAGAATCTCTTTATGTATGCATGAAGACTCTCGCCCGGCTCCTGCTTGGTCTGGATGCGTACGCTAGATGGCAGCTTGGGCTTGGCATTGGCCAGAAAATGGTGGACGAACTTTCTGCTAAGCTCTTCAAAGCTCCCATTGGACTTCTTCTCTAGGGAGTTCCACCAGAGTTTGGCGCTCCCGGTCAAGGTGACTGGGAAACAATGACAAATGGTCGCTTCCGGCGCCTACATCATTATCATGGTGTTGTGATAGTCTTAGATGTGCTCTGCTGGGTCTTTGTCACCACCATATTTCTCCATAGTCGGCATTTTGAACCTCTCAGTTGTAGCCATCATGATGGCGTCGGCGAAAGGGGTGTTCCCTCTAATGGCGTCGGCGATTGTCTGGTACACCTGGTTGTAGCTGCCTGGGGGCTTGGAAGTCACCCGAACTGGGGTTGCTAGCGCGACACAGTGTCCCGGGGCTGCGCCCGCTGGTTCTGCTGGGCCTTGGCTGGGAGCTAGACTCTCGTCGGTCGTGTTGTTGAAGACAAGAGCACGACGTCCGAGACTGGCACACTGGGTTGGCTGCGCTTGCAACGGATATGTAGCGTGTCCATAGTTTCTCCTCGATCTATTGGGATGAGGAGTTTCTAAGAGCGGGACTTGCTGCATGGTCCTTGGCTGGCCTCCATGGGTAGTGGAGTAGCAACTAGCCGAGGGTTGGCCCCCAGCAGAGGTGCTTGGTTGGGCTGCTGCTGCGGGGAAGTGGCTAAAAATCTCATCAGCGAAGTCTTTGAGCTGGGCTTCCATGGTCCGGGTGATCCTCTCAGTGGATTCCTGGAGTTGGGCTTGAGTGACATAGCCCAGTGGTAGGTTCCCCAACCTCGAATGATCATCACCGTCGGACATATTTGTAAGAAGAAGAAAGGAGACCCCACGGTGGGCGCCAAACTGTTGATGTACATGATCAAATAGTCACTAACCTCGGTGCGAGTTTAGCTTTTAAGAGAGTAGGGTCTGCCTTCTCTCCTAATGCCCGGTAATATTGCTCTGGTCAGGGGGTTCATCTATGAGGGAGTACCCGTGGAAAGGGTAGAGTTGGAATCTCCGGTGGTCCCTCCGACGGCCAAGTCAGTAAAGGAAGAAAAAATGTGGAAGTAAAATTCACTGAGATTGGGTCACTTACCTTGTTCACTATTCTTACTGCTATTTATACCTAGGATTTGAAGGGCATTCTTGTCTTTTAAGAGATAGCTACTGAGTCAGCCCTCTCTTCCACGTGCCAGGAGCCTATTAGGCCAGCTTCTGTATGTGCCGGCCATAGTAGCATGTCCCTGTCACAGTAGCATGCCTTTACAGGTGTCAAACTATGAGCGGACTGAGAGTTGGTGTTGTCTATTCGCTATTAATGGGATGGGATTGGCGGCGTCTGCAGTAGCATGGGTCCGAGGTAGCTTAAACACCTTGAGGGATGGAGGAGTGAAGGGGAGCTGTCAACACATTTAATGTGATAGTGATGGGTTGTCAGGCATGGACTTTATATAGCCGTCGTTTAGATGGGGGGACCACGAGTGACGAGAGGGGGGAGTCGAGGCCAAGTGGCCGACTTGAATTGCCTCTCGAGTCACTCAAGAGAGCGGTTGGCTAGAGTGGATGACCAGCACCGCCTTTCGTGCCGTTCCTGAGAGAGAAATGATGAGGAAGGGCTGACGGTCTAGTACTTTAGGCCTTTGGGGGGATGGATAGTGGCGGACGACTCTAAGGTAAATGGCCGGTTGAGCGGACGACCATCACCGCCTTTCGTGTAATCCAAGGATCTCTATAGTGAATGGTTGGCTGAGTGGATGACCATCACCGCCTTTCACGTCATCCAAGGACCTCTATAGTGAATGGTTGGCTGAGTCGACAACAATCACCACCTTTCGTGTCATCCAAGGACGTCTAGAGCGAAGGGTTGGCTGAGTGGACGACCATCACCGCCTTTCGCGTCGTCCAAAGATCGCAAGAGTGAATGGTTGGCCGAGTGGACGACCATCACCGCCTTTCACGTCGTCCAAGGACCTCTATAGTGAATGGTTGGCCGAGTGGACGACCATCACCGCCTTTCGCGACGTCTAAGGACCTCTAGAGTGAAGGGTTGGCCGAGTGGATGACCATCACCGCCTTTCGCGTCGTCCAAGGACCTCTAGAGCGAAGGGTTGGCCGAGTGGACGACCATCACCACCTTTCATGTCATCCAAAGATCACTAGAGTAAATGGTTGGCCGAGTGGACGACCATCACTACCTTTCGCGTTGTCCAAGGACCTCTATAGTGAATGGTTGGCTGAGTGGATGACCATCACCGCCTTTTGCATCGTCCAAGGACCTCTATAGTGAATGGTTGGCTGAGTGGACGACTATCACTGCCTTTCGCGTCATCCAAGGATTGATGGGTGGTGAGTGTAGGTCGTTTTGCAGGCCGGACATGGGGGTTTGTGCTACTCTAAGTTGGCGAGGGAACGTGTTCGTCCAAGCTAATACTCTATTTCTCTTTTTAATCACTTATTAGTGGTTATGACCATAACACCTAAAAGGGAAAAAAAAGAAAAAAAAAGGAAAAGGGAGAAGAAGAAAGATCTTTCTTAAACCCTAGTTTCTTTTTCATCAAAGCCCTAATTTTGTATCAAAACCCTAGTCTTGTACACCTACCCGGAGGTTGAAGAGGGTTTACGACACAAGGCGAGAAAGCAAAAGAAAAAAAAGAGAAAGGGGGGGCCGGCCTGGGTCAAAGGAAAAGAGGGGAGAGGCTTTTTTATAACAGCCCCTAAGTAGACCAAAACGAGTTCCAATTAGGACTCTAATCAGATCCTAATTAGGAATTTTAATTGGGGCCATATCCGGATGTCAAAATAGTGCCAAATCAGCCCGTTAGTTGGCTCCTCCTCTCCCCCACATATCTGAGGGATCCTGGACATTTATTCAACAAAATTATTACCTCATGAAGGCCACTTCATATCCGGTTCAATTAATTCAAGCCCCGGAACTACTCCAAGAAGGTACATGAGTATAAACTATTTCATATTTCGGCCGAGAAGTTCCTAGAAAATATTTTTATTTTTAAGGATAACTCGCCGATGCTCCAACAAGGTATACAAGTATAAACTATTTCCTATTTTATCGAGAAGTTCCTAGAGATTATTTTCATAAAATACTATTAGATAACTCGACAACCTCCAAACGGGTATATGAGGATAAAACTAACCCCTGAAAACTCCAGTAAACGCACGAGTGTAAACTGTGTTGACGCTGGGCAATGCGTCGCCGCCAGAGAATTCGCTGATCAACTGATAGATTCTAAGCAAAATTGGACGCCAATCGATGCGTCGCACTCACCAATCGAAGACTAAATTCCACACACATTTTGACGCCAATCAACGCGTCGCAACGAAGAATTCCCTAATCAACGGAGGAGTCTCGTAAAAAGTTTGATGGTCAGTTGAATGACAACTCACCGACACGAGTCAGAAACAAATGAACTCAATCAACTTCAGCTCAAGATTCTGACAACGGTCAAGCAAAAAAAAATGCAGCACCGTAATACCTTCAGCTATCCTACAAAGCACTGGAGACTCTGAAAGGATTGGAGGAATCAAATGTTAGAGCTAATCTTAGAAGAAATTCACCTATCGGTTTTAGGTCGAGATCTCGACAACGGTCAGACAAAAAAATGCAGCACTGTGACGCCTTCAGCTATCCTACAAAGTATTGGAGAATCTAAAAGGATTAGAGAGATTGAACACCGAAGCCATTCTCAGGTCTTGTTACACCGACTGAAGGTCGGGGCCTATCATATCCAAAGTATCCCAGGCTCGTTTGAAAAGTATCGAGACTGAGACATTAGGAGGGGGTATCTGTAGGCATTGAAAATTGCTTATCAGTATCTGAATATGACTCATGACGGTGGGTTGACAATCGACGGCTCATCTGATGAAGCGATCAAAAACCGCTAATGATGTAACTGCACTGCAAAACGCATAAAGTGAGTCGACGAGCGCATGAAGTGAATCGGCAAGGCGTACAAGTCAATGAATCGACGAGTCGTGGAATAAATCTAGCGACGAAGCTTCAGATCAGCGAGTTCTTACAATGCGAGTCGATTGGACTCGAACATCGATGAGACGGAATCAACCGGACTCGTGCGTCGACGGAATTGAACTGATCGACGTTGCAATCAACCGGACTCAAATGTCGATGGAACTGGACTCGGATTCAAATACTGGACGAACGAGATCGGAAAAGAATGGAAAAGCCAAATGAGTGCCTCGGCCAAGCCAGGGCAGGCCGAGGCACCGGATGGTGCCCTGGCACAGTAAACCCTAACCCCCTCCCCTATAAATTGGAGAGGGGGGTCTCATTGTTGAAGGCTAGAAAATTCTGAATCCTAGGTTGAGGTTCGCGAGAGGTTTTGCACAGATCTGAGCGTCTGCAAAGTCAAGAAGTCAGATCTAGATCTCGTGCGAGTGAAGAACGCGTTCCACTCCAGATCTACACGGCGAGGAGAAGAGATCTAGGTCAGATTTATGATCGTACCCTCTGGATTAAGCTTCATCTTAATCCCAGGGCTCGTGCGTGACTTCGCTTTGTCGATTTCACCCACTCCGGTGGTCATCTCCTTCGTGAGTTGATCCCCGTCGATGATTATTTCCTTCATGAAATAATCACCGCAGATCTGTAGATCTAACACCTAGATCCGATCATGCGGCAGTCCACGGACGGAATAGAGTCACCGGCATAGGCAAAGAACCCACGTAAGCGAGGATCCGACGAACGGATCCCACGTTTGTCCAAAAACGGTGTAAAAAGTTGTAATCTTTATTCGATTTTCGTTGTAAGCCTTATAAAAAGGCGGTCTTTTTATCTGAATTCCGTTGTAAGTGACTGAAGTTTGTAACGAATTCAAGCAATGACAATCGAAACAACTTTCCCCGCGAACAGGCACGGGGTCACCATGCTTTCGAGAAGTTCTGAAGGCAGGCGGGGAGCATGGAGTTGCCGAGAGTGCTGAACTCGATCGAGTCATCGCAGAACTCTCGGCAAAATAGGCCGAGCTCGACGACTAGCATTGGGAAATGGAAGTGAAAGAGCAATTGATTGCCGAGCTCAAAGCTTCTGACTCGAGGAAGCCAGCTGAGATTCAGCAACTCAGGCGAAAGCTCCAAGATGGCGGCCGGAGGGTTAGCTCCGCTAGTTTGATTAGTGTGGCGCTAAAGGAGCGGGATTTAGCTGTGACGCAAGTTGCTATTGAGAAGCAAATTGCTCAGCATGCTAAAGTCCAACTAAGGGAGGAACTGGTCGCCAAGCGAAAACTCCATGAGAGGTGCGCTCAGCTGGAAGAGGCCTTGAGCCTAGCAGAGGGCAGGGTAGTATACCTGGAGTCGTCCGACTATCAGTCGTTCGTTATAGAAAAGAGTCGGCTCACAATTGTTGGGGAGTTTCTCCAGAGTGCCATGGAGAAAATTGAAGTCGCGCTAGCCTGTAAAGCCGGCTGTGATTATGTGGTGGCTCAATTACCTATCGGGCACTAAGAACTTAGGGGCCGACTTCAATATCCTCCCAGTATTGCCAACTACACAGACCTTCTCGCCAATGTGGAAGGCGGGGGGTGGTTATAATGTGGAAGGAGGCGAAGGTGAGGATGAGCAGGAGGTGGTCTCCAGGCAGTCGATAGATGATTCGACTGGGGGAGTTGAGAAGGATGTTGGTGTGGATTCGACAGAGAGGGAGAGAGATGGCATTAGACAGGAAGTTCCTTTGACTCCTCCACCTTCTTTAGACATCTCCTTACCTCTGACTCTTAGGGCCGACTTGGATTTTTTGTAGTTAGGTCTAAGGACTCAGAAAATGTATCATATTTATGCTCTTGTGTACATGTCTAATAAGATAATAAACGACATTATTTTCCATCGCTAAGGTTTCCCATGATTTTTTTGCAATTTTTTGTGCAATTTTCTTTGATGTGTTAGCAACACAGTTGTCGACTCGACGAGTTGGGATATACGTCAATAGTATCCCTGCGAATTTATTCGTCTCCTTTTTGATATGTTAAGTTTATGGCGACGTCGTCCTGAAAGAACACCATGTCGACTGGGAGTCATTTCCCTCGGACTTAACTGTTTCAAGTTTTTAGTTTTAGTTGTCGACTTGCGGCAGCAACTAGTGGGGGTCGACAGGGCCCCACTGAGTTGATGGGCTTGTAAATTTTAAAATGTGATTGAGCTAAGTCATTGTGAATGATGTCATCATACTTTAACCGTCAGTATCGCTTCGATTTCTATGCAAATTAGTGTGGGGAACCGAAACAGGTGGCATTTTGATTTTTGAAAAGCGGTTTGGATTCCGGCCTTAATCGGAGTGGTTGATCTTTAGAGTAGGTGAACCGTTCCAAATTAGCCATGCGCGCTCTTACTACTCTATAAATACCTCTCTTTGTTCATATGGGTTTCTTTTTCACAACCTCAGACATTAGAACTTTCTTTTCGTACATCAAATTCAGAAACCCTAACAATGGCTTCTTCTTCCTCTGCTCCTATTGATAGGCTTGGCCTTCTCGCTTCTGTCCGCACGAAGGTGATGAGAGATGACCTGGAGATCCTCTCCGAGAAGTACGATATTCCGGCGGCCTTCGAGCTCTGGCTACTGGAGAAAGAGGACGTTGTGTTCGAGCATAGCACCGACAAGGCGTCGCTGTACCTAGCCTACATGGAGTACGGGCTACGCTTGCCCCTCCCTCGCTTTGTGAGAAGGGTTTGCGAGCGACTGGGGGTCTCTCCCATGCAGTTCGCTCCTAACGCCATCGCTATAATGATGGTGTTCCTGGTAATCTGTTACCGGGTGGGGGTCAAGCTGACCCTCCAACTCTTCAGCCACCTTGTCAGCGTGAAGACGACAAGGAAGGACACCCACTACTTCTTTGTTAACTCGGGTGCAAAGTTGGTGAACTTCCCCAAGTTGAACAAAGACTGGAAGGGGAGGTTTGTTTGGGTCTTTGGAGCCGACCCCATTCTAGCTTGCCGTTCGTGGCTAAAGATCGAGAAGGAGGTGCTGAAGCCACTCCCCCTCTCGGCTAAAGAGTGCCAAGATCTGGAGAAGGTCCACTCCTATGCTGGGTCTCACGACATCAGCAACTTGTTCGACGCAGCCTCCCTTAGAGTGGCTGGTCTATCCCATATTCAGCCGTCCGAGGCTGACCAGGAGAGGGTGGCATCTTTGGTCCAAGCCGCTTCTAGATTACCTAAGGAGTCGAAGGCTTTGGAGTCAGTTAAATCAGTTGTGCCCCAACTGCCTCTGAAGAGGGTGAGGACTGCGTTGTTGGCTAAGGAGGCTAAGTTCTGGAACAAGAGTCCAGAAAAGATGGCTGCCATGCTTACATCGCAGTTGGGCGTTCCTCGCGACGAAGGGCCTGATAAAAAGAAGAGAAAGACAAAGAAGTCTGCTCTCCAGGATAAGCTCGAGGCGGCATCTTCGACTTTGGCTGAGATCGTGACAGGGAACGCCTCTGTCCCCATAGAGGAACAAGCCCCAAGGATGGTCCCTCCGTCTAGCTCGCCAGCAGGAGTACTCATTGCAGACGAGCCTTCCCTTAGTGGAGGTGAGGCCACCTTTGGGCAGCAGACGTCAGAGATTCCCCCCGCCGACTTGGATTCTCAAGCCAACCAGGGCCCCATCATGATTCGTCCCTCTGAGCCGGCTCGTATTTCGGCTGAAGAGTCGACTGCTTTGGAGGGGATGATTGACAAGAGGGTGCTTCCTCAGCACATGGCTGAGGGTTCCGCCTCCCGTTTACCTTTCTGCCACAAGCTTGGTGAGATAGGCAAGCAAAGGTGGAAAGAACTCCGAGCTAAGCTCATTGGCGACCTTGACGAGGGGTATTCACCTAGGGAGGATCCCTCCGAGACTGAGAGGTTCATCCCCAGCCACTTCCTCACGAATGATGACTCCGTCCTGTTGTTTGGGAGGGCCCAGCTCATAGCTGCCAACCAGTTTACCCTCCCCAAAGACCTGGATTTACTGAAGGAAGTGCCCACAAGGGGACTACGCTTGGCACTCCAGAGTTATAGCATCCGGGGGGTGCTAATTGGGGAGGAGCTCGTCCATCGATTCGACCACGTGATGGAGGCCTACGGCCATCTCATGAGGGAGGTGGCTCAGGAGAAGAAGGCCCGAAAAGATGCTGAGAGGAGGATCAAGGCTCTCGAGGCCGAGAAGAGCAAGCTCGAAGCTAAGTGGCACCACGAGATGGAGGTGAAACAGTCCACCATCGCTAACCTGGAAGCTCATAAGTCGAAGCAGTCGGCGACCATAGCGAAGCTGAAGGAGGAGACAGCTAAGTTTGGGGCCGCTATTCAAAGCTCTCAGCAGGAGGCAGCCAAGCAGGAGAGACGTGTCGGGCTTCTGAAGGAGGAGGTCAAGGTGGAGAAGCAGGCGAGGTTGGCGATACAAGAGAGAGCCCTCTCGGACCAGCTCACTCTGCAGAACTTGCGGGTGGAGCTGGAGGAAATGAGGGCGGCCCATCAGGCGGCCCTAGCCAACATCCAATCCATCGAGGCCCGGCTCCAGTACGTGACCTCCGAGGAGGGGAAGAGGGAGGTCATCAAGAGCTATCGGCACGGCCCCATGGGCAAAGTTGAGCTATCATTGGCCGTCAAAGCCGGCAGCGATTTTTAAGGGCCCAACTCTCTCCCTCAGTTTTGGTGCCTCCTGATCCTGCCTACCCTCCTCGAGTGCAGAGCTACCTCAGCATCCTTCAAGACATCAAGACCCGAGGCGGAGGTATCCAGCTAGGTGTCGACGAGGGTGACGATGATGAGGAGGATGAAGAGGAGGACGGTGATGACAGTGAGAGTGATGGCCCTAAATAGGTGTCACCATGCTGGCTCCGATCCCTCAGCTGTCTTATATGTATATACTTGTAGGGTAACAACAAAGTTTTTTTCTCTTTTTTTTTTTGTTGTAAGTTGCTTTGGCTTTTGAATGAAATTTCTATTTACTTGGTGCTTCTGTCTGTGGAGCATTCGAATTTCATTTAGCCGTGTTGTATTTCGCGTCTGGTTGGTACCTAGTGTTGGCATGATTTCGATTCATGACTAAAAGCTGAGTAGGTGGGACGTAACACGGTCGTACTCTGAGAGGTAATTGTCAATTTTGTCTCGAGCAAATGGACAATACCCATACTTGGCTAAGTTCATGACTGCTTAACTGAACGTTAGCATTAGGTGTATGCCTGGAATCGCATTGGTCAGAACGCCACAGGCGCTGACGGCTCTTGACTTAGGTGTTTGGAGCTTCTGCGGCCTCCGGACCCTTTTGGTCAGTGACAACGCATAGGCTGGGTGCCTAGGACTTATAGAGTGCCTAGGTCATAGGAGTCGGCCTCGGTGGGTGGTGACTTGGCAAATGACAACCTGTAGGTTGAGTGCCTTGGACTTATAGAGTGCCTAGGTCTTAGGAGTCTGCCTCGGTGGGCGGTGACTCAGCAAATGACAACCTGTAGGTTGGGTGCTTAGGACTTATAGAGTGCCTAGGTCTTAGGAGTCGGCCTCAGTGGGCGGTGACTCTGCAAATGACAACCTGTAGGTTGGATGCCTATGACTTATAGAGTTCCTAGGTCTTAGGAGTCGGCCTCAGTGGGTGGTGACTCGACAAATGATAACCCGTAGACTGGGTGCCTAGGACTTATAGAGTGCCTAGGTCTTAGGAGTCGGCCTCGGGGGTGGCGACTCTACAAATGACAACCCGTAGGTTGGGTGCCTAGGGCTTATAGAGTGCCTAGGTCTTTTGACTTTCCGACGGAGGGAGATGACTTGTGGCGTTGTGAGGGACGCTTTAATCCTACGAGGGAAGATGGGCTCCTTGACTCGGCCCAACGAGTGGGGATATCCTAGCTCGACTTAGTGAGAGGAGCGCGTTCGCCTGGCTAAGTGAGTTGGGTCACTTGTCTCGGCTGGGCGTGAAGGATGCCTTGACTCGGCTGGGCGAGAAGGATGCCTTGACTCGATATGACGAGAAGGGTACCTTGACTTGGCCTAGCGAGAAGGGTGCCTTGACTCGGCCTAGCGAGAAGGGTTGCCCAAACTCGACTCAGTAGGGAAACTACTTCAACTCAGCCAAGGGAGTAGGATGTCACGACTCATTTATGGGCGAGAAGGATGAATTGCTTTAGTGAATTGATCATGATTGCTCCGATGTTTTTGTCATAGTTTAAAACAAACTGAACATAGTAATTAGATGCAAAATATATTCATAATGAGAGATCAAAAACAAAATTTGAAATATAGGACTATTGAAAGAACTTCTTAAGGTGCTCAATGTTCCAGGGATGTTGCAGGATTCTCCCATCCGGGCTCCTTAATCGGTATGTGCCAGGTCGTATCTCCTCGAGGACGGTGTATGTATGGCCTTTCCTAATTGGGCACTAGTTTGCTGTGTTTGGTGTCCTTGTCGAAGACGGCCTTCCTCAGGACGAGGTCATTGACACGAAATCTCCTCGATCGAACCCTACTGTTGTAGTGTCTGGCGACTCGTTGCTAGTTGATAATCTGGTTGTGCAGCGCCTTAGCTCGGACTTTGCCTATAAGATCCAGCTCCACGAAGAGTCCCGCAGAGTTAGAGTCTTCGTCAAAGTGGTGTAGACGAATGGTAGGTATGCCGACTTCCACAGGGGTTACCGCCTCGGCTCCGTAAGCCAATTTGAAGGGGCTCTCCCCGGTGGAGTTCTTATGAGTCGTGTGGTAGGACCATAAGATGCTAGGCAGCTCTTCAATCCAGTTTCCAACCGCCTTGTCCACTTTCTTTTTTAAGGCTTGGAGGATGCACTTGTTAGCAGCTTTAGACAGCCCATTGTATTTGGGATGCGTGACTGAGGCGAACTTGAGTCGGATCCCCCATTCCTCGCAAAAGTCCTGGAACCCTTTGCTACTGAACTAGGTGCTGTTATCTATAACGAACGATCGAGGGACGCTAAATCAACACATGATGGACTTCCAAATGAAGCTAGTTATGTTAGCCTCCCCTATCTTTGCCAGGGGTTCTGCCTCGATCCACTTGGTGAAGTAGTGTGTAGGCGTTGAAAATCGCTTATCAGTCCCCAAACATGACTCGTGAGAGTGGATTGGTGATCGATGAGCAATCCAACGATACAACGGCGAACCATTGATACCCCACGACTATTGACGCCCTACGCAGAGTTTTCGGCGGTCCCGCTATACGAAAATAATTATCAGTTTTATAATCAAACAGACAAACAAAAGGCGCCGCTAGAACCATGTGCTTCAATTCCCTTTTTCCCCCCTACATCAATGCATCAATGCATAAGATTAATCAGAATAACAAGAAGCTAATAAAGGAATTTAACGCGACTATTCTAACATATGACATGCGGTAACACACAGAAACAAAAATAAGTTACATGAAATGTAACTAAGCAGTACAAAAAATGAATTTAACTTCTAAAATTTATGAAGGCAGTGCATGTCTAAGAAATTACATTTGCAGTGTCGAGGCAAGGAGCTAAAGAAGGGCAAAGACAACTTTGCGAGAGATCGAACCTGTAGATCTTGGATCTAGAGGGATTTGCAATCCGAACAAATAACCACCAAATAACGCCAATTTCAAAGTAAACCAACCAATAGAACCAAGTTTAACAAGAAAGGAAGATGCCTTTTGGGATAGGGAGAGCTTCATAAAGATCATTGATTTCCTCTCCGAATTTCGGCCAAGATGGTTGGTCATTCATAGAATCTTCATTATGTTCACAAATAGTCCGGAAGCCCCTTTAATTTTAGGCCTAGGGCTTTACCTGTGAGAAGTTGAGAGGGCAGTGGAAGATGGAGGTGCCAAAATGAAGAGGATAGGGTAAATAAGCGGTAACCCTAAGAATACCCATTTTCCACTGTGAAGAGAGTGCGTGTGCGCGCGAGCAATATTTTCCCATTGTGTGACCTCGCACCCAATTTCTTCACCACTTTTCCCTAAAAGCTTCTGTCAACCAAACATGGGGGTGCAAAAACCAATTGGCTCTGCTTTTTGCCACTTTGTCAGAGCTTGAAACCTCTTTCCAAGATCAAAATTGCGAATCAAGCTAGTACACTTCTCTTTGGTTAGGCTAAATGACACTTAAATACCCTATTGTTTCACCACATTTACACTAAAATATTCTAAGTTGTTCACTGTTAGACTATATGGTAAACACGGTCAAAAACCCGTTATGACAAACATACGCCTCCATTGAAATTCAATAAAAAGATGGAGGGTATGTATAGTTATAAATATGATAATAAATGGGGTCAATACAATTATTAGAATATCATGTGCTAATCACATGGGCATATTCCTAAGAATATCCCTACATGCAATCAATAAAAGATGCTAAATGTGTGTTTCGCAATCTTCTCAAAATAGAGCTAGGATTGAACCTGGCCCGGTTTTGAGAATGAATTGGTTCTTTTTTTTTTATCCAACCTCCTCATGGATAAGAAAATAACCAGAATGTTTTGGCCTAGATAAAACCGAGCCAAAACGTTCCTCTCAAAGTAGGACCAGTTCAAACCTGACTCATTTTTGAAGGTTGCCAAACAGTCCAAAAACTTTATGTCTTCATCAATATCTGTAACGGCCAGGCAACCTATTGGATCTACTTCAAATCCTCTTGTACCAATTCCTCTATCTCCTCTAAACATTCTTTTGCTATGGCTATGGGATGCTACTACTTCTATTGGCCAAAGCCCTATATTTATCTACTTGAGATCATAGGGCTAATCAGATATGCAATGCAATCTTCATGTTATCTCGCGACCTGAAACTCTTCTTTGCTCCCTCCAATCAGCCCAAGATTTCTGAACACGAGATTCGATATGCAATGGAAATCATAGAGAGGCTCCCTGTTGTTTGATATGCAAGCTACTTGAGGAGAAAGGGAGTAGGCGAAGGAGGCAACACTCATGAGTGTTTCATTTGTATGAGCTCTCTAGAAAGGAGTGATGAAGTTAGAGAGCTTGAATATTGCTGCCATGCTTTTCACAGGGACTGCCTTGATTCTTGGCTTGATGAGGGGCAAATAACCTGGCCCTTGTGTAGATCCTTGCTCTCTTCTAATGAGGTAGCTGTAGCAGATGAGTAATAAATATGTTGTCTTTTTAAGGAAGATGTATGTGGTATGAAAAACAAACCGTGTTTCCTCATCTAAAATTTTTTTTTTCCTTTTTTAATTTTGGGTTTACAAGCTGAATTCCTAATTTCTTCCATTATTATATTGATTGATGCTTGTGGCTCTTTCATAATAAAGCTAATAGTAGATCACCTCTTTTTAATGCGTAGATCAGAATCATCTATAAAACAATAAATAATGTTGATTTAATTTAAGGAATTTAGTGTCCCTGTATAGAGCCACAGGGAAGAGATCTGGATGCATCACAGCTTCTATGTCTACGGAAATCTCAGAACCTCTTTGTTAAGGCGTTTGGGGAGCATTAGATGCCTGCACAAGCATCAGAAACTAGCTTTTCCTATCCTAAATTTTCAATACAAACTTTTAGATTATTGATGGGTACAAGAAGTTGTACCTATAAAAAAAAGTTACATGGATGTATGTAAACATTAACAGACCTGAGTTAGTTTGATAACTATATAAATTAGAAAAACAGAGGAAATATAAATAAGTGAATTTGTGTTCATGGATGGCTTGATCATCTTTCTAGATAATGAAATGTATAAATCAGCAATTCATCGTGCATAATAGCCATATACAGTAATCACATTGCACATTGTATAAAGATTAACAAACCTGGAAAGTTGTCTAATGTCAATTGACGCTAGCACTCCCCAAAAGTACAAATTTCAACAAAGAGTAGTATACTGAAAATAAAATCAACCACTGTGTATATAGTGACCAGAATAACTAGTAAAACTCATTTCTTTTCAAAATTGGATCAAAGCTCAGCATTACCATAAATAGGGTGACGACATTTACATAAATCACATATTTCAAATACTGGATAATAACAGTAGTAACTAAATATACACAGATAACTTACAACTGAGATTCTACTTCAAAATTTTCAATTAAAAACCAATAGACGATTGAAGAATCTAACATTCAGGTCGTTGGAAGCAATTCCATATTTGCGAAACTTAACAAATGCAAATTTATCACCAGGAAGCTATAAAACAGTAAGAATCTTGGCACTTGCAAGAGTCTTTATATTTGCATGGCCTAATTGCATCAAGTTAAGTTTCACACCAAATTAACATAAGACCCAAATACACAAGCCAAGTTTACCTTAGCAACCAGATACCAAATCCAAATATAATAAAATACTGATTAAACTTACATATATTAGTCATATGTAAATCATTTATTTGCGTGAAACCATTCTAAAGAACCCAACCGAGCATGAAATTGTTCTCTCCACCAGAGCTCCTTGGGAGAGCAGCTTCAGGTTGAACAAGATGGTGATACCTAAATATGAACTTCGCTAGTTAAATTTTTCCAGGAAATTATGTTTCTATTAATTGACAAATATGTTAAGGATATGGATTTCAAGAATAAAAATACAGAATAACAGATCCCGAAGCAGGAGGAAAATGCAAGAAAAGGCAGAAAACAATTACCCAATCTGGAGAGTGGGTTCACAGTCCATGGCACTGGATTGAGAAGGATGCATAGAAAATGCATTTCCGCCAACCCCTGCTTCAGATTCCCATGAACCTTGAATGGCTCTAAAACTTGCACCTTCAGCTTCGAGCTGAGACATTATGATGAACAGTTAGTACAATATAATTATCGATGCAGTGGTGCAAATTTGTGAAGCAATCAATCTAAAGCTGGAGAACAAAAAGAATAGACATAAGATTGGGAGCAGGCATTCCTTCTGTGGTGGGGGGGGGGGGGGGGGGGGGAAGAAAAAAAAAAAAAGAAAAAAAAGAAGGAAAAAACCCTCAAA
>JBAKGM010000200.1:27821491-27836329 GCA_037177215.1 Asparagus racemosus
TGACCAAAGGTTTTGAAAAAGTGAGGAAATGCATAATTAATAAGAGGTTATATATAATTAGTGAATGATTAATTACAGCTAATGACATATTTGAGAATTATTAAACTTAAAAGGGCCAAAGTGAAAATCAAAAGTTTTGACAAGGTAATCCTCTTTTATATGTAGTAAGTATACATAACTAGTATAATGCACGTGCTTTGCACATGGATATATTTAGTTGTATTTAATCTTATATTATCTAATAAATTATATATAAGTATTTTATAAGTTATTTTTATTACACTATTATTAAAAACAATTAAGTTATACTATTATTAGTACTTATACTATTGTTAACATACATTTAATAGTTATTTAAATTAGCTTATTATTATGTTATTAAACAATTTATTTAAGAGCATAATTCTTAAATAATAATGTAATCAATAATTTAAGTAACACTATTGAAATAATTAAACCATTTACATTATTAAATATTTATGCCCGGTAGGTGTTTTATTACAACATTAATTAAACAACCGCAATACTTCTTAATTTTATATGACTTTATGTTGTAAAGAATATTACCTTGTTTGATAATTAACATCATCTTAGTAATGAAAAAAATTTACGTTATAAATTAAAAATACTTTTATTTAGGAAAAATACTTTATATAAAAATATTAGATCCTTGAAATTTATGAGACATTTACTTTCGAACAAAAAGTGTATGTCTTATAAATTTTAAGGATCCAATATTTTTATATAAAGCAATTTTTCTAAATAAAGGTATTTTAAATTTATAACGTCCAACTTTTTTTAGTAAGACGATACTATAACGTTGAACAAGGTAATATTTCTTACAATATAAAGAATCATTACCTATTTATAGTTAATAATTATAATTATGTACAATAATTTATTAAATAAATAATTTTACTATTTCATTACAATTAATAATTCTTTATAATAAATTATAACATATGTATGAATTTTATTATCATTATAAATTATTATTATATTCTAGTGAATGACCAAATGTTTTGGGATACTGAAGAGAAAAGTATATATCGCATAAATTTCAAGGATCCAATATTTTTATATAAAGGAATTTTCCTAAATAAAAGCATTTTTAATTCATAACTTCTAAATTTTTGTTACTAAGATGATATTAATTATCGAACAAGGTGATATTCTTTACAACATAAAGAATCAATCCCTATTTATACTATTATTAATAATTATAATTATGTACAAAAATTTATTAAATAAATAATTTTACTACTGTATATAATTAATAATTCTTTATAGTAAATTATAAATATTTATGAATTTCATTATCATTATAAATTATTAATTTATTCTAGTGAATGATCAAATATTTTGAGAAAATGAAGAGGTGCATAGTTAATGAGAGGTTATGGATCATTAGTTTTATAAATAAAGGTATAATTGTGAATTATAAAAAATTGAGAGGGTAAAAAAGGAAATCAAAAGTTTTGACATAGGTATTCTCTTTTATAAGTAGTATAGATATAGATATAGATAGATAGATAAGTATTTGTCTTATTACTTTTAAAAAATATATTCTATTTTAGGGGATCATAGTATTTGACCAATGTAGTTACGTAGAGAGCATAAAGTTCACTCGTTATAAGTAGGGAACTTTCTTTAAGAAATTTAAAAAATGTGGGGAATACATAGGGAACATATGGAATTTGACAACATGTAATAAGGGAAAGGATTGACTGAGATTTGTTATTTTTAATAACCCAGCCAGAATTAAACCCAAGACCGTGGGAGCTATATTAGAACCTCTCAACCATTTGTGCCACGTATGTTGGGTGATTGAGATGAGTAGGAAATTTACAACAAAGGTTGCTAAATGCACTAGTTAGGAATAGGGGTGGGAACGAACTGGATAATTGTCAAATAGTTCGTTATTTGTTCACCATATTGTCCGGTTATATTTTATTTCATAGTTTCATTTAACAATAAATAAATATTTTTTTTAGTATTCAATGCATAAACAAATAGACTTTAATTAGATGTAGATTCTATTTGTTTGATAATCAAATATTCGTTTAGAGGTTTGTCCCTTATAATTTGTATTATTACTACATGATATTATTTTTGATCTGTTTTCAGTGTGTTTTATACTAATTTTGACAAATTTAAGAGTCATGTGTTAGTTTTAAACTAAATTTCTTTAACTAAATAAAATTTTTTTAATTACGTAGTTTCATATTTAGGAACTATATATTATCAATCAAATAAATATATGGTAATATCCAAAACAATATTCATGAATATTAGAAAATTATTAGCATTTGGATCGAATTGGAAGAAATTCAGAGAATGATATTCAAGTTCGTATTCAACTTTGAAATTTTGAAATGAAGACAAATATGAACACCAATGTATAGGAATCTATTCGATCTGTTTCGACCTGCAAGTAGACGAAGGAAATCTGAAGACAATTATAGAAAGAAATAATGGAGATACTGCATGCCTATGGAAATGATTGATGATAAATAGGGAGCATAATTTGCTGGAAACATGAAGCTCAAAAACACTAAGATTCTCATGGAAGAAAAGATAAATTTGGATAGCTTTCCCGAACAAGCAACTATAAAGATATTGTTGTCAAACTCTTTAATAGAACACGTACAAGGATTATGAAATTTGCGAATCGAAATGAGTACTTGCACTGTTTTTCCTAATTAACTATCAAATTGAAATACCCTTTCAAAATCTACTTTTTATAAGTAGTACAAGTGGATCAAAATCTATTTGCAGGGGATGCTATTGACACATGTTCATGAGTTTCTATAAGTTGCTTACAGCGAGTCATTTAAATACTTTTACGATCATCTTAAACTTTACATATAATTGTATATAAAGTAGGGATTTAAGAGGATGAATATATTAGATTAAAGAGAAGGTTGAGAAAACATTTTATAAAAATGTTAAATAATATAAGGTCATAAACAAAATAATATGCAACATTGGATATCCCTCGAAAAAGAAAAGGGCTTAACAGATTCCTTCGGTCGTTTGGGAAATTGAAATAACATTTGTTTAGCCCATTTGTGTAGATATGTGGCACAAAGAACAAACAATCTAACTGTGAGATTAGATCCTATCTTTTTCAGTTATATTTTAACTGGGTTCTCAAAACAACGTTTTCAAAGGTCTTGTTAAATCTTAGATTACTGCAACAGACATTAACAAAGAAAGGAGAAATCATAATTTCAAACAGATCGCAACTTTCACCTATTATTAGATACTACCAAAATGCAAAACAAGATACACATGGAGAATAAGGAGCTTATCTAAGATTATAGAGGTTATGCATACAAAATTACTATATACAGTTAAATTTTTATGGTGGCTATATTTAGCTAGAAAATCTATCATGATTGCATTATCATATTTGATTCACCCTTGCAACTAAAATGAAAATATAATACATTTCTATGCTAAAAAAGAAAATTATTCAAAACAAACCTGTGTTTCATGGCTAGCAATTGCTGTATCTTGAGAAGTGTAACAGCACCTCTGGTATCGCTCAAGTGTTTTGCTTGTTCTACCAAAAATAAATAAATAATGTTAATATCATACAAGCTTTTAAGAATACTATAAGTAGTGAAATAGAATATGTCCTCTAGTATGAAATTTTTTTTACCAGATTTGTCGGGATGGGAATAAATCATTGTTTAGTTTACAGCTACGTATGAAGGAATAGATGACATAAAAAGTAAACAATGCATCTCTCTAATCAAATATCAGAAGTGAATGTATGAAAAATATACTATCACCATAAACACGTAAGAATTTACTAATAGCATATCTTTTACTGTTTTAGTATAAAATTTTCCTTGTGCAACTATTGAATGGTCTAAAATTGATTTTACTACAAGGTTTAGTCCAGGTGAAAGAAACAAAAAAAAACAAATGGAGTGCCAAGGTAGAATATTGTCCTTACTTTTCAGGTTGGGCACAAATAGATTCTCCTTAAGCATCAAAACTATTACAACGTAGAGGTTATGGAAATTTCAATTCCAGGTAGGCCACCTACCCAACCTGAAATGCGCCTTGATGAATATTATACTTTATTTTGAAGGATATGTATATATGTATGTATTTATGTATGTGTGTGTGTCTCTTTCATTTCACGTTATTATCTTCAGTTAGATTTCTGTATCTTTTAATGTTTAACGGTAATAGGAGGGACGTAGCTAATTAGTTTATTATTTCAATAACATAGAACAAACTTATATAAAGGTATCACTGTATCAGTATAGTACCCATATAGATTTATAAGAATTACGATTGAAGACCTATGGTTTCTACATATAGTTACCTTTATCTACTTCAAAGTAAGTAAAACTATATCTTAGTACTGAACTATGATAAATTTTGTAACAAAACAAAGTCAATGAAGTCTAATCATAATGGTAGAAATCCAACTATGGATAAATTGCTTGGAATATTAGTCCTAGATACATGCAATAAATATATAAATACAAATAAAATGAATAAAGCTTTTATTGTTTCTTGTAAATCCTAGATTCAGATATCGACATTCAGCAATAAAACCTTCTTCCTTTCTAATTCTTCTATTAACAAGCGTTGTATTGCTATCAGGCATTTCCAATATCCCTTTTTATTGTATGCTGGATTGCTACAGTACATGCAAATGATTTGTGTCTTTAGCCTTTACACCTTTGCAATACTAAGGGCTTGTTTGAATTTGCACCAAGTGAAGGAAGTTATAAGAACATAGGATAAGTTAGGTTAAGAGAAGGTAAGAGAACAAGTAAAATTTGTTTGGAAAATTAGTAAGGGGAATAAGGAGAATTTACTTTACTTTGTTTTGGAAGTTTAATAAAGTAAAGGGAAGGGAAGGGAACATATGTAAACTTACATAGAAAATCTTGTTTGTTATTAAATTATTTTATTATTAGAAGTTAGATAGAGGGTAAAATGGTCTCTCTATAATTACTTTTTTATTAGAAGTTCTCTTACCTTCCCTTCACCCTCGTTACACCCCAAATTGGAGGGTAACAAAAATTTGATTTTTCTCCCCTCCTTTACCTGCTCTTCTCCCCCATTACCTAGTATAAGTTGATTCCCAAACAAGAGTAACGATTCCCCTAACTTCTATTACCCCTCATTATCCGCAATCCAAACAAGTCTTAACTATTTGCAAGATTTCTGAACTGAGTACTTTACACCTTTTAGATGTCTACCTTTGTATATCGTCTAAAAGTTTGTCGTCATGTCACAAGATATTGACTGTTGGTTGATAATACTCTTTAGCATTATTTATAATGTTATAGTCCAATGTATTTAAGGATATTTTTTAAAAAACAATTTTTAGGTGGCATATAACTTTAAAAACATCTAGTGAGATTAATTGATTTTAAGGCCTAGGTTCAGAAGGTATTATCCAACCAAAAATTAATTGAGCTTGTGTTTCCCTAATATTTGCGAAATGAATGAGGCAAACAAATTCTTCCTAATCTATTTTTTAACAATTCCTAAAGTGATAACTTACGGTTCTGTGAAAAACATTAAGATGGATAAATAATTACTAACTTCAAAACAAAGTGAAATAGTTCCAGTAATTTATGAATTTATAAAATTTTGGAGTATCTTAATCCCTTTACTTTAAAAACCATGTTCTTTATTTGCACAGAATAATATTGAAAAAGGCAAGATCGAATCCTAAAGTAATTAAGGAAATCAAAATGTAGATTTTACTGCTCATTTTAAGATGTCTAAAAGTATGATAATGTTTTGACTCAATTATAAACTTGTACAATGAAACTAAATTATTTAGAGGAAATGCTTTTGCTGAATTTTCTGTGAATATGAAAATCAAGTTGCAATATATTAAATTTGCACAAATGAGAACACCATACAAGAATGAAACTCTAGCTACAATAATGACAATTGACGGAGTATATAATAATAAGTAAATTGTACCTAAAGCATTCTGCAAACAGAAAAGGTTCAAAACGGATTTTGTATAGATGTTATGCGACATGAATGAGAATTCTGTCTCAAGGGAAGTGGATTTAGATAAAGTTCTATAGTACCACATAATATGTTTCAGCAAACCTTAATAATTATGTAAAACTAACTAAAGAATGTCTTAAAGGGGAAGTAAAGAAGCTATATATTCTACATCTTCGAGAATATATCTGGCCTGAGTATCAATTATGCCTAAGACTTCCTTGATTTACTTTGGTAAAATTAGAGATAGAGGCGCCAGGTTGGCTTCAGCTCTCAATTGTAAACAGGAGCACCCTACCTACGACCTATTTGGGCTTACTTTTGAGGTGTGGGAAACTTAACAGATTTGCTTGGCAGCCTCTAATTGAGAAGATAAAAACTAAACTATCTCAGTGGAAGGAAAATAATCTCTCAATTGGAGGTTGTCTCACTTTGATAAATGTTGTGTTATCGTCTCTACCACTCTACTACATCTCTTTCTATAAGCTACTTGATTGGCTCATTAAGGATATTGATAGAGTTAGGAAGAACTTCCTATGGGAGGGAACATCAGATAACAAGCCTATGAAATGTTTGGTTAATTGGAAAGTGGTGAGCATGCCAAAGAAAGAGGGAGGTCTTGGGGTTATTGACCTCAAATGCCTTAATAACTCCCTCCTTTCCAAATGGCTTTGGCATGCCATTAAGAGGCAATCCTTTGTTGGCTCTACCCTCTCAGCTCTGTACAAATGCAAATATACCACCATTCAAAGCTCCTCTCACAGATCAGTCAATTCCCTCTTCTAGGACAACATCACTCTCATTAGAGAACCATTAATCAACTGTATAAATTGAAAGTTAGGTGATGACTCTCTGATCAGAAATAAATGGGCTGGATATAACACACTAGAGAGTCTCTTCCCCCATGCCTTCTCTCTGGCCATGTCTCATAACGTTTCTCTTTCTAGCCAAGGATCATTCCGCAATGGCATCTGGGTATGGCATCCTACTCTTAGAAGACCTATTCATGAGAAACGTAGACTGGACAAATAGAAATTGCTTCTCTTCCTTTTCTCCTACAAGGTCTCTGACAATGTAGGGGGCATTAATTGTCCAACATGGACTATGTCCAATTCAGAAGAGTTCTCAGTTAATTCTCTATACAAATTCTCTGTTAGAGGAGGGGTGATATCCTCCATCTATATGCATATCTGGAAATCCTTTTATTCCCTCAAATTCAAAAAAATTTTCTAGTTATTGTCCCTCAATAAGTTAAACACAAAAGTCCACTAGAATAGAAAAGGGTGGCAGGGAGATCAAACATGTTCCCTCTGCCTCAATGAATTGGAAGACTCAAATCATCTCTTTCTTACTTGCCTACTCTCCGCTAATGTTTGGAACTTCTTCAAGGCACAGTTTGATGATAATGGATGGCCGAATAACTTGTATGAGCTCTTAACTCCAAAGTACAATTCATTAGATCTCCCAACTAGAGAATTATTTGGCTATCATTGTTTCCCATTATATGTTGGTGCATATGGCATGCACAAAACAACAAGATCTTTCACAATGCTTCACCATTTGTAGAAAGTAATATTAACTCTTCAGCTCACTACATCATTGAATGGACAGGCCCATCATCAGGAAAAGTTGCCAAAACTCTCAAAAGAGCAATGGAAGGTAATCAACCACCGTCAATCCCAATGCAGTCAAAGGGACAGGAAATGAGCCTCGCATGACACAAGTAGAGGAAGAAGAGAATAGGAGGAGGCAACAGGATGAAGAAGAGGAGAGAACAAGCCGAATATAACTCTTCAAACCAAGCGGTTGTCTCTCTGTTTTGTAATTAGTTGTAATTATCCTTTTGGAACTACAACATACAGTTTTTTTTAAACACTTGTATACTATAACTACTGAAATATTTCAGGGTAGAAACTTTCTTTTCTCCTCTCTGTCTTAGTTGTGTGGCCGGCTTTGGGCCATAACATTATCAACGTTGTGATGAATGACGGCCAGGGTCCTCTCACCACCCTCGCAGATAATTTTATGGAGAAGGTCCTACGTACTAACTACGGAGAAAGGATACGCTATACTCTTGTAGGACATATCCTCATGTCCATCTATATTTACATGAATGAAATGAATAGGGACTTTCCCTTGTTTTCTGCTAAAAAAAGGTATGAAGCTAAATAGTAACTCCATTACAATTCCGAATTATCCCAAACCATATCTCTTACGCTATTATGTTGCCTATTAGTTGTATCTATCAAGGAAAATCAACATTGAACTTTCATGTGTTAAAGGTTTTCTGGACATTATTCTATGCATATACATACACGGGACATTGAATACATTTTAAGAAGTTTAGTATTGTACATAAAAAAAACAAAAATAAAAACAAAAAACTCAACAAACACTGGACCCTTTGGTTATGATTCCACAGGCTCTCTTTAATTTAAGCTAAGCTATATATAGTAAGAAATTCTTTCTCATTGTCTAGGTAACCTAAGTTTCATATGTGAAAATGGATCAAACTATATTGTTTCTTTCCCTTACTTATCGCAAACCCATATTTCTTATTTTATTGGTGTGATAGAAGAAAGACTTAAATGTTGTTGTCGAGGAACTAGACCTGAGGAGACATCTCATTTGTATTTCCTTTGATAAGTTTCAAGTCCGAATATGCTAAAATTTGAGCTTAAGAACAGGGACAAAAATAGTTCCCATCAGTTTCTTAAAACTTAATAAATTTAAAAAGCGCTGTTATACATTAGAAGACCAAAATGACCAGTAAACGTGTTTAGGACTAATTAGCAGCACCACAAGTTGCAAAAAAAATGGATCAAGGCAATACATAAGGGCTACTAAAAACATTCACTGTAAGTGAAATGACAAGGTGCTATCCTACTTCTTGTTAGTAGTAATGAAAAAAATTCATTTATTTATCTGTTTCAGAGAATGAGTACAAGGATCTTGCATAAGTGCCATAGAATTAATGGATACTATTTGCTCTAATTGTGTTGACTGTACATCACTTTACCAAGCATTTACATTTTAAACCATAATTGAACAATTTGTACGCCTCAACTAAATATCGATATTACAGACTACGGCAATTCGAAAACAGATACATAATAGGAAAATAGGGCAATATCTTTTCCATTGAACATTGAAAGAGGCAACAAATAATTGATGCTTAAACTGATGTTTGGATAAATAAACTAAGTCCTGAATTTTCCCCAAAAAAAAAACATGGTGCAAAATATACATATAGAATTTTACATTTTATGATGATTCTCCCCTTTTTGGGAAAACATTTCATGATTGTCTTTTCTTTTTCTACTTACAAATTAGTACTTTTCTATTGTATTCTACCTATTTTGTAGCAAACCAGAGAATGCTCAAGTTGAAATCTCTTTTACCCTTGTAAATAAAAACACAATGTACTACTTATTCACTCGTTGATCATTTCCCAAGCTATGTCATTATCTTTAGAGTAAGCTTCTTATACCAGTACAATGGTGTTTCAATATGGATTGGTGGTAGCCTTTCACAAATTTTTTAACAATGCTAAGTTTATTGGAAATGTACTAATTAGGAGCCTTCTGCACTATTATGAACTTCTAGGGACATAAATATCTACCAGAAGAAAGCTGATTGAGAGTACTATGTCAGAAATGTAAGCCAAAGCAGGATATAATGGAACTATCCTTTCTCATTTATTAACAAACAGTATTTGCTGATTTTATACATGAGATCATCTTGTAGAACTGGACAGTCTAAATATAGGTGATTTCGTAAGCAGAAAGTCATGAATAGGTGTAGTAATAGCATAATTATAAATGGAATTTAGGTTAAAACCCCTAAAATTTCCTACAAAATCTTGTCTGTCAGAAGGAAAATTGTATAAAAAATGTATCAATGCTAGAGAATATTCTCATATTAATTTTAATAGAGCAACACCTAGGCAACATACTGCCAAATGAAATTTTAAGTTTGAGATAGCAGTACAAATAGAAAGTCCAATTTTGGGGATTTGTGAAGACCTATGCCAAATAAAGAAACTCTACATGGGCAAGGCTTCAATAGGGAACTATTTTAGATGGTTAGTAATTTTCTTGTAGTTAAAACAAAACATTGTTTCTTTCAATCTTTTTTATGCATGTTTTCTTTTATCATTTTCACCATTGGAAATCACTTAGTGTGCTTTAGCTTCAAGTATGAGGATTATACCTAAGACTGTAATGGGGTTCATCACACTTTCATAATTCAAAGTGTCAAACTCACTCCTACTTAAATACTCTTCTCTCCTCTAATGGCAAACCAGCATATATTTATCATTAATAGAAGATTCTGATTTCAATGATGCTAATTAACTCTATGTTTTATTTTTTAACCTGCATAACTTTTATTTTTAGACATTTTCGGAAGAAAAGTTAGACGCTACGCATCTTCTATCTGAAGTTTAATTTCCTCTGTCATGAAATAAATGAAATTCTTTATAATCTTTATCCCCTTTAGAAACTTATCGACCTAAATTTAAGGGGGAAAAAAGGAATTACATTTTCCTAAAATAATCCAGTTTCTACACCACTGTCGATACCCTAGGCGTGCATAATCTTGCGCAAACCATGTAACATGATGCAAAGCATCCAAATTTATTTCATTACACATAATTCAGAGATAACCCTAAACTCCAAAGTAATTGTCGTTAATTTGTGATTGTTAATCCCCACAAAAAACTTCGTAATTGTTAAGAAAACCTACTTTCGGAATTGTACTCCAACCTTCATAGATGATTACAAATAAAAATTGCCTTTTCCTACTATAGAACTTCTTCAAGCTTCAGAATGTATTTTGGAAAACTTACACATGCCCTAATCTCATAAAATCACCAAAACATCAAGGGAAAAAAAATTCCTTTTACAGCCCACAAGAGCAAAGAAGAGAGCTTTTTCCTTCGTGGTATCTATTCCTAAAGGCGAAATTATGAGAATAGTAGTAAAATGGTGAAAGAGATCAAAAGTAGATGCAAAAAATGACTATTGTTTAACTTGCTAAAGATAGTTTTCACAAAACTCATTTCTTCACTATCCACACAAAAAAGACTCACCCAGTTTTGCCCTAAATTGGGAAGAAGATGGAGTACACAAAGTCAAAAGTCGCTTTTGTCTCATAAAACAGAAGATCAGCATCAGTTCTTGATAACACAATCAGTAAAACAGAGAAAATTAAGAAAAAGACAAAACATGCATTAAACAACTTATAAATTATTAATGGTTACAGAAACCAAGCTTTCATACATAGAAACAGAAACAACAAATCTTACTTTTTCTTAAGAACCACCCTACTCACAAGAGATTGTCTCGCCTAGGAAGTTGGTGTTAGGGTTTGTTTTTGTTGCCAAGCACACAATTAAACATAAAAGCGAAATAGGATTTAAAAAACATCAAAAAGGGGAAGAAAACCACAACTATAAACCCTAAAAACTAACTAACTAACTAACTATATATATATATATATAGATAGATATATATATATATATATATATATATATAAACTGAAGAAAGCAAAAATGAGATCAGATCAGAGGTTAGAGAGTTCAAAGAAATTTTTACCCAGCGCTTCCGAATTCATAGAGCTTGCCACGGCTCGAAAAGATAATAAGCGCCACCTCAGCATCGCAAAGCACCGACAACTCGTAGGCTTTCTTCAACAGCCCATTCCTCCTCTTGGAGAAGGTCACCTGCCTGTTGATCTTGTTCTCTATCCTCTTCAACTCAACTCTCCCTCTTCCCATTCTTCCTCCTACTTTCTCTTCTTGTGAAACAAAAACAGTACTACTTAGCAAACTATAATAAATGGGGCAGAGCTAGAGGGAATGATGGTGGCCAACAGTAATTTTTCCTATTTCCGTCCTTTTTTTTTTTTACTCATATGGGGCTGTAAAAAAAGGGGAAGGAAACAAACAGCTTCATTTCAACTTTGTTCTGATAATTCCCTCTACTAAAATTGGGAAGAGGAGTGAGCTAATTTGGGTCACTCCAAGGGCGTGTCCCCCATCTCACGACTTAGCCCAAAAACCTACTAATCCCTATCCCCCTACCCTACAAATTATTCCCGAATAAATAAAGGAGAGGGGTCCACACCGTAATTTGAGGGATTTTTAACGTTGTAAATTTTCTTACTGTAGAGTTGCTGTTACATCGAAATAAAGCGGGGAAAGGGGAAGATGGCAGGATACGTGTCGAGTGGAGTACTGGGAGTTTCGTTGTCAAAGGATCAATCGAACCGTCAGCGTATGTTTTTTACCGCTTGAATTGAGAGGACATCCTATTTTTTACCTATTTATTTAGGTTTCTGATGATTTTTTATTTGCTTTTAATTTCTGCAACCTTAACGCTGTCACAGTTGTCGTCACGCTAGTTAACTCCAATCTATTGGCCCCCAGTGACCTGTCTATCTGTTTCTGACTTTGCTGGCCTCCTCATTTGCTCAAATCACTTCCATGTCCTCTGCTTCTATGCATAGGATTTGGGAAAAATCTTTAGTTCCCTCCACTTTCTTAGTACATTTCTCGACTTTCGGGATTCTGTTTTTCTGAAGCGTAACTGTAATAAAAATGTAAAAGATATTTTAGAGTGACGAAGGAGAAGTTAATATTTGGCTGTGTGGTTTGCTACAAAAATGAATTGAAACAAATGTTGTATGCATCATTTGTTGCAGGAAATCAACTTCAAGTTTGCTGTTTGGATTATTTACAATTTATTACAAAAAATTATATTTACATTGCAACTTCTAGTGTTTTGTTGATAATAAGTGATGTAAACGCTATTTGATTTTCTCTAGGTTTGAATTAAATAGTTATCATTCGATGAGTTAGCATTTTTAATTGATATTTCACAAAGCCGCAGCTTTTGCTCCCATCAATGCAATATTTCTTGCAATTTTTCTACAAGTTGTAAATGCATTTATATTTTATAACTTCCATTTAACAAATTAAATATGTGAAAAATAAATCTGATTATAGTATTTACTTTTGTAGTTTCATTTGCATCCAACCAAACGGCCCCACATGTCAAATGAATAGATGAAAACTAACTTAATTAAGAATATGAAGTAAATTTATAAAAATAATAAGATGTGGCCAGAGAATTAAAGTTAAACAATAGAGGGGGTCCCAAGACATAAAAACAAGGATAAATCTCATTAGATCTTTTGTTGGCGAAACAACGGGCTCTAATTCCAATTATTGTAAAATAATACACACGCGAAAGCTTTATATGAATCTACCCAACTAGATTTCCTCCCTCTAACGAGGACAATCAATAAGCTTGATGATTGGGAAGCAAAGAGAAGCAAAAGACTGAACACAATAGGAAACTAGTTACATGAATACGTAACAAAGTTAAACAAATACAAAGGCGCAAGATTTAGATGATTCGGCAATCGTCGAAGCCCGTGAAGAAAGATTTGAATCTTTTATATTTTTGAGAGTACAAAGATTTAATATTTCGTGTGTTCCTTAAGAAACCCGCAAGAAACTTTATTGCCTCACCTACTGATCCTTCCAAACTCTAGATTTATGTCTTTGTTTCTTCTCTACAACTCTTTCGCAACATGCAACTTTCTTTAATTTCTTTTAGTTTAGTTGTCAATTCTAGACATGGAAGACTTGTATTTATAGAGTTAAACTTGAATACATTACTAAACATGACTTATAACTCGTGTAAAATATAAACTAAACAACTCTATCCTAAATTGTCCGAGACGATCCAATCTGGTGCAGAATTTAGCTTTAGGTTAGGGTTAGTTTGGGTCGAGATTAAGGTTAGGTTTAAGGTTATAGCTAAGGTTGGGTTTTTAGTATTATTACGATGAAACTTTAGTCGGTAAATTCTGCTATAATCCTAATTCCAACCGTCCCCCAGCCAATATCTGATAAGAAGCGTAATAAAAGAAACAAACAGTGTTAACCTATCATTAGACTCTAGGATCATCCACATAATTAAATTAGTAATATCAGGATTATCGTACGTAGACTCCAGGATTACCGTATGCAGACTCCAGGATTGCCCATGTAATTATTCCACACCTCATAATTCCAGAATGTAATCACTACTAATTTTAATTAATAGTTTCAAAGACAATTTTATCTTAAAAAAAGAGATCTAAGAGATAGTTTGGCTAACACATTAAGGATGAATAGGAGGATGAGGAAGAGACACAAAACCCTAGTCCTATCACTACAACAAAAATTATAAATTACGATACTTTTTTTATCTCTACACGAGACATTTTTGTGTCGTGCAAATAGACACTAGTACAAAAGTGGCCAGCCCCAACAGGTAGCGGGAACCGTTGGGGCAATTTTTAGCAGCCCCAACGGTTCCAACTGTTGGGGCCTATAATTTCACAATAGAGGAAATTTTCCCCACTTTGTTTTACCGAATAAAAGAAAACAAAATACAAAAATCCAGCGATATTCGTAGGAACCCCCACTTTTGTTTTCGTTCCCCTCTCATCAAAAACCCCCAAATCAAAACCCTAGCATTCACCGCTGCTCAGAGTTCGCCGCTGCCGCTACTCAGAGATCACCACCGCCACCGCTCTCTCCCCTCAAAACCCTAGCCTTTGCGGACATGAACCGCAACAATGAGTTTCGTTCCCTCTCATCAAAACCCCTGACTCCCCTCTTATCCACCACTCAGAGATCATCGCCGCCGCTGCCTCTCCTGCTCCTCTTTTCCGCCGTGAACCCCAGTAAGTCCTCTTTGTGTTATCAATTAGCAAAATGCACAATTTTGTGTAAAGATGAGTTTTTTGTGATTGTAAGATCCCTAATTTTGACTAATT
>JBAKGM010000200.1:27853453-27864730 GCA_037177215.1 Asparagus racemosus
ATATTTCTCGTTGTAAAAGTCCTTATAAAAAGGCACGCTGTAATCTTGTAATTTGTTATCAAAAGATAAATTTGTAAAAGATTTATTTTACAGATTCGATTGAGAATGTCTCCCGCAACTTTTTCCGCAAACAAAGGCTAGTGTCGGACAGTGACACAATCTTCTCATCGATTGAGAAGGAAGTCCCCAGCTGAGTTGTCATCCTATTTCAGGTCTTTGAATTATAATTAACGCAGATTACAACTTTAAAGAATTACAAAAGAAACAAGAAATTTTATATTGACTGGGTCCTTTTCTGTATGCTGATGGAGCGTCGATCTTGTACTACATTGACGGTTCGACTAAAGTATTGAGTCTTCTACTGATTGAAGATCTCTGAGTAAATAGATGATTATTTACCTTAAAGAGATACTAACAAATCCTTTCACACAAGGACTATTGATTAAGCTAGATGACTAGTTGAAGAAAACAAATACTTTCTCACAAGGATCGCTGATCGAGCTAAATGATTAGCCGATGAGAATGACCTATAAAGATCAGATGCCTATCCAAGGACAATGCCAGCCCAAAATCTTTCCTCTTGCCCCTCTTCCTTTGTGCTAATCATGCCTATTTATAGGCTTGGGAATATTAAGTGAGTGAATTAGTGGGCCTTAACTCCCCTTAAATGGGCTAGTTAATGGTCACTAACTCACCTTAAATGGGTGAGTTAGTGGTCACTAACTCCCCTTGGATGAGTGAGTTAGTAGAGTGGACCGTTTCCTTAAAAGTAGCTTCTAAAAATAGCTATGCGTGAGGTTTGCTTACAATATGGGTAGCTCATTATCTTTAGAACGTGGGTGATGTGGCCCACGTGGGGTATTGGGCGAAGCTTGCTTGAGCGAGCTTCACTACGTGGCCCACATGGACTATTTGGGCAAAGTTTATTTTGGGGGAACTTTGCTTGAAGCTTCACTTTGACTTGGTCTGGAGAGCAAGCTTTATTATGACTTGGGCGAGCTTCGCTATGGGCTTGTGCTTGGACCATTTTGATCTGATTCAATGTTTGGTCTATAGGCATCCACTTCTTGGGCTCAACTATCATACTTGTGCTGAGTATCGATCTAGGCCTCTTATGACTCAAGAGATCAACTGTATGAGGAAGGGGCCTAGACATTTTGACTGTCTACAACAACAAATAAATAACCTTAACAACTACCATATAATGTTGACATTTAACATCTAAGCTTAACAATAAAAGAACTTACCCAGCCAAGTTTGGACTTGGTATTCCTCTTTTTCTCATCTTGTTGGTTATTGTCCTTATCCTCAATGTTCCTCTTCTTCTCATTTTGTTATTTATCAACTTTAAAATTTCCCTTCTTTAGAGTTGGTGGTCACTCAACTTTCCATGGCCTCTTAATATTTTCCTTCTTCTCCTTTCTAATTTCATGTTTTAATGCTTTGGGGTCTTGTCAATCTTTAAGAATTGTGGAAATTTTATCGTTGTCGTTTGAGATTTGACCTCAATAGTTGAGGTTCTAAGTGAAGCAACATTTTATCCCAACAATGCCCAATTAGTAAAAGGCGGTTGTGTACTAAAAGGGGCCGCAAGCTTCTTTATCCGTTAGCTGATAGTACCATAGCTGTATAAAAATAAAAAATGATATCATAAAAAATGGCTTAAAGAAAATATTTAACAGATAAACCGTAAAGTTCACAACTATTAACCAAACTTAACAGCTAAACATTAATTTCAACAACTAATATTTAAACATCACAACAAACCACTAAACTTAACAACTAAATATTAACTTCAACAACTAATATTTAAACATAACAACTAACCACTAAGTTTCACAACTTTTATCTAAATTTAACAACTACACTTTACATTCAATTTTATATTCAACAACTAACCATTAAGTTTCACAGCTATTACCCAAATTTAACAACTAGACTTTTCATTCAACAACTAATATTTAAGAGTAACAACTATTAACTATGTTTAACAACTACACATTACAATCAACAACTAATACTTAAGAGTAACAACTAAAAAAAACTAACAAATAAACAATTAAATCAATAATTTATAGAAACCGGTTGAACACATCCTTATATGTAGTGAATAGTTTTTCCTTGATCTTTATCTTTCAGAGCAGCTTTCAATGCATCATCTATTTCCTCGAATATGTAATCCCACAAGTGGTGTTTTTTTTTACTTGTTCAATACTATCCACAAACTTGAACAAGTGCCTCAAAATCCCCTAGATGATATTAGGGCACCAGATCATGCTCAGCTGAAAGAAAATTTGTAGACGAACAAAATCCTTAACATCCTCATGTTTCTTAGACTGCACCAGCTCTTCAAGCTTATCCTCTATGGACTTTCTTTGACTTGGTATAAAATCTTCTTTCTTTGTTGAAAAAACCCGCTTCCAAATCCGATTGTTCTTGTCTCTATTGCTATGAACTAATTCCCCTTCAGTTGGAAACCAAGTATGTGCCTTCACCCATTGAAGCTCAAACTCACACTCGATGTCTTGATCACTTTTGTAATATGTGAGGATGAACTTCTCCTTTTCTTTGTCTTATTGCTTTAGCAAATGTCCAAAAGTTGGAAGATCAAGTCCTGGAGGACCAAAATAACATAATGTTTGAATACACAATCTTCATATGCATCCCAACGTCTTTTTCTCATTTGGTATACAAGTTTGTCTATAAAATTGTAATAATGAGAAAAGAATTGATGTAGGGCGGAAGTATGAATACAAGTTTGGCCTGGAGATGGTTAAATAAGTATACATGAACTAAATTCGATTGAAATTCAACTAAATTAACAACTAGTAGTTTAGCTTAACAACTAATTTATAAGGTTAACAACTAGCTTACAAAATTAATAACTAACACCGAACTTTAACAACTATCAAAAAAGATAAACAACTACTGCATAAATTTAACAACTAGGGTTTAATATTAACAAACTCACTTTTAAAGTTAACAACTAACAATGAACCTTAAAAAGTAACTTTTAACATTAATGACTACCCAAAAACATTAACAACTATTGCATACTAACAATTACATCAATTTGTCCACAACTGATATTTAATTAACATAACAACTAAGATAGAAGAGTAACAAATAATTTGCAACCACAACAATTATCAACAACAACGACAACTAATACTGAATCTCAACAACTACGATTCAACATTACCAACTAATGTACAAATTTAACAACTGCCATTCACAACTAAATCCAAAGTTTTGCAAATAACTTTTATAATTAAAACTAAGTTTCAATCTTAACAATTGTCATTCAACATCAACAATTAACTCTCAATCTTCACAACTAAATTAAAAATTTTATGAACTATTGTATATGCTTAACATCTAACCCATGAAGAAATACTTCCTTCTTAATTAATTTGAATTTTTTTCGATACAGTTCTCTTGCACTTTAATAATTGAGATGAACTGCACATGTCCATTAAAGCTTCGGTGGTATCTTAAGTACTCCCTCGCTAAATGATTCAAGGTTTTCCTTAGTAGGGCAGGAAGGAGAAGGGGGGGGGTGATTGTCCTTTGTGATGTAAGTAATAACATCGTTTATTATCGCTTCAGTGGCTTTTTCAACTTTTTCGTTCACGACAGCGGTTTCGAACGCCGCTTGTTCTTTTGACGTTTGATTCATCTCATCAGCCTTGGTAAGATCAGTTGTAGCTGGTTTTGTTAGAGAATTTCTTCATTGAACTTCAAACTGGGACCCATCTTCAACATCATTCTTGACAGAAGAATAACCCTAGGTGCTGTGTCTTCTTCAGCCATGAGTGATGGGAAAGTAAGTTCGTATTACTCTTAGGGAATTTTGGCGAAAGTTTTTGAAAATAGGGCAGTGAAAGAAAGAGGGATGGATTTTGGGTTAGGGCTTGATTGTGTAGGTTAGCGGAAGAGAAAGGGGGAGCGGAGTTACCGAAAAGATAAAGAGGGGGGGGGGGGGGGAGGGGTAGTTGGCACTATTGTCACTGCACTTCAAATGTGAAACTAGGGGCATGATTTTCGGTTTAAGGGCATTTTGTGGATAAGTAAAAAAGTTTCAAATTTGAGTTGACATCATATATTGGGGTCTAAAGACAATAAAACATTGTATAAAGGGCCTGTGTACATGACAAATTAGACTTGGAGCTTAGTTACACTTCATATCTCATTTTTGGGCCTCGTAGCATTTTTTCCCTTTAATAAATGATGATTATGGACGTTAGCAAACCTCGACGCCGACAAAAAAACTCAAGTATCCCAAGTGCAAATTGTTAAAAGCTTAGGTACCATATAGTATAACTTGCGCAGGAATTTTTGCAGCGGCAACACCCACGAATAAAATCCTCCTCCATCGTCCTCTTACCCTTTTCTTTCTCCTCCCAGATCCAAAAAAATTTGCCAACACGACCGACGAAATGGCCGAAGAACACTCGACGAAAGCCGACACAACGATCCGAGACGAACCCGGAACGAATCCGAAACATCCGAATCATTTATCCCGACTCGATCTCGTCCTCCCTTCGACCGTCATCTCTACGATCCTCTCGAAGCTCGACGTCCGATCAATCTGCTCCGCCGCCGCCACGTGCAGATCCCTCCGCCACTGCGCCTCGCAAACCCTAACCTTCGTCTCATCGTTCCACGTTAACGTAAGTCATTTGCCCTAATTTTGATCGATTGATTAATTTATTGGTTTATCAAAGTTTGGGTCTTGTTGGGGTTTAGGACATTGCGCCTTCACTGGATCTGTTGAGGCCGATTCTGCCTCAAAATCCGTACTTGAAGAGCCTGAAGTTGGATTGCGCAAGGCTTGATGATTCGTCGATTGGGATCTTGGCTCGACCGTCGCTAAATGAGATCTACTTGCATAATTGTAAGAATTTGAGCGGGAAGTTACTTTCGCAGTTAGGGAAAAAGTGCCGGGATCTCAGGTAGATTATTATTGTTTTGTCGTCTATCTTGCTTAGTTAAGCATTTCAGTTAATTGCTTGCTAAAAAAGGGTTAATAATTATGCATGATAGTTAGCATCATCTGAACCCTCGTATGGTGCCTTGAAGCTCTATTTCTGTATTCTGTAACTTAAATGCAAGAACCATACATCTTGTTTATTTCCATTTTATAAATGTGTGCAAAAATAGCAATAAAGTTTAATTTTTCATTGACTTGTCTTAGCGCATAAAGGTCAACATGAATGATTAAATGGAGTTCGTACAACAGCTTTTTCTTTTCCAACATATGTTACCTTTAGGTGTAAGTAGTTTCATTTACTCATTAATGAAATATGGTTAGATGATCCTACCCTTTTACTCCCAAGGAAAAGATGAATTTGCCAATTTGTTCGAAGAGAAAAAAGAGAGTAATGGAAAACTCATAGTAAGCCTTCGCGGATATATTTGGAGGTAACCTTACTGACTAGCTCGATAAAGCCAACTCTGAATGGATGGGATAAGACTACCTACTTAATGTTCTCCTTGATCTATTTGAACACTGTCTACTTCTAGATTATGCTTGTTGAAACTAATGGAAAGTTCTGGATAAAGTACATAATTACCCGTGAAGGGTCAGTCTTTGCATAAATTGTATTATTAAAGTGATATTTCCCTTCTTTTGTGGAAAGTCATTTGGAAAGTCATTTACCTTCTGTGCAATGTATCTATTAGGTTGTTGTTGTACAATATATCTACTAGGTTTTGAATCTGAGCTTGCTAGAGCAGTAGACGTTATCATAAAAATGTTCTTTGCTCCAAATTTATTACATGATACTATTATCAGATTGTTACCAGTCATTATCTTCTTTCCCCTCTAATAACTAGATTTTTTCAGGACTCTATATTTGAGCTCTTTAGCTGAACGTAGAAGGCTTGTAGTGCAGTTTTCTGATTTAGAGGCATTGCTTAGCGGTTGTTCGTATTTAGAGGTAAGTTATATGGTTCACTTTATAAACTTCTATTGGTCTTTAAATATCAATTGCTAACTGAGAATGTTGAACAATGTGAATTATGCTTGATGTTTATGCTTGTGGAGAGAATGTAAGTGACACTTGAGTCATTTTTGCTTTCACTTTTTTGAAATCACAATTGTACATATCTCTTCTCTGCCAGCCTTACATTATTTTAGGCCCATTCGTCACAAACCTATGCAATATGCGTGTGTATATACGTATGCAAGGAAAATGGATATGAAGTGAAAACTCATTTTACTAAATGATAGGCCACTGGGATACTCAGTTCTCTAGTCATATCGGAGCAAATGGATCTCATTGTTGAATATTAAAAATTTACGCAAATAAAATGTGAAAAGTGAGTTGCGTTGGATTTGAACTCAGCACCGACGAGTGGAAACTCAAACGAGGTTGCGGTATAATCATTTTAAATGAAAATTTTGACTATATCATATGGAAGGGGTGATCTGAATAATTCATAGAGTATCTCTACTCCTCAATTTCGAATCATATCAACCACTCAAGTATCCTACTCATATCTCAATAGAATCACAACTAGAGCCCATTAATTATTCCCTTACTAACTATTCTAAAGTTTCTTGTTCATTTACAAAATATGATCTCTTATGCAAAGAAAGGAGAATAGATGGGTAATCTTTACCAAATAACCCCAAGTTGCATGCTAGAAGTGGTGCCTAGAGAAGAAAAACAAAGGGAGGAGAACCAGGTATAAAAGTTCTAAAGGGAGCACAACAATTTCGATTCCATTCGATTATCGTATCCATCCATATCAAAGCAAGAATGAAGAGAACTCCAAGGAACCATTGTAGCATGACAATAGCCTATTGCTCCAACAAGAGCTTTCCACCATGAACTTATCTCCTCTACCGCAGACGGTGTAACTATGGCAATGTGAAGACCATACATCACTGTCCATTCTCCCTCTTGTATAAATATCATCGTGGTTGTCGCTTGCATCTTTAAAGTGTTGCCGATCTGACCATCCCTCAAGGGCTAGTCTTCAGGACCATCCGGTTCTTGCCCTGTACCATCGTTAGGGTCAATAAAGCGGGTCTGGGCATTGTCGTCATCCATCAATGGCACACAAATATGGCCTCTGTCGGCATTACGTAAGCCCACCGCCAGCGGAGCATGCCATTATTGTCATTGAACTTGTCATCATCTGCAACTAGAAACTCACCTTTGTCACTATCATCGGATCTCGCTGTTGCACTATTGAAGCCACGGCCTACAAGCCATCTATTACCACACCACATGCCCTGGTCAACTTTCTGCCTCCCCTCACGTTAAACAGGGTGAGAGGAAGAGAAGGCAAATGAAAAGCAACTTTAGCTAGCCTGCTGCAGCACCAATGAGATTAGTTAAAGATCAAATTTCAAACTAGTCCAACAAAATTATCCAAGGCCTAACTGATCAATGTATGCAAGCAGGCCATCAAAGTGAAAGTAAAACTTGTATTTTATACACATCCATGAAAGAAGAAAAACAAAAACAAATGGAATTAAGGTCATATTTGGCCCAATGATTAAATTTGATCTGATTTAAGACAGAAGAAATGTGTCATGAGAAAATTGCAAGTATTCCCAAGATACCAATGGACTTACGTTGTTTGAGATACAAATGGGTTTAAAATGCACGAGATACAAAAGGGTATAAAATGTGCAACATGCAAAAGGGTATTGACTGCCCATGGACTCAAATTGTCTGAGATTCAAATGTCCAAATTGCCCGATATGCAGTAGGGTATAAATTGCCCGACATACAAAAGGGTATAAATTGCCCTAAATTCCAATAGACTCGAATTGTTTGAGATTCAAACCAGCCCCCAGGCAGTAAAATTGCACTCTGCTCCTCATGCGGGGCGCATCACATAAGTGAGGCGCGCGCCTTGTTCCTTGATGCGCCTCGATGTGTCGCACTGTTTTCCTACTATTCTTGGTGCACTTCTTTTGATTTAAGACAAAAGAAAAATGTGTCATGAGAAAGTTGCAAGTATCCTCGAGTTACCAATGGACCTAAATTGTTCGAGATACAAATGAGCTCAAAATGCTCGAGATACCGAAGGGTGTAAAATGCCCAACGTGCAAAAGGGTATTAACTGTCCATGGACTCAAATTGTCCGAGATTCAAATATGTTCAAATTGGTATAAATTGCCCCATATTCCAATAGACTCAAATTGTTTGAGATTCAAACCAGCTTCGAGGCACTAAGAGTGCACCCCGCTCATGTGGGGCGCATGCAATAAGCGAGGCGCGTGCCTTGCGCCTTGATGCTCCTTGATGCGTCTCACTGTTTTCTTACTATTCCTGGTGCATCTTCTTTTGCTTGCTATTGTTATTGTTTTCTCATTCTTGTTCTCCTCTTTCCCCAAATTCTTGTTTACTTGCTAATCTTATTTTACTCGTTTCCTCGTTTGCTATCATTATTGCTACTATACCTAGAACATTGACTGTGAAATCACAAACTATTGTTATATATATCGAGACATTGCTTATTTATAATATTGAATTTGATGACATGTTTTTGTTTTTTATTGAAGCATTGTTAAACCAAGGCCTAATCATGCTATTTATATGACTATTTAAATGTTCACCTTGTTAGAATGTTTGTAACTTGGATGCATGGTTGCGCAATTCTGTGGACCTTCCTCGAATCATCGTACAGTTCTTGTGAACCGATTTCCAGTACATTTATGAACCAGTTCTCTCCGATATACAAATTGGTTCCCTAAAATGGGCGTAACGCTTACAAGTATGCAGGGCGCAAAGTCCTTTTAAGTGCACATGTGCAAGATGCAATGTAATGTGCGCAATTTAGTGAAGGGAGACGCATAATTGGATATATGAGTAAATGACCTTACTGTAACTAAATACCTATATTAATATAATATGGAATGAAACCATGATCCCAACCTGAACTATGTCAAAAGAAAAAGTGAACAAGATAAACAAATTCCATAAAAAAGAAGTATTTAAGTATTTTATATAAAAAAAGTATTGAAATGCATAACTAGCTTTCTAGTTTCTAGTTTTCTACTATACACTTTGGAAAATTGTAGGCACATCAAAAAAAATTTACAATGTTCCACTTACCAAACTTTTGTATCGAAGCAAGCTACCTCCCATCGAACCAAATCTTCTGAGTGGTAAATTGCGTACCTGGATTTGTACCACAACCCGCTACATACCACGTAGTGTGCAACTATGCTTGGATGTATGGTTTCATAGTAGTTCTTTTATATTTTTTCTCCATGATGAATTACGAAAAATACAGAAAAATAGCATTAAATAGATAATAATTTTCTTTTCACATTTAACTAGTGTCAAGATTATGCGTTAGGACCTCATTGTCTAATTTGATAGGTGAACTTATTTATCTTGACATCTTTTTAATATCAAAGTCTACAAACATATTACTTGTTTATTTGACATATGTATCAAATAATTTTATTTGCTGTATGTACCTCGCTTCACTGAGGTGCACACATTGCCTTGCGCCTTGCACATAGTACGCGGAAGGGGACTTTGAGCCACGCTTTGCACCTTGCACCTTGATAACGCTGTTTTAAATAGGCTCAAATTGCTCGACATGCAGGAGAGTATAAGTTGCCCGATATGCAAAAGGGTATTGATCCGCTTGAGATAACAATGAACTCGAATTGTTTGAAATTCAAATAGGCTTAGATTGCCCGAGATGCAAAAGGGTGTAGTTGCCCAACATGCAAAAGGGTATGAACTGCTTGAGATACTAATAAGCTCAAATTGTCCAAGATTCAAATGGGCTCAAATTGCATGAGATGCAAAAGGGTATAAATTGCTCAACATGCAAAAGGGTATAAGCTGTCCTCTAATTGTTTGGGATTTAAATGGGCTCAAATTGCTCGAGGTGCAAATTATGAATCAAAAACCAAAATCATAACACGAGTATATTTGTGTAGAAAAATTAAATATGTACAGATAATACTAAAAAATATTTAATTGTGTTGATCCCTAAGTTGGTAAACTAGGCAAACATGTATAATTCAAATGAATTGCCAAATTAGTGAAATCAAAATCTACTATCAAAATTAACAGAAATCAAAATTTAATAGCCAAAATTGGCAAAACTCAAAATCAATTGCCAAAATTGGTAAAATCCAAACTCTGGATATAAAAATGGCATTAACCTCTAAGTCGTTAAACTAGAAAAGAAATGCACCATTAACTAAATTTATTTGTGTAGAAAAATATGCACAAAAAAATATTCAAAAATTCAATTGTATTGACCCCTAGGTCGTTAAACTATACAAAAATGCACAATTTGAATAAATTGCCAAAGTTAGAAAATGAAAAATTAACTATCAAAATTGGCATGATCAAAATGAACTGTCAAAATTGACAGAAACCAACATCAATACCAAATTTGAAAAAAATAAAAAATTTGTCAAAATTGGTAAAATTCAAAATCGACTTTAATGTCACCAAATTTAAAATTCAACTTCTATGTCATCAAGCTTGGATTCCATGTCCAAATTCGACTTCCATGTCTCTAGACTGGATTCCAAATTTAAAATCGACTTTCACGTTAGAAAGTAATTGCAATTTCATATCCAAGAAAGCCATCTCCATGTCAGAAACAGAAGAAAATGAATCACAAATTTAACCACCATGTTGCTAAAAGCAGTCAAATCAACTATTTTTCTCGATGTACTTATTGAAGACACATCAATTGCAAACTGAGGGTATGCCCTTGGTCAAGCTATGTAAACAAGCGAGAAATTAATGAATGCCATGTTACTCTAATTTCTTTTTTTAACTTGTACTGACTTGCAGGTCTCTTAATCGGAGATCCTCTCTTAGAAGAGGGTAATTAACAATAGATTCTTCAGTTTATTGGAAGCCATAAATATCATCAAAGTTGTACTGACGTGTATTTTACTTTTAACTGACAGGTAGTCCGTAAATATCATCAATGTTTAACTAATCTTCCTCTTGGTTTCTAAATTCTTTAATTTAAGGATATCATAATGTTTGAAGTAAATTGACTAAATTATCAACATGAATAAGAAAGTTTTAATTTTATAATTCTGAATACACTATTTTTTATAAATTTTATCTTAAATGACATCATTATATAATTCTTAATACACCATTTTTAATAACATTTATCTCGAGTAGGGATGTCAAAATTGACCCAAAACCATTTGCCCACCCAAAACCAACTACTAAATGACCCATCCAAATCCACCCATTTAGTTAAATGGGTCATAAATGGATGGGTGTTGTATCTATTGAAGATAAATGGGTCACA
>JBAKGM010000200.1:27874075-27903821 GCA_037177215.1 Asparagus racemosus
GGCACTTGGAAAAGATCCAACATTTGAATAAATCAGGGACTCACATCTTATGAATTCGAGATGTCGGATTACATTTGAACATGAGGCTCCTCAATATGACAGCATCCTAAGTGGGATGTTTGACCAAATGGGCAAGGCTTGTGTCTAATGAGCCAGCAGTTTTTTCATCATATCATTTGTAAACTATCTTTCTTGTGCTCACTGTTATACATGTCAAATTCTTTAAGCCAATTATAGAGAGCTATATCAGTAATTCGCAGAACCTATCCACTTATTATTACAGTTATATCACGAAATTGGTTAGGCCTTTTGGTTTCTATTTCTGGTTTATCTGAAATACAGTGCTAAGATGGTTATAAGAGGGCTTTCTTTTGAGTTTAAAATCAACAGCAGTAGTTTGCATGCCCTGGAATTTCACATTTTTTGAGGAAAATAATAATAATAACAAGTGTTGCAGCAATTAAATTTGGAAATTTCCCGAAATAACACATGGTAATCCAACTTTCTTATACAGACAATATAAATGCTGTTTTGACAAGCTCTTGTATCTTGTTATTCCTCTACTTCAATAACGATTCTAAAAAGGCACTATTAATTGTTTTAGATGCCTGAAATAGTCGTCTATCATGTATTCGTCATTCTCATAACCTCCCTGACTAGGCATGCAAGTAAAAGCAACAACTCAGAATCCAAATACGTACATTATATTTATGTAAGTAAAACAGTCCAACACAACATATAAGATCATCCTTCAGTATATAAATAGCTTGGGGAATTTTATCAGTTCGTATGAGTAGCTAGTATTAATTGAGCTCATAGCGCGAGCATTAAACTGGTAGAATAAATCCCCACATAGTTGGATATGAAATGCAAGGCAACAATGTTAATCTTAAACCTCACTAGAAAAATTCGATTAATCAACAGTTGTTTTTAGGCAGAAAAAACTTTGTCCCAAACTACCAGAACAGTCAAGTAGACAGGCTACAGATACCACTATCATGCGTTAAGTTAATATTATGCCTCATTCTCTTGAGCTAACAAAATAAAGATAGATTACATACACCACTGAAGCCAGTAGAACCTGGGTTTCTTGCTGATGCTGAGCAACTCAGGTCTGTCAATTTAAGTTTTTTCCTCAGCCTCGGATCTTTTTTTCTTTCCTGTAAAATACAAAGAAGGCCTTTCAAAATTTTCCTTTGAACCCTAACACCAAAGCATAGTAAATGTCCTAAAATGAAAATAACCTACAAAAAATTTGGGCAGAGGTCCCTTCACCGACCTTTCGTTCTCTCATTGCTGAACCTAATGTAATTTGCACATTTCCCCCACCAAAAGAGGTTCTTTTTCCTCCATTGCTCTCAAATTCGCACGGTTTCGGGGAAACAAGCCTCTGTTTTGAAGAATGAGAACCACCTGCAAGTCTCTTCTTAGTAAAACGGCTAGGAGGAACCTCGTCATCCTCATCATCAATCTCACTCCTACGCTCCTTTTCTTTCTCCTTGACATGAAAATTTTCCTCTTCATTCCCTTCTCCATCGAGAGTACGATTCTCTTCAGAAACCCCCCTCAGAGCCTGAGACTCAGTGTCCTTATTCTTCTGCTCTGCGACCATCAGAAACATCCCTCGAAACTCCCTCTCCTTCCTCTCAAACTCTGCGACGATCTCATCGATAAACTTAGACGCCCCAGAATGCTTGCTCTTCCACCCAACAACCTCATCTTGCGCTCTCCTCTTCTCACGCTCAAGCTCCAAAAGCTTCTCTCTCAAATCTCTTTCTTTCTTCCCGATTTCACCCAACAAGCCCCTGATGGTTTCTTGGTCCCTGAGCTCTCTTTCTCTGAGGATTTTGTTGTCCTCCTGCAGCCGAGCCACGGTTTCTCTATGCATGAGAGAAACCCTCCTGAGATTCTCAATTTCTTGGCTGGCTACGAAGTTTGAGAGCTCTGACTGTGACTTGAGATGATTGTATCTATCTCTTTCCTCTGATAATTTGCATTCAAGCTCCGCGATCTGGGCTCTGAGACTAGAGCAAGACCCTTCATCCGCCATGATTTTGTTTCAGTGGAGTGATCGGGGGAAGGAGAAAGTGCCGGAGAGCAGAGTGAAAGGGGAGGAAAGGTGAGAATAGTATTATTAATAGCGAAAGGAAATAAGCGCAGAAACGTAAGCACGTGGCTACAAAGTTTTTGCCTTTATAGCCAAACCTCTACTCTAATTTATTTATAAAAAGTAGTTTGATGAGTACCTGTATAGCGTATATTGCAAATAAATACCCTATTGTTTCGCGAACATTGCAAAAAAAAGACATCTATTTTAAAACTGAGCAAATAAATACTCCAAAATATTTAAAAGTTGTAGAAAAATACCTCAAAATTTTAAAATGTCACACTTTGATACCTTTTTGTTTATTTAATGTTGCATGGTGGTACCCTATTGTTTACCCAATGTTGCATATAGATACTCTCATTTTGTACATAACTTCACTTTAATACCCTAAAGTTTCTAAAAGTTGCACTTTAGTATCCTGTGTTATTTGATATTTTTGGATACTAATGCCTTCTGGATTTTTTTTCAACTTGGCACTGATCCGCAACATTTAAAATCTTTGGAGCATTTATTTGCTCGGTTTTAAAATAGCAGATACCTTTTTGCAATGCTAGTGAAACAATAGGACATTTTTTGCAATTTAGCCACCTATAAATTCTGTTATGGTCTTTTTTTTTGGACTTGGAAGCACGGACTGTATATATGTACAACCATTATTAATAGTAGCTGGCTGTGGCTCGTAGTAGTAGAGTCTCATTTTTTACTTCTTAAAACAAAGTACCTATAAACGCAAATAATTTTGTATCTTTGTCTACACGTCCAATCTCCCAAATATGCAACATAGCTATGTGGTCCCTCTAAAAAAAGTTAAAACCCCACATTTTACCCTTTTCTCTCTGGATTCTTCATTAGTAGGAGGTTAAAGGAGACAACTCTGTAAAAAGTTTTTGGAATTTATAGAGAAAATCCTAAACGTTTTGAATTGCAGAAAAGACCCTTAAAATTTAAATTACTAAAAACATCCTAGAAAATTCAAAAGCACACTAAAAATCTAGAAATTAGGAATAAACCCCTAACATTTTTGGAATTTGAAGAGAACACCCTGATATTTTTAAAAATTACAGAAAACACCCTCAAAATTTGAAATTTACAAAAACCCTAGAAATATCAAAACTTAAAAATAGGTGTTTTTGTAAGTGTTTGTATTTTTTTTAATCTTTGTAGGGTGTTTTAATAAAATTTTAGGGTGTTTTATAATTGTTAAAACTTTTAGGGTGTATTCTACGAATTGCTTATTTTAGGGGTATGTTTGTAATTCCTAGATTTTTACTGTACTATTTGCTGGGTTGAAACGTTTAGGTGTTTTTTTTAATAAATTTTGTATTTTAGAGTGTTTTTTAACATTTTAAAAATATTTAGGGTGTCTTCTTGCAAATTCTAAAAACATTTTGGGTGTATATTTTTGGAAGAGGAGAGATAGGGAGAAGTTTTAAATGGGTTGAGGGTATTTTTGGTTTTTGGCCCCCTAAAAATATGCATGTAATCTACTTCGATCATAAATTATATCAATTAGGTCCAAAGACAAATACAAAAACTTGTTTGAGTTTAGCGGTATAGATGATATTACCTGGGTTAATAAATGAGTTTAGAGATGCAGATGATAGTACCTGGGTTTATAAATAAATCATGTAAAGCTTTGCGCTCCAAGACAAAAACCCCAAGTTTTTAACATTTTAAACATTTTAAATTAAGACCTTTGACTGCTCCAACACTCCTTTTGAACGTCCTACGTACCTTTGTCACGATGTTAGCAAATTAGGTGTGACTGGTTTTCCCCCAGTAAAATTTGAGGAGATCATTTATTCATTGTCCAAATATTATCTTGGCTTTGCATGAAAATTATCGGTCAGTGTTTTTAAGATAACTTCCTTTATTAATCTAACTCCTCTTCACACACTTCTGTTAAATCTTGCTGACATGTAACTGACATAAATAATTTTTAGTTAAATTCAAATCGTTAAAGAAAAGTGCGGAGGTAGCTCTCATGAGAGAAGCCCTTAGCGACCCCAAGGTCTAGCAAGAAGAAAGATTCCTATGATTCAAAAACATTGCTATGATAAATCAAAGAAATAGATAAGGATTTTTCTATTTTCCATTAATTATGAAGAATAGTGTAATACTTCATATTTGTACACATCATAGATATATCTACAAAACAAAAATTCTAATAAGAAAAGAAAACTTAATAAGTCTTTAATAGAAGCATATTATATTTAACTCATACAATGAATATGGACATCTACATTAATAAAGATAATGAATAATATAACATCTTCTAATACATTGTATCAAAACTTTAGAATTATGATAAAATCTTGGATTATAATTCTTATATGACTAAAATTATCACATTGGTATTTTTAGTATGACACAACTTTTTGATATGTATTTTCATATTTTCTCCAATAACATTGAGTTATTAATACTGAATTTCTGCTTGCAACAAGGCATGAATTCTTCTGTAGCGAAGAAATTGGCGCAAAAGTCATGTGACCATTACATGAATTGTGAAACATTTATCAATATTTAAGCTCATCAAACTAAAACAAAGTTCAGAACATACAAATTTCGCATAAAAATCTCACAAATATTTAACTATTAGTCATCATTTAATCTTGTCATATCATTAAGGGGTGTTTGTTTCAATTTTTTTTTTGGGATTACAAGTTTATGGATTTGGAAGTGGGGGCGTTTTTAATTTGTGGATTCCATAATTTTGTTTGTTTCAAAGCAAATTTTGAGATGTTTTAGCATTTGAGATCCCAAAATAATAAAAAACTAATATGTTTTGAGAGGTTTTAGCATTTGTGAAATCCTCTCTTTAGCATTTGTGAAATCCTCTTTTAAAGAGAGGATTTCACAAATGCTAAAACCTCTCAAAATATATTGATATTTTATTATTTTGAGATCTCAAATGCTAAAACATCTCAAAATTTACTTTGAAACAAACAAAATTATAGAATTTAAAAAATCAAAAACACCCCCACTTTTAAATCCATAAACTTGTAGTCCCAACAAAATTTGAAACAAACACCGCCTACTTAAACAAGAGAATAGGAGGGAATGGAAGGTGAATAAGGAGAGCCGGTAGGACTGGGGTAGGAATAGGAGGAGGATAGCAACAAACAAGAGAAGCATTGATGACACGATAATTGCGGTTACCGGATCTAGCGTGAGGGCCTCTGACAACCCTCGTCTTCACCTCCTCTCTCTCTCTCTCTCTGAATTTACTATTCATTCTCTCTCTCTTTTCTCTTCTTACTTACATTATTATTCTCACCCAAACTCCACTTCACCCACCGTCTCCCCCACCCTACACAACACACAGCAGCGTTGTAGTTGTCGTTATCACGCGCAATTTCAGACCCAGAGACAGAGTCAGGGCCCTCAGAGTTGACAAAAAACATCTCACCACCACTGAAACCAAAAACCCCATCCTCCTCTTTTTTTATCACCCCCTAAATCAATACTAGTAACTTTTTTAGACTCATTTCCCCTGCTCTTTATGCAGGATTTCAAATCTTCCCATATGATAGTTCCGCAATATTATTATTAATAATTTGGACACTAAAAATACTCTGACCAACTCTCACTTGTCCGAAAATTGACAAAATTATAAATGTGGATATTAACTATTCAGCTAAACTATCCAAATTACTATCAGAACATTCAGATACACTAAATATATAGAAAACTTGTAGAACTTCACACAAAGTTAAGTTTGCTCCAGAAACATATATCCTGTAACATGAAGACAATTGTGGTGGATGTGTATACATGTACGTGTGCGTGTAAAGTTAAGGTTAGCACCTCCTTCTACCAAAATTTTAATCCTTCAATAATATTCAATAATTATCTAAATATTATTGGGAAACAATTTCTTGCTTACTAGCTAAACTTGGTCATGGTTAAAACTCAGTTCATACCATAGTTATGTTTTGTCAGAAAATGACAAGGAATCTAATTTCAAATAACTTGTGTCATTCAATAGACTTGTAAAAGGTCATGTGCCATTTGGAGATAGTATTCTGTTAACCAAAATGTGAAGGACTGTAAAATAAGAAACCCAAAAGTAAAAAAATGGGTTTGAAACTAAAGTACAGTTACATTGTGTTTCACAATACTCGTGCATTTCATAGCCAAAAACAAAGAACAGATGGCAAGTTAATCGAGGGTTTATGAGGGCGTCAGTGCAAATAGTTGCACTTATGACGGGACAGAAAACACTTAAGCGTGAAAAATCTAGTATTTAGTTAGGTAATGAAAATTCAATAAGGGGGAGGTGAAAATTAAAAAAAGCAAAATAATGTATAAATAAAGGGTGCTTAAAGAGGGGGAGGTTAGGAGCTGGGTTTCTGCCTTTTAGAGCCGGCTCTTTACTTGCTCCCTTCTTCTCTTCCTTCTCCACTACAAAGCCTAAAGAGAGGGAAGAAGAAACTCTCTCTCTCTCTCTCTCTCTCTCTCTCTCCCTCTTTCTCTAGGGAAGAAAAAAAGCAGAGAACTTTACCCTTGGTTGTTTTACTTGCTTGGGGTTGCTTTTTCTTTGTTTCTTTGTTTCTTCTTCTTCACTTCTTTAGCCTCTTAGTCTTCTGAAGCACTCTGTTCTTCTGAGACCCATTTCACTTCTTCTTCCTCTTCTCAGTTGAAGGTATGAGTAAACAAGAGGATCTCAATTTCCTCAAGATACAGGTATTTTTTATCCCTTTGTCCCTATGTTTTTCTCTTCTAATTTTTTTTATACTCTTTTGTATGACGTCAAAATTTCTCTTTCATTCTATCACATTTTGCTTTTGGCCATGTTTTTTGTTCTGCAGGTAATGTTTACATATTTATTATGCCGTTCCCCACAAAAAAGATGCATTTTTTCTCTTTTTTCTCCATGGTTGTAAATTTCTCCTGTTTTTTTAGCCTCTTTCTTATACGTTTCCTGTTGGGTTTTCCTCTCTTACCCCCATTTGCAGAGCTGTGTCCTTAAAGTTAACATTCACTGTGAAGGATGCAAGCAGAAGGTGAAGAAACTGCTTCACAAAGTTGATGGTATGTATAGCTAATTCTGTTACCTTCTACACTTGACTTCTTCTTCGTTTTTTATTTTTTTATTATTTTTTTTGGGTATAAAGTTAGAAATTTTAGGCTTTTTCTTCTTCAACATACAACTGATGAAATATCTGCTTAAGAGTTCTTAATTTTGTTGTACTATTGATAATTTCAGGGGTTTACACCACCAGTATAGATTCAGAACAGGGGAAGGTGACTGTTACAGGCAATGTGGATCCTGCTACCCTCATAAAAAAGCTTGCCAAGTCTGGCAAACATGCAGAGCTCCTGGCTCCGAAAGGACCCAACAACAACAACAACAACAACAACCAGTTCCAAAATCCAAAGCAGCAGCAAGCAGCTGCCAAAGGTGGAAAAGGGCAACAACAGAAGGATAACAATGGGAAGCCCCAAGGTCAAAAGGGAGGTGGAGGAGGGGGTGGAGGTGGGGGTGGAGGTGGAGGGAAAGAACAGAAGGGACAGCTACCTTCACTCCCTCCACAGCAGCAGCAGCAGCAGCAGCAGCTCCAGCTCCAACAGCTGCAGCAGATGAAGGGGTTCAAAGATTTGAAGCTGCCCAATTTGAAAGATTTGCAATTTCCTTTCCAAAAAGACCCCAAATCCGTCAAGTTTGCCCTGCCTCCTGATGAAGAGGAAGGGAGCGATTTCGACGATTTTGATGATTACGACGACGAGGAGGAGGATGACTTTGATGACATTGACGGGTTTGATGCCGACTTTGATGATGATCTGAAGAACTTGAAGATCAGCAAGCCCATGAATGGGAATGGAATGACAGGTGGTGTTGGTGGCGGCGGAAATGCTAAGAAAGTTGAGATTCCTGTGCAGCAGCAGCAGCAGCAGCAGCAGCAGATCAAAGGAAACAATGACCCCAAGAACGCCAACAAAGGCGGCGCCGGTGGCGGTAAGAAAGGCGGTGGTGGTGCTGGTGATGCCAACAAAGGCGGGGGTGGTGGTGGTAAGAATGGCAAGAATGGTGGTGGGAGTGGGCCCCATGATGGTAAGAATGGAGGAAATAACAATGGCAAGAATAATGGCCCTAATGGGAATGGTGGCGGTGGGGGGAACAATAATGGCAAGAATGGTGGCGGTAATGGTGGGAAGCATGATATGTGGTTGGGGGGTAATCCGATGAACCATCCTAATCAACTCAACCCCAACATGATGATGATGCCCCCAAGTTACAGAGGGATGGAGATGGGCCCACCCCCGCCCATGGGGAATATTCCGGCTGCTGCTGCAGTCCAGGGCCTTCCAGCCGGCGCTATGCCCCCACCGGGCTATTTTCAGGGACAGATGATGGGTGGCGGTCCACCGCCGGAAATGGCGGCAGCAGCCAACCCCTACCACCACCACCAGCAGCAGCAGCAGCAGTACATGCAAGCAATGCTGCAACAGCAACAGCAGAGGATGATGATGATGAACGGCCAGGATCGGATGTACCCGCCGATGATGGGCTATCCACGGCCCCCACCGCCGGGCATGTACCTGGCCCCGCCGCCGCCTCAGAGTGAGCCTTATACACACTTTTTCAGTGATGAAAACACAAATAGCTGCTCGATAATGTGAGCTTGTGTTTTTGTTCTGGTTAAGCAAAAGAGCAAGAGCAGAAAAATACCAGGGGAGATGTGGCAATTAGACTAATATTTGGTCCTACTTGTAGTTTGAAAAACTTGATGATGAGTTTTTGTTTCTTGGTTTGTTGTTGAAGGTTAGTGAAGATATAGATCTAGATAATCTCTATATAGAGGAGTTTATGTCAGTTCAAAGCTTTTAGCATTAGGGGAGTTGGTTGGTTCTCTTATGGCTCTCTTGAGATGTGAAAGGAGGAGGGGTATGTTAATGGGGTAGAGCAAACTAGCTAATTTCATCTAGCTCTGTCATGGAAATGTGTCAATATGTGTTTACAACTTGGGGGAAATAATAATAATAGTAATAATGATGGAAATTGCATAATGGTGAGTTTGAGTTAGTGCTTCTGTTGTTGCGAGATGTTTCGATTGATGGCGTGCTTTTTATCTTTCCAATTTTTTGCTAGGTATGGCATCTATGCTCATTATCATACATGCATGTGAGAGTGCGGCCTTGTTTAGGTTCCTGAAGATGTTCCCATGTGTCTGTGTAGAGTTTAATGTTTTGCATGTGGAGTGCTTTGACTGCACAAAAGCCTCAATGGAGCAGAATTTACCAGCTTCATTACAAGCACAATGAGGTAGCTGTAATGAATAGTGTTCTTTGAGTGCGGCTCCCTTTTGGTTCAGTACGGTTTCTTGCAAACTTCCAAAAAATGGTGAGTAGCTAAAAATGAAGATGAAAACATGCGCAGAAGCCTTTATGACTCTGTAGTTTTGAATGAAGACTGTAGTTCGATTATGAATTGGATGGCTTCCACTGCCCAATTGCTCTCCATCACATTGAACCGGATCTTTACATATAAAAGACATAATATATCAGTTTCTCATTTATAATTAAACCAGAAATTAAGGAGATGCATGACCTGAGGTTACGGCCTGTTTGGTTGCCCGCAAAAATAAGAAAAGTATATTATAGGAGATCATTTCCTATAATACTTTTTCCTTTCCCACCATGATCTCAAAGAACAGAGTAAAGTACCCAAGAGGGTGAGCTGAATTGGTAAGTTGGCCTATAAGTAGTGCTCTAAGATTTTAGATTCGACTCTCCTGGAAAGCACCTACACGAATTTAATTTCGTGGAATATCGGAGGCCGTGCATTGGAGGGTGCTCTTTAGCCATGTCTGGGGGTTTGATACCTATGGTCTCACGAATCGTGGAGCAGTTCCCTCGTCAAACCCACAAAAAAAAACAAACAAAAACAAAAACAAAAAACAAAAAAAAGTAAAAGTGACATCCTCTTATCAATGATATGATCCATATTGAAGGAAATTCATTTCATGATTATTTTGAGGAAATGGAAGGAAACTCATATTTGATGATCATCTTCCCCCATTTTTCTTTTTCATGTAATTTCTACGAAACCAACCAAACATGCCCCTTAATGTTGAACTTCTCTTGTATATAGTGGAATGGGACATGTGATAACAAAATCCAATGGACAAGCTTCTAATGGGCATGGAAAAGCTTAAGATCATCTCCAGGCACGTGTCATATCAGTTCTTTTTAAGTTCCTCCCATACATTAGCTAATCATCCTGATGAAAGCTTGTTTATCAAATTAAGATCAGATCCCAAAAACAATTTCTTCTCTAATTAGTAATTACCAGGTGGACATTCTTGGTTCGAGCACTACCACTGCCCTCATATCTTTAGTTACTATGAGACTGGCGAGGGTATCACGAAAATTTAACATTCTAGTCCTAACAATTAATACCTATAGATAGACATTTGCATAGGCTAGTGCTTACCTATAGTTATGTATATAAATAGATATCTAGGTATTATCGGTCATCACTCATAATTCCATGCAATGTGTAAGAAAGTAATCAAGTCATAAAAACAAACATGGACAGTGAGGAATCACATGGGTCATCTCCATCCCCCTTTCCTCCTCTCTTTTCTCCTCTCTTGGGATTGGAGACTTTTGTATGCAATGCTCCGATATTCTAAACTGTTGGGGCTTTGGTATTTGTATCACATAAACGAATATCAAGTCCGGACGATGACTGTCAGGATATTTTATCGAGATATAGCTATTATTAAATTGATAATATAATTTTTACAAAGTGAATTTTCAAGTTAATTAATAAAATAATATGTAAATTATTAAGTTTTATTTTTTTATAATTGAGTCAGAAAAGATTTATATGCTTTAAATGTCCGCTAAATATTAAATTTATTATTTGCAAGAACAAAAATATATATATAAATATTTTTTAATATTAAAAAATATTACTTTAGCTTCAGCTTAAACAGCCGCTAAAGGGCAAAAAATTTACTGTAGTATACAGAGAATGCAGTTTTGAAAATTACATTGTACAGAAGCAGTATTTATGAGTAAAAAATCATTATAATGGAAACGGTATGGCTAAAGATGATGACGTTATTATAGGATGAACAACAGATTTTATATTCTGAATTATACTATAGTAAAAATAGTATTTACTATAGTACAAATAGTAAAATTAAGGTTTTGTTTTTATTTTAGAAGAAGAAGATGTAGTAACCTAATAATGATAATAATAATAATAATTCTGTCTTTATTTATCTCTTAAAGTCTTCAACTTATTCCTTCACATCATCTGAATTATTTTTTCTCATTTTATCCTTTAAATTATTAAATTTATCTTTTTATTTCCTGAATTAGTTTTAATCTCACATTATCAAGTTATCATGTCTTCTTTATTAATTATAAATATTATAAATAAATAAACTGATAATTTAGGGTATAAAGTGGGACAACGATGATAATTCGGGTCATAAAATAGCGCAGGGAGTACATATAAATGAATTACTAGTTAAGGGGATTAGATGGCACTAAAAATTGTTGAGAGCGTATGAACGGACAAGATAAATAGTTTAGGAGACAAATAAGGGCTAAAGCCTGATAAACATAACTATTATTATAGATTGCGGTAGCTTGTGGTAGCTCCCCACCTCATGAAAACCTCAGCAGCAACCAACCATCACATCCATTTGCGCCCTTTTTCTTTTGTTCTCTCTCTCTCTCTCTCTCTCTCTCCCCCCCCAAGAAAGAGAGAGTGATGAAGATGCTGTAATATTTCTTGGGAAGCGAGCAACGACTTCTGAGAGCAAATAGAGGAGAATGAATGATGATCGCACTCCTCTTTCATCCTCTTCTCACTTTTTTTCTTTTCTTTTTGTTGTTTCTTCATTTCTCTTTCTATTCCTCCATTAAACTAACTATTTCAAGAGGGCAACTCCCCAAAACCTTTGACCAAATTCTGTACTGGGCCGGAATGGGATGATAACGACTTAGATATTCATTCAAGCTGGACTTCAATAATTGCTATAATCTAATAACTTATTACTAAATCAAATTACTAAGAATACTACTAAATGTATACAAAGCCCGTGATATTCATTCAAGCTCTATCAAATTATTTTTTAATGCAAGGGAGCACGAGAATAGCATAACCCTCATGTAATCAATATTCTGAATAATGAATAGTTGTAATATAGATACCTGTTATGCATGCATTTGAGTATTCGAGATATTAGATATGACACCTTTAAGTGAGTGGCTTAAAGAGATTAGTTATTGAATAAGTGATGTAAAAGTTGGGGATTGAGGTTGGGATGCTCACTCGGAGAAGGTAATTTTGTTTATAGCTCCATTTCCGGGGAGCTTTTCCTATCCAAACACTGTCTTCAAGTACAATCACCCTCCATATTGGAACAATGAGTCTGATGATTTTATCTGCGAGAAAAAGAGTATCGCTTGTTCAATCAATATTTTAATGGTAAAGGGAGCAGAGGTGTTCATATACAAATGTGGTCCTGTACAAGGAAAGAATTAGAAGTTATCGATTAAAATATGAGGTTCTGCACCGAAAACTTTCCAGATAAGCTATTGGAGAACATACTATTCCTAGGAAAGTAACGCTATTTATGTTATTTTTCTTCTCAGAAACAAAGAAAATCATGTCAGTAAAATCCTAAAGTAAAAGAGCCTGAGATGGAGTAAAAACAATTACGCTCACAAAAAAAGTAAACAACAAGAAAATTCAAGGGTCCCCAAGAATAATGTGCCCATGCCGGTAGAGGAGGGCCTTCAAGAAGACATCTAAATAAATGAAAAAAAGGAACAAGAGCATGAGACATTATTTTCTCATTTAAACTTTGGTAAAATCATCGGATTGGTATATTATGTTGACTCTAAGTACAAATTTAATATATTTTTTTATTCTAGTATTAATAAGATATGTAAAGTGGAACACATTGATAACAATGTCTATGTTTTTGCCAAAGCTAAATTTCCGGCGACTTAACCATAAAAAAAACTCGAAGTTCGAGATTTTATCAAAAAAGAAAAAACCTCTAAATTATGATGGTTTTCTGATTAAAACTCAAAAGGAGGTTTTCCACAACTCCTAAATTTAAGGGGTGTTTTCTAATATCTTGAAAGTTAAGGAGAGTTTTCTTACAATCATCCAAAGTTATGGGGATTTTTATGATATTTAGCCTAATTAAAATATACCAATCAAAAGATCTTGCCAGGGGATCTATCAATCTGCAAAAATAAAACTACATATATCCCGCCACAAACTAAAAGTAAAGCAAAATACCTCCTTCTCTCTCTCTCTCTGTCTAAATCATGGTACAATTTAGATTTCGTAGATGTGAGCTGTCCCAATCAGTCTCCCCTTCTAATGACATGTACAGAGGATAGGTGGCTGGATGGATAGATGGATTGATTGCCCATCACGTATACTACTAGCTTCCTGAGGATATGTCAGTACTATTTTACTACTGTCTGCAATTATTAACATTCTGAACTAAAATTCCTAAAAACAAATAAAACACTTTGATTCTTGTGAATAACGTTAAAAAATTTCTGATTTGTTTGAGAAAATTTGAGTTATAACTTAGTCCAGCTTTGAGTAAACAAGAAGAGCTTGTTTGGTAACTCAGTCACCAGGGGGTTTTTGGTTCATTTTCTTGAAATTTCAAGAAATGCTTTCCATCCAAGAAAATATTTTCTTTATATTTCTTGAAAAAATTTTGAGAAAAGTTTTGAGAAGTCAAAAAATATAAGTTTTCTTATTTTTGACATTTTGTTTGTTTAGTGTAAACAAGAAAATAGATCCCTTACTTTATAGAAATGTCTAAGTTTTCTATAAAGATTTATTTGTTTGGTTCAAAAACAAGAAAATTTGGGTGGGAAATAGGGTTTGGGTACGGTTTTAATATTATTTTAAGGTGTGTGTCAGATTTTTGGGTGATTTCCGCTCATTTGGAGCGGAAATAGATTTCTACAAAATAGGTCACTTTTCTCTACTTTATAGAAATGATTTCTATAAAGTTTTTGAGAACCAAACATAGTAAAAAGAAATATAGAGAAAACTATTAATTACACTTTTGCCATTGTCATATTTTTATGGAAAACATTTCCATAAAATGGCCCAACCAAACACCCCCTTAAGATCAGTTGCCCTCTCTTGAACGCGCGACAGCTGCTTATTTTTTTTTGGTTATTTCAATATTAAAACCCCCCTAAGGCTTTGAAATTGCTCTTCGGCTCCCATATCTTTAATATTTTGATGCTAGACACCCAAAATTTTTGAAATTGATGTCTTACCGCCCAAATACTATTAGTATGTTGAAATAAGCCCTCAAGTTAAAATCCGGTTGAAATGGGAAATATTTTGTTTACTATAACTTTTTCGATGATTTGCATATTACTTCTTTCTCATACAAACACAAACACAATACAAATTCACTAATCATTTTAACTTATACTTATACTTGTTAAGCTCTCCAAATCAATTCAATAAAACCCAAAAACAAACACATTTTCCATTTCTTCTTCTGCAGCGTCTACCATAACAACTCGCTTCAGCTCTAATCCCAAAATTGCATCGGATGGATTCTCGTTGAGAAAGATGTTGGAGAAGATAAAATGATTAGTGGGTTTACATTAGAGTTTTATTAAACAAATCTGGGGAGCTTAATGGTATAAATTAAAGTGTTCAATGAGTTTTGGCATGTGAGAGGGCATAACTGGTGAATCACTGAAAAAATTAAATTAAATAGAATATTTCCCTCATTTCAACCAGATTTTAACTAGGGGAGTTATTTCAACATATTAATAGTATTTAGGGGACTGAGATCTATTTCAAAGATTTAGAGGGTTATTATCAAAATTTTGACGATTTGGGGGCCCTGATACAATTTCAAAGATGTGGGGAGCTGTTGTAGAAATATTGAATATTGTGGGGGGCTAATATGGGAACAAGCCCCCTTTTTTTTCCCTCAATTAATGGCATGGCATACTCAATTCTCAATGCCGCACCAAGACGCGTGGCACGACCAAAATCGATCTTCTTTCCATTTAAAAAAAGAGAAACAAACTAAGCTCCATCTCCCTCCTTTATTACTACTAAATCCTGTTTCTCTCTCTCTCTCTGCTAGGGTTTTTATTATTCCTTATTTTAATCCGCATTGTTAGAAAATAGTGCGATCTCCATGGATTCTATAAGAAGATCCTTCAAAGCCCACAGCTCCTACAAGTACTCCGACCACGAGAAGCTTCCGATTCTCGCCGCCGATGCGAACGCCGCCGACGATCGCCGTCAAGTAGCCGTCAAGATCAACGGAAGCAGCGAGATGCCAGCGGAAGCGAAAAGCAGCAGCAACATCTGGAGAGAGCCGAGCTGCGATGTCTGGAAAGAAGGAGGCGGTGCTGAAAGCGACAGCCATGAGTTCAGCTTCCCGAACCAAACCGAGAACAACAAGAATCACATGGATGAGATTAGTGAGGATCCGCCGTCGAGGTTGATCAGCAAGTTCATCCACAAGCAGCGAGCCTCCGGCGGCGAGATTGCCTTCGACGTCGATCTCGAGATGGAAGAGCTCAAGAAATCCCCAAAATCGCCGATTCCAGAAGCAAAAGAGCAACGCGTGTCGTTTGTCTCCGAACACTCTTCCGATTCGACGGACGACGATGATGGCAGGAGCAGCTCGATGCAGGGGCGGGGTCGGCCGCCGGTGAGCCCACCGAAAGAGGGAGGCAACGGCGAGGTCCTGCGCTGCACTTCGAACTCCGCGTTTCAGAAGGCTTCAGGCCTTCTTCGTATCAAGACGAGATCGAGGTTGATGGATCCGCTGTCGCCTGCTGCTCCTCATCAAGATGATGAGAGAAAGTCTGGGGTTTTGCCGAAGAAGTCGGGCATTCTCAAGTCCGGGGCTCTCAAGTCGGGGATGCTGGGGAAAACTGACGAGGATGATGAGGATCCGTTTCTTGATGATGATCTTCCCGAGGATTACAAGAATGATAAGTTTGGTACTTGGGCGATTCTTCAGTGGGCGAGTCTGATACTGATCCTCGCTGCTCTTGTTTGTAGCCTTACGATTCCCTTGCTCGCGAGGCAAACTGTGTGGAAACTGCATTTGTGGAAGTGGGAGGTGATGGTTCTTGCTCTTATTTGTGGCCGTTTGCTCTCTGGTTGGATTATTAGGATTGTAGTCTTCTTCATTGAGCGCAACTTTCTTCTTCGGAAAAGGGTCCTTTATTTTGTATATGGAGTTCGAAATGCAGTTCAGAATTGCCTCTGGTTGGGTCTTGTTCTGCTGACTTGGCATTATGTGTTTGATAAGAAAGTCGAACGAGAGACTAATAGCACATTCCTTCGCAATATTACCAAGGTTATCATCTGCCTGCTCTTAACGACTCTTATCTGGCTAGTGAAGACTTTGCTTGTTAAGGTTTTGGCCTCGTCGTTTCATGTTAGCACTTATTTCGATAGAATCCAAGAGGCTCTGTTCAATCAGTATGTGATTGGGACGCTATCTGGTCCTCCTTTAGTCGAAATTCAACAATGCAAGGAAGAGGAGGGTCATATTTTTGCTGAGGTTCAGAAGTTCCAGAATGCAGGGGCCAAGATTCCAAATGAATTAAGGGCAGCTACCATGAAGACTGCAAGTGGGAGAATAATTGGAGGTAGTGGCAGTAGTCTCGGGGGAACGAGGAAGAGCATGAGGCTCTCTGGAGGGCTGACCAAGAAAGAAAGCAGCAAGCAGCAAGATGCAATTACTATTGACCAGTTACATAAGCTTAATCAGAAGAATGTCTCGGCATGGAATATGAAGAGGCTGATGAAGATTGTCAGGAATGGGACGTTGACCACTCTGGATGAGCAATTAATGAACGAGTATGGAGAGGATGAGTCTGCAACAGAGATTAAGAGTGAGCTTGAGGCTAAGATTGCTGCGAGGAAAATCTTTAAAAATGTGGCTAAGCCTGGTTCTAAGTAAGTTCTGATATATACTTTCCCCTATATTGTTTAGTCTTATTCATAAGGTACCTGCATATCTTTTTTAGTTAGTTGATGATTGGTTTGTACTTCATGCCATTTGTATGCATGTGTTAAGGATTGTCAACAACAAAACAACAGAACCGTCCATAATCTTTCCATCCTTCTTTCTTAATAAGTAAATAGATTGTGTATGTAACATCTTTATGACTAGATTTATGTTTTACCTCTTTCTATCAACTGTTCACTAAGAATCACATGGGAGAAAATAAGGTAGAATGCTGGATGTTTGCTAGGAGCTTTGAGTATCATTGTTTAGGCCTAATGGAATCAAGGACGCTTTTAGAAAAGAGAGCTTGGAAAGTTGCAGGACCTTGTCATAATCCTATTGAAGTTGAAAACATCTGACAGTGTGCCTAGTAGGGTTAACTAAGTTATTAAGCTAGAGTATAAAGTACTAAGAAATGTATGAAGAGTGGAGGATTTAGACTTTGGTACCTACATCTACGAGCAAGGAAATATACATAGTTAGTGATCATGGAACTAAGCTTATTAGTCGTATTGATGATATTTGAGGGAGTATAATCAAGCAAAGACCAATAAAAACATGTGCAAGAACCATGTTCTTTTTATGCTAGAAAGGTGGATGAGTGTTTTTTATCCATCTAATTAAGCATGAGATTCGTCTAGCAAAAGTATAAAGATTACGGTTAGTTCCACATTTGATATTTTAATCAATACCATCTTTGTCTGTCTTCGCATCTTTAGATCTTTCACCAAGCTCAAACCATTTGTATTTCTCATTCAAATGCTTGGTTGTTGATCCAGTTGGGAGTTTGACGGGGATGTTAAACATAGCATTTCCTTATAGTTTTGCTTTACTGTTGGTCTTAAGGGACTTTTTTGTTCTTATTTTTCTCTTTAAATGCGCTATAATCTGTGCGTGCTTCTATATGTGCGCGCGCATGTGCGTGTGTGCAGATATCAGTGCGAATATGTGTGTCAATTATCAATTGATCAATAAAGATTAAAGAGAGACATCATTCCTGACTCTTGAATCAGACATACGCACACCAGTTCATTGTTGGAGATGAGAGGAACAGACATTTTAATCATCAAATTGTTTGGAGCATTTTTTTTTCCTCAGATTTTCATGCCTCTTGTAGATTGTCACTAAAATTCAAAGGAGTTAGTGACGCAAGGACATTTAGTGCTAAAATATGGGAAGTGTTAATCACAAGGTTTAAGCAAGTTAGTTTGACTATTATTAAGAATGTAAAATTTTAGTCAGCCTCAATCCACACCAAAACTCCAGATTTTTAGTGCAGTGGAAGGGACTTTTAAGATGGTAAGAGTAAACAGGATTCAAATCCCAGCGACTACAAATTTAAAGTGGATTCTTTAGAAAAAGATACTGCCTTGTGAGTCCGGATTTTGGCCCAAGAAAAGGACACTAATATGCAGGGTCATGTGATTATAAAATAATAACCTCATTGCTCACCACAACTCCGGAATTTTGGTGGAGTGGAAGGGAGGGACCTTCAACAGCTATTACTTGCTAGTTCATGCTTAGATTACAGGATGATCCCAATCTAGTTTACATGGATGATATTTATGATTTACCTGAGATCAACTGTTGAAGCTGCAGTTTTATCTTTGCTGCAGTACTGTTTTCTGAATTTGACATTATTCCTGCACATTAACATTGCACACTGTTAATTGACATTACTTCATCTGGGCTTTTGACATGTGTGATAGTGCTTTGTAACTATTAATATAGTTTTAACTTCAAAACTTCATCAGCTCTGCCTCAGAATTCTAATCTTCACCTGTTTTTGTCCCATTTTGATTACCAAAGACATAATTAACTTCATACTTGTAGGTACATCTACTTGGTGGACTTGATGCGTTTTATGAGGGAAGATGAAGCTCGGAAGACTATGAGCCTCTTTGAAGGAGCAGATGAGAGAGTAAGCAGAAGGTGTCTCAAGAACTGGGTGGTATGGAACTATGAATCTCTTTATCCTGTGTTTTTTTCTTCAATATTTTAATTGCAATAAATTTATTGAATAACTCTTTTAGTTTCTTACCATATTTGGAATATTTTACTATCATTTGGAATAGGTTAATGCTTTCAGAGAAAGAAGAGCCCTTTCTTTGACACTGAATGATACAAAAACGGCTGTCAATAAGCTCCATCAAATGGCAAATGTGGTTGTGGGCATCGTAGTACTTGCCATATGGCTTCTCATTCTCAACATTGCAAGCACCCATTTCTTTGTTTTCCTGGGCTCTCAAGTGCTTGTGGCTGTATTTATGTTTGGAAATACTTTGAAGACAACATTTGAAGCAATTATTTTCTTATTTGTCATGCATCCCTTTGACGTTGGTGATCGATGTGAAATTGGGGGAGTTCAAGTAAGAATGAAACTACTGGATTAGTTAAATAAGCGTCCTTTGCATAATCTTCTATAAATTACTGAGTGTTTCATCTCTTAAAAAAGTTCCTGACATGTTTCATGTAACATCAGATGATTGTGGAAGAAATGAATATTTTGACAACAGTCTTTTTAAGGTTCGACAACCAAAAGATTACATATCCTAACAGTGTGTTGGCTACCTTGCCTATTGGAAACTTTTATCGGAGTCCAGATATGGGTGATGCGATTGACTTCTGCATTCATGTTTCAACTCCACTAGAAAAGGTTGCTGTCATGAAAGAAAGAATTATAGGGTAAGTTAATCGCCACTTTTAGATCTCAATGTTTTTGAATTATTATGCCAAAGTTTAGGGGGTAGTACATCTGATTTGCCTTCCTGACAAATTCAGATGATAGGCAACTTAATGATTAACATAAGAAGTGTTTAGTAATAAAAAATATTTGATATGCATTTACTGAAAACCATGATTTTTGTATAACATATTAGTTTCCTTGATATCCTTATTTTTTCATTGCATACTTTAGCACAAAATGTGTATTGAATGAGATAAAAATACAAACCACATTAGCTGCCTTCTTGTTATAGATATCAAGTTTATGTTTTTTCTAATTTTGGTTTTAATTTCGGTTACTATTTGATCTAAGGTAAGTATTGCAGCTATCAATTTATTAGATTTTTTTGAGAAATTTATTTAGATCTTTTTAAGAAACATTTCAAAGTTTTAACCTGTGAACTTCATGCGAGAATGATTACTATTTTAATTACATTTTAACAATAAAAGGCTTTTATTGATGTGTCCCGGTGATATATTTTTCAGACCAAACATATGATTCAAGAACATGCAGTTTTGCATGCTTCTGATATAAGTATTTATGTTTTGCAACATCACCTTTTTTCTGTTGTTTACTCACTGGAGCATCTCCATCACTGACCTTTCATCCCCTGACACAAGAGGCAACATCACTAACACACTAAGAACAAAAAAGAAAACACATTGAATTTGCATGGTTTGGCTCCATTTACATTCATTGAGGGGAAAATTCACTGGATTCCATTCTGATAAAGATAAAAGACTATAGGTGATGCAGGGCAAGCTCACATGATGATGGTTTAAACCAAGGATGAAATTCACCAAGCCATTAATAGGATTCTCTCACCATCTCTTATTACATCTTCCTTAACATAGTTTCTCTGATCTTATATCAATCTTCCATAATGGAGTCTATCTTTAAACAATATTCCCCAAGCCATTCAGACCACACTTTTATGGCCTCCACACAAGAATTACTAATTGTGAACCAATTATGATAACTTTAGACATCCAATAAAATATCAAGATGACCCAATTAAAAGTCTGAATCAGATAGAGGTATTCAGTTTGAATTTGTACGACTTGGAAGTCGATTGAAATGTGCCAACTGGACCAAGTAGCCTGCATAAACCAACTATGCATGAGTTACCCGTCGTGTTTGAAAGCAAGTCCAAATCCCAAGTTCCTCACTTGACTTGCTCATTCCACCTCTTCACCTTTTTTTGTTGCTTTACTGGAAATTTAAAATCCTTGACCTCCCAACTGATGCCAATAAGTTTAGTACCCTGGCTTCTCTTTCTTCGTCACTGGTTTTATGACTTTGTTGTTTGTTGGAGCCTAAAAATACGACGACTGAATTTTATGATCACATGCACAAAATTATACATGAAAGGCAACTGGTTGAAGTGCAGATCTTGTACTGATATGAGTCCTGAACTCGAGCACACTTAAGTATGCCGCCGCTTCATGATTTCATCTGCATTATTTTGTTACTAATGCGTAATTGAAGATTCATTACTGAACTTCTTAACGAAACTTATTATCAAAATATAATGTTATCTTCATTAATCGTCTGAGTGTATCTATTATTGTGCAACAACTTCTACAGGTATATGGAAAGCAAGAAGGAGCACTGGTACCCTGGCCCTTCTGTTGTGCTCAGGGATGTGGATGATATGAACCGGCTGAGGATATCTGTCTGGATGCGACATCGTATTAATTTTCAGGACATGGGGGACAGATGGGATAAAAGAGAGCTAGTGATGAAGGAGATGATCAAAATCCTGAGAGAACTCGACATTGAGTACAGAATGTTGCCCCTTGATGTGAATGTTCGAGACATGCCTGCTATCACATCAACACGCGTGCCTTCCAATTGGACAACTTGCGGTTAGTACTTGTGAGTGATTTCTCTGGTATACGGTTGATTCAAAAGAAGACGACCCTTTGATGAGCTTTCAAAAGGAGATTGTATTATGCCAATTCTGTTCCGCCTCTCACAAGGTGGGAGTTTTCATAATTTCGCTGTTGTCCCTTTTGTTCTGCAAACAAAGATTATACATATTTTGCGGGTAGGTTGGGCTTGCGATGTGGATAGTGATTATGTATTAAAGTTTTTAGCGTATTATCTGCTGTAATGATAGTACATAGAGCTGCAGACTTCGTCGCAATTTCTATCTTCTACTTCACGTCAGTAATGTATATATAATTAGAATCATTTGATGCTGCTTTCCTCCATTTCATCTGAAATTCCTCGTGAATGGTGATTCCAGATAGAATGGGCTTGTATGATATATTTCATGATGTTTTAAGTTGGAACAGTGGTAAGAGTGAAATTAGGAGGAAATACAAAATAAGTATTTTGTTCTTATTGTTATCCACGTCTGGGTTTCAGTCACCTGCGCAACAACATAAGTTCGAGGTCATCAGATGTGGTTGCAATGCACGGTGTACGCCTATTTCTCCGCTAGTGAGTCTCATGAGTCATCGTGAACTGGCCATATATGAGTAGGTAATCAATTGACTCCGCCGTGTTGGACATTGTTGGGATTAGGCTAGGAGGGTTGAATAGGGTTGTGTCGAAAATTAAGTTATTTTTAAAAAGTTATTCAACAATCTAAGCAGAAACAAACAATCAAGCAATAAATTAAACGCAAACACATAATGTTTCGTGGTTCAATACGATGCCTACATCAACGGGCTTCACCCCTGTGACATTGATCCACTATTTTCGAAAGTACTGAACTCTTAAGTTTGTCAAAGCTCTTTGACCCGATCCTACCCGATTTCACAAAAGCATACACAAATACAGCTCTTAGATATTCTCACACTCAATCTATCCTAAGCTGAGAATTCCAGCCAGATTACTTCACCCTGATCTCTAGGTTTACAAATCAAGTTTAATTGAAAAAGAGTAAAGATGAAAATACGTCTCTAAACAATTGAGATGGTCTTCAGTAGATGATGCCGATGTCGCTGCAAAGATCCCGTATGAATTGTAGCGTGGACATCTTCTTCAGATCACAAAGAGAACCAAGAAGAAAAGCTCCAATCAATCTTTCCAATGAAAAACCCTAGCTTTCTATTCTCCAAACGCTTTGTCTTTTCTATCTTTCTTCCTCAATGTCTAATCTCTACATTAAGACTTCTAATATCATCAAGAAAACATCCCTAGGGATCCTTGTTTAGATGTACAAATGAACAGTTCAAATCGAATCCAAATCAAATCAGAAATATGAAAATAGCCGCCCGACCATTGATGGTCAAAGTTGATCATCGATGGTGCACTGATGATCATCAACGATCAGTGTTGCCATCGATGATTTTAACCTCTTTGGACATTTATATCATCGATGGTCGCAACAGATCATCAATGATCCATATGGTTGATTTTGATTATTGATGATCAATGTTCTGAAATTAACTACTGAGCTGATTTTCAACACTGATCTCCTTGTTCTTGTTCCGTACATGTATAAACTTGTCTTGGATCATCTCAAATACATGCTAGACTCAAATGAATGTTTGTTATTACTCAAACAAGTACGGATAACATCCTAACAATCTCACTTTTTTGATAATAACAAACTTGAAAATTGAAAAGACCACACTGAATTGTTTTAAATATATAGACAGTGAAAAGCACACATCTACTTTCATGATAAAATTAAAATATTATACAATGCTCCCTCTACATTTGTGCATACAATACAATGCTCCCTACTTTCATGATAAAATTAAAATATCATACAATGCTCCCTCTACATTCGTGCATACATGAAACGTGAAATACAGGTTTATCAAACTCCCCCTAAAACCAAGCTTGCTGTTCAAACAGAACTTTTAAAAAAATTTCATCAAAAAAAAAAAAAAAAGGAAAAAAAAAAAAAAAACACTCCCACTATTTTCCTTCTCCCATCTTCCACGTCTATTGCAATCATTTCTCATTTCTTCTCCTTTTGCTCCTATCAAAATAATAAACATGAAAAATACATATTATTGAATGAATTGACAAATAATATAATTATTTTCTCAATTAAATAAAGGAAAATGTTGAAAACTAATAAAGTCCCTTTCATGTAAGTATAAAATAAATTTGACTATACAAAATACCATAAAATATGAGGGAACATTATTGGATTAAAACATAAAAGGAGAACAAATACCAATGGGATTTTCATGTATCTTGTAAAATTCGCAATTCTAGGTTAATAATATATGAAAGAAAATATAAACTGAGAATCGTTTCAGTCAACTCATCATGCGAGATTAAGATATATATTCTAAAACAATGCCGTGAGCATGTTTAGGATAATAAATTAGAGAACTAATTAGTAGAAGTAAAATTGATAATCTATGCTTATCTTGGGTGGTTTGATAGGTTATGATTATGAATTTTAGAATGATTTTTTTTAAAATAGCCCATTTTTGCTAAATAATTAGCAAAACAGACCATTTTGCTAATTATTTAGAAAAAACGACATCTTTTCGGCCAACAGGCCAAAAAGAGGTCGTTTTCGTAGAAGAGGGTTTGAAAAACATACGGGACTACTAGTCCCGTATGTTTGCCGGCTAATTAGTGGCCACTAATTGGTGCCACAAAATCTACGGGACTAGTAGTCCCATGGATTTTGGCTAATGTTCTCAAAACGCAAACGAGAGGAACTATGTCTCTCCATATAGCGTGCCCCGTGCGTTTTGGAAACATTAGCCAAAACCCATGGGGCTACTAGTCTCGTAGATTTTCTGGGTCTAATTACTGGCCAGTAATTGGCCACTAAATATACGGAACTAGTAGTCTCGTATGTTTTCAAATGGCTCCCTAGCGAAACCGACCTCTTTTTGGCATGTTGGCCAAAAAGAGGTCGGTTTTGCTAAATAATTAGCAAAACGGTCTGTTTTGCTAATTATTTAGGAAAAATGGGCTATTTAAAAAAAAACTCCTTTTAGAATTAATATCTAGTTGTTTATTCTTTTCTTGAATGGAAATTTTTCTTGGATGATAATTTAATAAATTATACTTTCTTTTAGTAGTTTGATAATCTATTCATAGTAAATCTAAAGTAAAATATGATAAAAAGAGAGTAGTTCTTAAATCCTAAATGAAATTAACTAGTGGATTCAATTTTAGATTCCTATCTTTTCTACTTGATTTCCTCCATTTTTTTACTTATTTTGATTTTTCTCTTTTTTATTATTTTTTCTATTCTTGATTTTATTCTTTTCTATTTTTTTATTTCTCCTCCTTATTTATTCTTTATTTTCTTTTATTTGTTCACTCTCCTTCTCCACTCTTGTTCTCATTTTCTTTTATTTACAAATAATTACACACTCTCTATACCTCTACATGTTTGCTCCTCTTTGTCCAAACAAATTTCTAGAATCCAATTTAGAATTTTTCTTACACACCTTCCTCGTGGGATCGATATTGTAACTATATTATAACTTGATAGTTATCCTCTTACAACTTTAGTGCATTTTATTATGCCCCTAGCAAGGTTTTTGGCATCGTTGTCAGGGAAGGTACTTGTAATTAGGATTTTTCTATTTTGGTTCTTTGATTTGTGTATTTAATTATAAAGAAATAAATTTGAAGAAGAAGATTGAGGATTGAAGATTGAAGATTTGCTTAAAAAGGTGAGTCTTCTTTCTAATATTTTCAATTCCACCATTTAGTTAGTTTTTTAAAATTAGAGACAACTAGGAGCTAATTAAAATAAAAAAATTCTATTGTTGACCCTAATAAATTTCACCCTCCATTTAAATAACTACCAACAAGATAATAAATCTAAACAAAAGCTCTGTCTCGCATTTATTTATTTGTGGACCATAATTAAAAAAGAAAAATATTTTCTTTTTGCATCCTTTTATAGTTGTTTTTAATTCTTAGGGTTTGTATTGCATATAGTTAATAAGAATTCACGCAAGTGATTTAAACATTTTGATTTGACACACACTTGAAAATACTTTTAAGAGTAAAACCCATAATCAAGATAAGGTGAGAGATTTCATCACCCTTTACTTAGCCACAAATCACTAATTTCTCACTGCACAAATCCAAGCCTTTTAAAACTCATTAGACGTTGGTCTCTAAGGACTCAAGTTCATTAAGGAATAAGAAATCCTTAAGTGAACCGGTTTAAGTTTACTTGAATCCGTGTCTAAGGTAAGATTTAGGGATTGCGTAAGGCGCTCCGCAAGGAAAGAGATACTTAATTAGTCTTTAACCTCTCTCTAGTATTATCATTACTTGGCTAACTGACCAAGTAAACTTTAATCTTTTTACTCAATGAGTTTTTACTTGGGAGCTAGACTAGTTAAGTCTAGGTTTAATCCCATAATTAAGGGTGATTGTTTCAAGTACTTGCTCTTGATTTGTTTAGCTATATTTTTTTAATCCTTCCTCTTTTCTCTCACTTATCTTTTAGGTCTTTTATTTTTTTCCTTTATTAAAAAAACAAAAACATTTTTTTTAAAAAATTAACTTTTTTATCCTAGATCTTTTCCCCTAATTTTCTTTTTAGATATAAAAAAATCCAAAAAAAGTTTTTACTTTAGTGTATGCAAGTTTGGATTAGGGATAATACCAATCATGTAATTCGTGTTGAACTAATTTTTGAGACTAAAGAAATGGTAAATCTAAATGCACTAGTTCTTCAAGACATGTGTTATCCAACTAGGAATACAATCCCTTCTTGCATGATGCTTCCTAATATTAATGGAACTAATTTTGAGCTTAGATCTCACTTCATGAACATGCTTCCTAAATACTTAGGAAATGAATCCGAAGATGCATACATTTTTATATCCAGTTTGAGAAAGTTTGTCTTATGATTTAGATTAGGGAGTTATTTGAGAACGCGATTAAGCTTAGATGTATCCCATTTGCTCTTAAAGACAAATACAAGAAACAACTGTATAGCTTACCCACAAATTCTATCTCAACCTGGGATGAATTTGTTACTATTTTCTTGAAGAAATATTTTTAATTCATAAACCGATAAAGCTTAGAAACAGCATTTGGAATTTCAAGATAGTCCCACGAAAGTCATTTTGAAAGTATTTTGATAGGTTTAAGGATCTTTTTATCTAATGTCCTCACCATGGTCTAGAAAAATAGTGATTATACCAAATTATTTATGAAAGATTAGATTATTCTTCAAAAACTTTCTTAGAATATATGTGTCAAGGGGATTTTATGAAGAAAAATACTGATGAAGCTTAGATATTCTTTGAAAGTTTGTCTAAAAAAGCCATGTAATAGGAACACTGTGATGGAAGAGTTTCATCAGCTTCCCCAACTAAATCCAGTGGTCATTCCCTAGAGGCAAACATAGCCTCTAAAGTAAAAAGAGCTACGATCATGTGTAGGTTAGAAGCTCTTAAACCAAGGAACGAGTCCCAACTCAAATTAACCAAATTTCTACCCCAGGATATCATAATTGTCTTTTTCTAGCCCATGTTTCAGAGGAATTTCCTTTTTTAGAAAATAATCAACTACTAGGTCAAGTAAACGCTACAATCCAATATTCTAGGAATGATCCGTTTTCTCCAACCTACAATGCAGGTTGGAGAAATCATCTAAATTTTACATGGAATTAGGGAAACTTCTTCAAAAATCAAAACTTTATTTCCACTTCAACTCAATAATTTTCTAGAGGAAACACAGTTTCATCCAACACACCAAATAATTTTCAACAATCCAATTTGCCTTATCCAAACTAGCTTCCTCCTCATCAATCACTAAATTCTATTCCTCCAAATTTTGATCATGAGATACAAATGAATATCTTAGAAAAAGGTTTAGAAGCCATGATCAAAGCTTCTACACAGACCACCAACATGTTGACTCAGTCATTTAGCAGTCTGAATTCCTTCATGTAGACAACCGATCAAATACTCAATATTAACACTCAAGACATAGCTAGGTTAGAAATCCGACTTGGTCAACTAGCTAGTGCTGTGAGCGAAAGAGAGAAGAAAAAATTTTGAGTCAATCTATTACAAGTCCTAAGGACATTGGATCAAGTTTGACCTACTCAGCTCTGGAGAATCTAATCCATACACTACGGTCAGGGAAGCAGATAGATAATCTAGTTAGAATACTAATCAAGTTAGAATACCTCCGAAAAACTCTGTCTTCTTCTTCTTCTATTCAATATGTTGAACCTGAACAAATCCCTTCTCCTCCTAATAACTCTGCTCATCTACCATCCTCTTTTGATGACCAAGAACTTCAAACTAAATCCAAGCTTGATCTTGATAGATTTAACCTCGTTGCTCCTTTCTCAGATAGACTCATGCCTAGGAAAAGCTCTCGTCAAGTAGAAAAGATCTTAGAAACCTTTAAATAGGTCAATTTCAACATCTCTCTTTTAGATGCCATCCAAAAAACCTCATCTTATGTAAAATTTTTGAAGGATCTATGCACTAGGAAGAGAACAATTAATGTTTCAAAGAAAGTCGTTCTTGCTACCAATATTAGTGACATTCTCTCAAAGCTCATGCCTTTGAAACACAAGGATCCAGGTTGTCCTTCTATCTCATGTGTCATAGGGAATACCGTCATTGATAAGACACTTTTAGACTTAGCGACGAGTGTCAATTTGCTTTCTTATTTGGTCTTCTGACAACTTAGTGTAGGAGAACTTAAACTAACTAGATGCACCTTACAGTTAGTTGATAGATCTATCAAAATCTCTATGTGAGAGATAAATGATGTTCTGATTAAGGTAGGGGAGTTTAATTTTCCTATTGACTTCATAGTCTCAGAAACACATCCCGTTTTTAATCCTAAGGGACAGATTTTAGTCATTTTAGAAAGACCGTTCTTAGCCACTTTAAATGCTCTGATCAGATGACTATAGACCTTAGCATCTTTAATTTAGGGAAATAGCCGAATGATCCATCAGATCAATCCCTAGAAGTGAATTTTATTCAGGGAACAGCAAATGAAGAGTTAGAAGAAGAATGTGAGACAGACCTGAGTTTTGAGGAGATCTTTGGTGATGAGCTCAAGATACTACAGGAGTTAGATCAGAACTAGTCTTTGAGAAGGAAAGCAGTGAGTCATACACAAGTTTCACTGATCTCAGCTTTGAAGAACTCTTTGTAGAGGAGCTTAGGTTCCTGAAGATATAGAACAATCAACCTATCATGCTTTAACCATGAACCTTCGGTTTGAGAAAATTTTCAAAGAAGAACTGGTTGTGTTAAGTCAAACTTTCATTCAAATGGAACCAGAGTTCAAATTTGAGACCAGCATTTTGATTGATCGATACTAGAAACTCAAAATACATACCTACCTTCAAATGTTGTAAAAATATTTGAAAACCTCGAAATGTATAAAACTTAATCACATCATTAAGTTTATCATTCTAGACTTATTTAAAATTCAGAGTAGAATTTTCAGCAATAAGGTATGATTTGATATTGAGTGTGAGCTTTTCTTTTTCAATATTTTATTCTACATCTTTACTCTTTGTCTCATAATAATAAGAAAAAGAATTTATATAACTACAATGAAAAAATATTTCATATAGTTTGTATTGAGAATAATACAAAATTTAGGTGTGGTGGTAGAGATTAGTCATCTTTTCTCTTCATTTTACCATTTGTCTTCTTTTTATTTCATATTTTCTTTTCTTTTCTTTCCCTAAAAAAATTGTAACTTGCGAACTTGATAGAGGTAATTAATAATTGATCCACTTGATAATTTTTAAAATTTCTAATTCGTAGTTAGTTTTATATTCAAGTTATCTTTTAAGTTAAATCTAAATAATTTTCTTAAGAAAATTTTTCAAAGTAGTATACTTCACTAAAGGTCCTAACTTAGACTTTTAATTGAAATAATAAAATTTTTGCATGTTTACCCTAGAGTAGAAAACTTTTTTTTTCAAAATTCTCTTGATCTATATAT
>JBAKGM010000200.1:27932307-27965074 GCA_037177215.1 Asparagus racemosus
ATCTTCTAGAAGTTGCTAGGAGTATGATGATGACAATGAATGTCCCAAAGATGTTGTGGGGACAAGCAGTTTTGACGTTGTTCACTTAATCAATAGGATGCTTTCGAGTGTATTGAAATGGAAGTCTCCGCGTGAGACACTGAAGGGAGATAACGGGGGAACCCTACTATTGAAGGTGTTTGGCTGTGTGTGCTTTGTGAAGGACAACAGAACATTTGTTGGGAAATTAGACCCCAGGGCTGTAAAATGTATGTTCGTTGGATACTCTGCTATATAGAAAGAGTATGTCTGTTAGAGCCCAGTGGAAATATAGAAAGAGTATGTCTGTTAGAGCCCAGTGGAAAAAAGTCTGTTTGTCAGCATGGATGTGTGGTTTTGAGAGCTCGAACTATATTCCACATTGAGGGTAACTTCATCCTTTAGAGACTCGCCTAATAATGGAGGTATAAGGCGAGAGGGGGAGAATAGTGAGAGCTCACGGGGGCCAATCTCAATTTCGGTCCCTTACTCAGAGGAGCAGGAGGATGAAGACGAGGGGAGGAGGAGACAAAGGGTGCTAGGCCTACAGGTCAGGGGGAGTTATCTACAGCTCAAGGAGATTTGCACACATACAGAAGCAGGGGGAAGCAGTCAGAGGTGCCTACAGTGTCAGTGTCAGTCCCTCGTCCCGCTCTGCTCCAACGCTTGAGACAACCTACACCATCCTCCACTACAGGTGATATCATTCCTTCTACTCCTACCCCTCTGTCCACATTAGTATTCGTAAGGAGGACTACTCGCAGTAATGCAGGTAATCCTCCTAATAGATATGGTTGGGATCTTGCTCAATTTATTTCTTATTCTAACATATTCCCTTCACATGGAGCATTCATTGCATCATTAGATTCTGTTACTATACCTAACAACTAGCAGGTTGCTAAGAAGGACCCAAAGTGGAAGGCAGCCATGCACGAAGAGCTGGGAGCTCTCGAGAAGAATCACACATGGGAGTTGAAGACAATGCTAGCAGGAAAAAGAGCAGTGGGATGTAAATGGGTGTTTATTGTGAAGCAGAATCCAGAAGGGCAGGTTGAACACTACAAGGCACGATTGGTGGCAAAAGGGTATGGCCAGATATACGGCATTGACTACGATAAGACTTTTGCACCAGTGGCAAAGATGAGCACTGTTCGGACACTGCTCTCTCTAGTAGTAAATGGTGGATAGGGACTACACCAACTAGATGTGAAAAATGTGTTTCTTCATGGGGATCTAATGGAGGAGATGTATAGGAGATATCACCGGGATTTACCATAGGACAGACAGTGGGTAAGGTCTGCAGGCTGAAAAAGTCTCTGTATGGGCTAAAGCAATCTCCCCGAGCATGGTTCGACAGGTTCAGGAGGGCTATGGTTGGTATGGGATACAAACAGATCAATGCTGATCATACTGTGCTCTTTCGAAGAAGTGGGGACGCATTACTATGCTTGCAGTGTATGTAGATGACATGATCATCACAGGAGATGATGAGAAAGAGATTGCCCAGCTCAAGGTGAGATTAAGCAAAGAATTTGAAGTGACAGATCTGGGTCACCTTCGATACTTTCTTGAAATAGAGATAGCTCATGGAGCGGAGGGAATTGTTCTCTCCCAAAGGAAGTATGCACTAGATCTTCTTGCAGAGACAGAGATATTAGGGTGCAAACCTGCTACTACACCGATCGATCAGAGGTTCAAGCTGAGTGTTGAGGCAGGAGAACCAGTTAATTATGAGAGATATCAGAGGCTGGTTGGTAGGTTAATCTACCTGAGTCACACACGTCTAGACATTTCATTTGCGGTGAGCGTGGTGAGCTGCTACATGCATGACCCGAGAAAGGGTCATATAGACACAGTATATCAGATCCTAAAGTATCTGAAGAGTGCCCCTAGCAAAGGGCTGATATTCAGGAGGAGTGGTCATGTAAACATTGAGGGCTACTGTGACGCAGATTGGGCTAGCTGCGGAGATGATAGGAGGTCTACCTCGGGATACTGCATATTTGTAGAAGGTAACTTAGTCTCCTGGAAAAGTAAGAAGCAATCTGCGGTGGCAAGATCAACAGCTGAAGCAGAGTATAGAGCAATGGCTGTGGGGGTTGCGAAGTTGATGTGGCTGAAAAGCATGCTGGTGGAGCTAAAACTTGATCAAGGAGCTAAGATTAGGTTGTGGCGCTACAACAAGTCGGCTATCGGCATTGCCAACAACACAGTGCAGCATGACAGAACCAAACACATCGAGATTAACAAGTTCTTCATCAAAGAGAAGCTGAACAGTGAGATACTGGAGTTAGGCCATGTTCCAACTAAGGATCAAGCTGCAGACTGCTTGACTAAAGGACTTAGCTCAGTAGACCTAGCTAGAGGGTGTGGTATAATGGGCTTAATAGATATCTTTTCGCCCATCTTGAGGAGTGTTGAGAGTTGTTCCTTTATGTTGTTTAGTCACACATTGGTTAGGGACAAGGCTTTTTGTATTTGTAATATTATAAATAACACCTAAGAGAGGAAACTAACTGCCTCTCTCTAATTTCTTCTTTCAACATTTTGCATCTCAAAGCACTATTCATGCTGCAATGTTATTTGAATCTTAGAACATTGTTCCTGCTACAGTGCATGCAAGAGTTAGATTTTTGGGATTACTGATGGTCTAAGTGCGTAGTAGGGGGCAATTTACCCCCAACTTAGTGACTCAGCACGCGGGTGGTTCTAAGAGGATATGTAGTCAAATTTTGGTCTTTTACAAACTGTGCAAGCTAAAGTAAGATTATTTTACCTTGAAAATATTGTTTATATATCTACTATTTTTTTTATTCTTGCAGATGGTGATTTGAACCTTTCTCTGATGTTGATGTATATGATCAAACAGTTACTAACCTCGGTGCGAGTTTAGTTTCAAGGAAGCGAGGCTCGCCTTCTCTCCTAATGCCCGGTGACGTTGCTCCGGTCAGGGGGTTCGCCTACGCGGAAGTACCTGTAGAAGGGTTGGAGTTGGGATCTCCGATGGTCCCTCCGACGATCAAGTCAGTATCCAGAAGAAGAGAAAATGTGTAGAGGAATTGACTGAGAATAAATCACTTACCTGTTAGATATTTTTACTGCTATTTATATCTAGGGTTCGGAGGGTATTCTTGTCTTTTATGAGATAGCTGCTGAGTCAGCCCCTTTCTCCACGCGTCGTGAGATTATTAGGCCAGCTCCTGTACACGCCGGCCACAGTAGTATGTCTCTGTCACAGTAGTATGCGTAGACAGGTGTCAAGCTGTGAGCGTACAGAGAGTCGGCAATGTCTATTCGCCATAAATGGGATGGGATTGGCGGCGTCTGTAGTAGCATAGGTCCGAGGTACCTTAAATACCGTGAGGGATGGTGGAGTAAAGGGGGTTGTCAGCACATTCAATGCGATAGTGATGGATTATCGGGTGCAAACCTCATATAGCCGTCGTCTAGGTAGGGGACCACGAGCGACGAGAGGGAGAAGGGAGTCAAGGCCTATAGGCTGGCTTGAGATATCCCTCTGGAGTCGCTAAGAGTGATTGGGCAGAGCGGGCGACCGTCGCCGCCTTTCGCGTCGTCCATGGGTCTCTAGGGAGAATGGTCGGCCGGGCGGACGACCATTGACGCCTTTCGAGTCGTCCATGGGTCGCTAGGGAGAATGGTGGGCCGGGTGGACGACCATTGACGCCTTTCGCGTCGTCCATGGGTCGCTAGGGTGAATGGTCGGCCGGGCGGACGACCATTGACGCCTTTCGTGTCGTCCACGGGACGCTGTAGGGTCGGCGGTGAGCGTAGGTCGTTGCCGCCTTCGGTCGACAGGCGGACGCATTTATTCAAGCTGACACTTTGCTTCCCTCAATCACTTGTTAGTGGTTATGACCATAACATCTGACATTTCTCAAATATAAATCTTTTCTGGTTCTTTTAAAAAAAATAGATAAAACTTGCTTGTTAACTGGTTTGGAAATTCACTCTATAAATAGTAGTAAAAAAATTTGTCACTGAAATTTTTATAAATAGTTATACATAAAAACCATATTATCAATTTAATGACAGATATACCTCAAAAAATAATACATGTAGCATCGTGTGGATTTAATACTAGCTTATATTTTAACGCGGAAAGATACAAGAGCATGCATGCCTAATCCCATACTTCAAATACTTTAGCAATCACATAGTAACATAAACAAAACAAAATACATCTAACATTATAGAATATGCAAAATGTATGAATATGCTTACACTATATGCTAACTTAAAAACTTTTAGTATATTATTAATAGCTCAAATATATATAAGTTTTATGTTATTTTACCTAATCGGTGATAAAATATTCTGAAAAATTATCAAATTATGCATCTTCTGTTCAGTTTGATAAGCATTTTTAAGACATAATAAAAAAGAATTTCTTTTAATTTTTCTTAAAATATGTAAGATTAACACAAAAATTCAGTTATTCAAATCCTGTACATTGATTTCCTCATTAATGTGACGCCGACGTGTTGTCGTGACTTGGGTCCAAGGCGGCCGTCCTGCGTGGAAGGATAGCTGGGCCGGCTTGCAGACGCCCATGGTGCCGTCCCTGCCGTGCGCGAGGGTATTGAACTAGTGTGGTTATTGGCTCCCGCTCGTGGCGGGGGCCGACCAGCGTGGTCCTTCATGTCGTCCACGGGAAGGGGAGAGGAACTAACGTTGCCTTTTGTATCGACCATGGAGAAGAGGACGACTAGTACTGCCTTTCGTGTCGGCCACGAAGAGGGGGCCGGTTAACACCGCCTTTCGTGTCGACCACGAGAAGGGGGACGGCTAGTACCGCCTTTCGTGTCGGCCACGAAGAGGGGGCCGGCTAACACCGCCTTTCGTGTCGGCCACGAAGAGGGGATGACCAGTATCACTTTCCGTGTCGGCCCCGAAGAGGGGGTCGGCTAGGGCGGCAGCTCTTCCTCCCGGTTCGGGCGGAACGACAAGATGGAACAGCAGCTGGGGTGAGGGCCCGGGTTATATGGCGGAGTTCTCGCTGGCGTGCTTAGGTCGTACTTCGCTGTCGTCTGGGAGGGACGCCTTATTCCCCCTAATCATGTGGATTATCCTCAGTGAGGGTTCAGGACCATAACAGCACTATACTCACATATTAATCATCTCAACAGTCCTTGCAAAGTATCATGTTTCCAATGCTAAAATCTTTATGTTTAATACTCAAATCATTATGTTTCTTAGCAATCAAGTTCATCTCATCAGATGCCATGGTCAACAAAATAAATTGATTAGGAATATTTTCTAAGCTATCCCTCTTATATAAGCTACAAATTATGATCCATCTATATCTCATTCATCAATTTGAAAGATAGTGGGCAGATGAAGAATAATAAAGTTATTATTATTATTATTTAGAAATTGATTTTTTGTAAAATATATAAATTTCCAAGTGGTGGATTTAGTGACGAGGGATTTAATATGGTATATAGATATAGACATGTACTAAAAAGAATTAAAATTGTAGTTAGCTGATGACAGCTCTCATGTTCCCCGCGCTCAAATTTGAATAGGTATAGGTAAGGACCGTAAGGTTACGTGAGATCCAAATTAATCAAGATCTTATCAACAATAATTAAAGGAGGAGATCCGTGACCCATGGATGTGAGTAATTAACTTTTTTGAATTAAGTTAGAGAGTAGGATTTTTTTTTTCATATATGAAAATCTACCTCATTCATGGATGTCAATTTTTTTTAAAAGCCACTTTACACTTATGGTCGGTGAGAATTGAATCTGAGTAGCTTTAATATTATGTTAAAGGATCACGTTAGTGTACTAAAACTCCGAAAGACTCAAAGAGCATAATAATATATATATAATATTTGAAATCAGTCTTATTATTATCTGTCGGTATGGTCTTTTTAACCAGTGCTCCTTGGTATATAATAGAAATAAATTAACTAAATGTTGTGGTGTTCATGAGTGTTGGGGAAACTGGGGCCCGATAGAGCAGGGTCGCAACGAAAGTAGTGCGGAAATAATAAAGTTGAACACACAGATTTTTACGTGGAAAACCACCTAAATGAATTTGGCGTAAACACTACGGATAAGAATAGAAGAATCCACTATGAGGAAAATTTAGGAGTTACAATCTCTCTTTACAATGAGAAACTCTCTCTATTTTTCTCTCTCCCTCTTTTTCTTCTCTCTCCCTCTTTTTCTTTTCTCTCTTAATTGGAGACACTGGGATTCTGGGATGAAAGGGGCCTATTTAAAGGGGAGCTTGGGGTTGGTGAGCACTATTACTACAGTATTGTACTGCTACATAATAGTGAGTGTAGTTGGTAGTTACTGTAGCAGGATAGATATTTCCTGTAGGTTTGGCTGCTTAACTTTTCTTCAACAATGAGAAGCTACAGTGTTGTCTTCATTAGGCGTTAGCCCTACATGAACCAACCCATTAAATGCCCACCAACTTCCTGCCATTCTCATTTACTTCATTGGGTCCTCTAATTCTTGATATGAACATACTCTATTAAGGGAAAAAAAAATTTCTATAAATAGCAAAGGAGAGGATATAGGAGAAGGGCATCGAGTACAGAAAACTAAGAAGTAGCGAGCAATAATTAATTTGGGGGCAAAATGAAGAGGAGTGCAGCAGCAATTCTGGCGTTCATGTTTGTAGCCATTGCGCTCTCGGCCGCTCGATCCAACGCTCGTTCCCATCCCAATGGTGTTCTCAAAACCATCGGTAGAGTAGTCGTACTCGACTTTAATTGTATTTTTTTTAATCTCTAGTTGCTAAAGATCTAGTCGTCATGCTGTTGATTAATATTACAGAACACAAGCCTCAACGACGACGACATTGACTTAATTCCCTGCGACCAATGTAGCATTTGCACATTGACATTGCCACCGCGTTGCTTATGCGAGGATGTGACTCTCCTATGCCGGCCAGGCTGCAATAGATGCGAGCCATCGTTTTTTCCTATCGGTTTCCACTGTCGGGACCTTGCCTACTACGACTGCAAGAACCACGCTCATCAGTTCGCCAAGCCTATTACTACTACTCCCGAATTTATCAACTGATCCGATCCATCTACTACATATATATGCTGCTGGCTAGCGCAGCTTACCATCTATGTTTACTGCTTAAATAAGAGAGGAATATGCCAATGAATGATTGTACGTGAATGATGCTATTAATAAATGCTAGCTATCCATATCTCTATCTATTTAAAAACATGAGATCGAGGAACGGGAACTATCTGGTTGAATGTTGCTGTTGTACATCAAATTCTTTCCTACTGCAACGTATAAAAATGATGACTGTGAAGGATCTCCGCATAACAAGATACACTTCCTCAATGTTTTCAATAAAAGTGACTTGATAATTCATGAGACGAGAATTTGAAACATTGACTTAGTTCAGGACGTCTTCACTTCAATTATCACTGATGCTATTCTGAGTACAAATATGGTGAATTTGGGTCATGATAGTGAGTGAAAGGGCGATGGATTGTAGCGGTTAAGATTCTTTAATGTAGTTTTTAACTCAAATGCAGCCTACATTATGTCTCTGGGACGATAGTTTGTCGGTCGCATTGTCGTCCATAGGTGATAAACATATCATCAAATTTATCACAAGCGCGAAGCGAATCCCTCCAAGAGTCAAAATTTTTATCTGGAGTCTATGCGAGATGTACTAATTCGAGATGGTATGCAAACTCCAAGAATTGTCCATTATGTGAGACGGAATCGGAGACCATAGCCCATTGTTTCGTAAATTGTGCTTTGATCAAGGATTTATGGGCCAGAACAGCTGGCGCTTTTTCTTTTGTACCGTCAGCTCCTACTTCTGCAAAATGGCTAGAGTTGTGGACAGAATTCCTCTTCTCATCATCTTAGAATGGTCTACAAGCGTTAGTTTTTGCTTCCACTGTGACTCGGTTTGCTTGGAAGACAAGATGCGATATTGTGTTTTGAGGTAACAAAAGATCAATTGCGACCACATTAATTACGGCGGAGGCTTATGCACAACAACACCCTCCTAAGATGACTGTTACAAATCCATGTCTCAACTTGCCATCGCCTCGTCGATGGTTATTACCCCCGCAAGACAAAATCAAGATCAATGTGGATGCAGCTATCCGCTCTGATGCCTCAACAATTGAAGTTATTGCCAGAGACTATTTGGAATCTAAATTGTTTTCCTTCAATGATTTTGGACCTCCACCATCGGCCACTGTAGGTGAAGCAAGGGCGATCCTCAAGGCTATCCAAATTGCAAAAGTTAACGGCTAGATGATAATTCAATTGAACTTGATTCTTTAGGCCTCGTCCGTATGCTTCATGGGGTCATTCAAATCCCCCAAGCTCTGATCCATTTGGTGGGCATTTGTTGGTAACTGTTTAAAGATATCACAAGTATATCAGTTCAACATGTTATAAGGTCGGGTAACAGTTGCGCCCATAGCCAAGGTCAATTTTCTCTCGGATGTAAATGTACATGTCTCTCAGATCTTTTTGGGGGTCCTAGTTGTATTTGTAACTAAATTATCTATGAAGCAATATATTAGAATCATACTATGGGATTCTATCTTTCTCAAAAAAAGAAATAAAATAAAATAAAATAAAATAAAATAAAAATCTGGACATAAACTGGGCAACTTCAACGTGTTAGGTTTGTACCCAAACTCATCTGAACCTCACAAATACTTTGCTTTAGAAAGTACAAAACCCACGAGTCTTCATATATAAACAACAAAGAGACTTGTTCTCTCTGTGTTGTTGCTAGTTGCTGCATCTAATCTCATCTTGGAAGTCACATTATATATACAGGCTTCTAATCGGTGACCAAGAGTTTGTTGCATGAAGTAATTCTTAGCCATATAGGATAAGAATTCTAAACAACGTGGACTTTGTGATTCCCTATCTCCTTAGGGGCTGTTTGATTCAGTTCCTAAAAAGATAGGAAATAGAATGTCTATCAAGAAATCAAATCCTTGATTCTGATTAGTACCTTGGAATTGCTAATTTTTCATCTAGTTCAACTCGATAATAGAAGATCTTAGAATTTGTAATCTCATGTTTGGTTTAGACCCTGAAAAATTAAGAAAGTAAAACTATAAAAGATAGACATAGAAAAGAGGGATAGAGGGAATGTTGAGGTGGCATTTTTCCACCCAAAACCTCTCCAAAAGTTAGGATCTGACAAATCCTAAAATTTAGTTGCTTTTTGCATTATGTAGAAACATTTTCTTTAAAAAAAATTTCTAAACAAACAAAGTACATGGAATCTTGTTATACCAAAAGTATTTTCTAGAATTGCTTTGCCACCCCAAAATCCTAGAATTTTAATTTGAACCAAACAGTTCCTTAAGCAACTAACCAATAGGAATTCAAATCCTATCATAAATAGGATTAACCAACTAATCCTTATCATCGAACACGAACTCTAGGCCAACTTCACAAGCGAGTCAAGCCCCAATTTGGGTCCGGATAATTCCAGCCTCATATTTGAGTCACAACATAACATGATATCAAAGGATTTACATCATCTTCACTATTAAAAAGTAGTGGAGAAACCAATTTTTTTTGTTAGCTGTTGATTTGTTTCGCGGATAGTTGTGATTTGGCTTTGGGTGTAAATTAGAAATAAATGCAATTCATGGAGTATAGTGAATGCTAGATTTAGAATGGATCATAACTACTCAGTAAACAAATCAACGAATATGATAAAGTATTAATCACTCAACTACTTCTTGGTGGTGGAGAGGATCCCGATTCATTAATCGCGCCCTGGGAATTGTTATATCATCCACTATCAATAGGGTAGGTATATGTAGTATATAGTTTGGTGAGATCTTAATGAAGAATACCAAAAGTGGATACATACAATTGTAACCCTATTAATATTAGAGGCCGACGCAGCACATGCGACCAGTCCCACAATACAGCGACCATCACGCGGCTAATAGATATGTATACACACAATCGATCGGTATTATTAGATATATAACGCAGGTACATATTACCTGAGTATGCTCTCGTGTTTCATGAGTGTTTGATCGATTAGGCATCAGCCCCCACACGTACGTACCAACCCAGTAATTAATTATAAATGCTCACCAACTTTCAGCCATATTCATTAATTAACTAATTGGGTCCTAGAGATCTAATCATTGAGATATAGTCTACAATTAAATAGCCAAGGAGAGCACATGCAGTCGTAGCATGGCACAGATCAATTAATTAAGCCAACTAGCTAGTTAAGCAAAATATATGAAGAGATGCGCAGCAGATAACAAAATAGTTTAACTCCCGGATTTTTCATAGTCAAACCATCCTTAAATTAACAAAATAATTTAATTCTCAGGTTTTTTTTCATAGGTAAACCTTCCTCAAATTAGGTCTAATTTGTCATTACCACCTCTTATTACCCGAGATTCAAAAAACACAACCCTTATATGTCATTGCGTCTACATATTATCGCTTAAGTACACTTTCGTCAAATTTCTCCATTAATAAAAGGGGTTTTAAGAGAAACCTTCCTTAAATTAAGTAACATTAATTTCATATTACCATCCTTAATTATCTAAGTTTTAAAATCCTCATTCTGTCAACATACTACCACAATTTTATCTTAAAAAGTATTATTTAACGTATTTACCAATGCATCTTTGTACACGTGTCTTGTACTCGTGTTTATCTCCTCTGAGAAAAGGAGCCAAGAAAGCCCTGATAGAGTTTACGGGGATGTAATTAAGAGTCGGCGGAGAGAAATTAACCAAAGGCGTATAGTCTATGTAGGGCAAAATTAACAGGTTGGTATATTTTGTGGGCTCTAAATAATAGATTGATATATTTTCTTACTTTAACGATGATATGATATATTTTATAGACCAGGGAGATAAATACTCTTATTTTTTTGCCGGAGCTAAAATTCCGACCAAATAGAGTCACGTGAGGTGTCACGCGCGTTCGATATGACTGCCAACTTGGATTTTTGCTCAAATTAGGGTTAAAAAATGAAGCGTCACGTGAATCTGACGTGTCTGCCAATATTGGATGGTACATAGTTGGGATCATTAAAATGAGTTGAAAGGGGATTTTTGCTCAAATTAGAGATAAAAAAAGTGAGGATTCAAATTACCCTAATCAAATTAACCCTTGGAAGAAGAACACCCTCAATTTTGACCCGAACTATTTTTAACCCTAATTTGAACAAAAAATCCCTTTTTAGCTCATTTTAATGATCTCAATACCATCCACGTTGGTAGCCACATTGAACGGACTCAAACCTCGCGTGATCCTATATGACTAGAATTTTGGCTCCGACCAAAAAATAGGTGTACTTGTCGCTGTGATGCATAAACTATATCATATCATCACCGGAGAAAGAAAATATACCAATATATCACATAGGGTCAACAAAATATACCAATATAATAAATTTGGCCATCTATATACTTTTATATAATGCAAATATATTAACTAAAATCCTCTCAGCTTGTTTCATGAGCCAGCTAGCTAACAAGTATAAATGTCTTGATTGAACATCAACCGTTCATCAACTACTCCTGTGCAACCTTTGTAAATACCCACCACCATCCTGCCATTCTCATTGAGTATATAGTGCATGTGCATCTCTTGTTCCCCGTCTACAAATGGAGGTTGAAGCTAGCCAAAAGGAATCACGCACACCAAACTATAGAAACATTAATTAATTAATGGCAAAGATGACACCTCCTCCTTTCCTGATATATCCTCATCTCAGGCCTTGCCATCACAACACAATATTGCTCGGCGGATGACGTTCTCCTCTCCGGCGATGGGATCAATTGCCCCAACTAACCCAAAAAAGAAGCATAATCAGTATTGTTGATGTATATAATCGAATAGTCACTAACCTCAGTGTGAGCTTAGCTTTTAAGAGAGCAGGGTCCGCCTTCTCTCCTAATGCCCGATGACGTTGATCCGGTCAGGGGGTTCGCCTACAAAATAGTACCTGTGGAAGGGTTAGAGTTGGGATCTCCGGTGGTCCCTCCGACGGTCAAGTCAGTAATGGAAGAAGAGAAAATGTGTAGTGGAATTGACTGAGAAAAAATCACTTACTTGGTTTGTTGTTCTTACTATTATTTATACTTAGGGTTCGGGGGCATTCTTGTCTTTCAATAGACTGCTGCTGAGTCAGCCCTCTTCTCCACGTGCTAAGAGACTATTGGGCCAGCTCCTGTGTGCGCCGGCCACAGTAGCTTGTCCCCGTCACAGTAGCATGCCTTACAAGTGTCAAACTATGAGTGGACCGAGAGTTGGCGTTGTCTATTCGCCATTAATGGGATGGGATTGGCGGCGTCTACTGTAGCATGGGTCCGAGGTAGCTTAAATACCGTGAGGGATGGAGGAGTGAAGAGGGTTGTTAGCTCATTTAATGCGATAGTGATGGATTGTCGGGTGCAGGCTTCAGATAGCTGTAGTCTAGATGTAGGGACCACGAGTGACGAGAAGGGGGAGTCAAGGCCGAGTGGCCGACTTGAATTATTTCTTGAGTCGCTTATGGTAATTTGATAGAGTGGACGACCATCACTGCCTTTCGCGTCGTCCATGAATCGCTAGGGCGAATAGTTGGCCGAATGGATGACCATCACCGCCTTTCGCGTCGTCCGTGGACTGCTAGGGCGAATGGTTGGTCGAATGGACGACCATCACCGCCTTTCGCGTCGTCCATGGACCGCTAGGGCGAATGGTTGACCGAATGGACGACCATCATCGCCTTTCGCGTCGTCCGTGGACTGCTAGGGCGAATGGTTGGCCGAATGGATGACCATCACCGCCTTTCGTGTCGTCCAATATGTTGTGAGGGGGGCGGTGAGCGTAGATCGCTTTACATGCCGGTCGGGGTGGTCTGCGCTGCCCTCGGTTGGCAGGCGGGTGTGTTCATTTAAGTTGATATTCTGTTTTCCTTTTTAATCACTTATTAGTGGTTATGACTATAACAAATCGTAATTGGTCTATGAATGTCATATGATCATGGTTCATGTCAGTATCAGTGTCTTGTTTAGTTTTGGAAGCTTTATGAACTCGTCTAGGTTAGTGCAGGATTTTGCACTTACGAAGATGCCTCTTTTGCATGATTGGCTGATTAGCTAATGTCTTGAAATCATAAAACTTGCATATACCTGATAAACCCTAAAATTATATCATCAAACCCTAATTTCATATAAACCTTAATATCAGCAAAAATTAGGGTAACATGTACAATTATCATCAAACCCTAATTTCATACAAACCTTAATCATAAAAGCTTGCATATCATGTTCGAATTCAATAAGGGGTCGATTTTTTGATCTAATAATTAAAAGCAATATCTGTTTTTTAAGTTTTAAGAAAGAGAGAGAGAGAGAGATCGGAAATACTTGTGAACCAAGGAGAAGCGAATAATTTGAGAGAGGTGAACTGATGGAGAGATATGCATAATTAGTGGGATAATTATGGCAAATTATCCCAAATTACAAGCGGCAGCGCTTCAATCTTTAAAAACTATTTAACTATGCGTACTGAGCCTCTACTTTCGGAACAACTAAGATTGGAAGATGTTAAACATGGTACCGAATTAGATACTTGGAAGGATCTTAACCATAAACACGGATCTAAAAATGCCCGTCCCTTCTTCAGTTCATCGAGGGCCCAAATCCCTCTCTCCTCCCCCCAACAATGGCCTTACCCTCCTCTCTCTTGCTCATCTCCCCCAAGCTCCCCAAACTAGCTCCAAAGCCCCTCTCCATTCGCTCTTCGTCGTCGTCGTCGTCGTCGTCGTCGTCATTCGACCTCCGAAGCTACTGGTCGACCCTCCTGACCGAAATCATCGCCCACCTCGACTCGGCCATCCCCCCCGGCTACCCGGAGACCATCTACAGGTCCATGCGCCACTCCGTCCTCTCCCCGGGGGCCAAGCGCGCCGCTCCCGTGATGTGCGTGGCCTCCTGCGAGCTCCTCGGCTCCCCACGCTCCTCCTCCCTCCCCGCCGCCGCCGCCCTCGAGATGGTCCACGCCGCCTCCCTCGTCCACGACGACCTCCCCTCCTTCGACTCCTCCCCCTCCCGCCGCGGCCTCCCCTCCACCCACTCCCTCTTCGGCGTCGACATCGCCCTCCTCGCCGGCGACGCCCTCCTCCCCCTCGCCCTCCACCACCTCACCTCCTCCCCCCCTCCACCCTCCTCCGCGTCGTCCGCGAGGTCACCCGGGCCGTCGGCTCCGCCGGCATGGCCGCGGGCCAGCTCCTCGACCTCGAAGCAGAAGAGGGAAAAGAACTGAAGTGCGAGGACAGTGTGATCCGCATCCTGGAGAAGAAGTTCGGGGAGATGGCCGAGTGCTCGGCCGTGTGCTGGGGGCTGATTGGCGGGGCCACGGACGAGGAGGTGGAGAGGCTGAGGAGGTACGGGAGGGCGGTCGGGGTGCTGTACGGGGTGGCGGATGATGTGCTGGTGACGGAGGGGGAGGAGGGGAGCGGGATGAGGAGCAACGCGAGCGTGGTCGGGGCGATGGGGATCGACGGGGCGATGGAGGTGGTGGAGGAGCTGAGGGGGAAGGCCAAGAGGGAGCTGGAGGAGTTCGGGGACAAGTATGGGGACAGGGTGCTGCCGCTGTATAGCTTCGTGGATTATGCCGCGGAGAGAGGGTTTCTTGTTGAGGCCGGAGAGGTTGCCGCTGCTTAAACCGATCAGTGAGTTCTTTATTTTTTTTTTTTTTTGTTGATGAATTTGGAGTACGATGCATTGTAGCTGTTGTTTGTTGAGTGCTAATAAGTTCAGTGGATCTTAATCTGTATCTTTGGCTATGATATAGAGTGTTTACCTGATCAATGAATATGCTGTTAATTAGTTTTTCTCCAATGACCTGTGCAGAGTTGATGCTAAAGAGCCACTTAAAAGCATGAACATTGATCATTCGAATGGAAAACTTTGAAGGATACTTGTGAGGAAAATTCAAATGATTCACGACTCATAAAGATAATAAAGGTTTAGAAAAAAAAAAACCAAACCAACCAGTGAAAATGCAGCACGATGTTTTGATTTTCAGGTCTCATATTGAAGATTAGAACTCATCTGTACTGCTTAAAGCTATAAGTTGTTTAGAGACAACAACCATACAACAAAGCATAGATACGCATGAAAGAAACGACAAACTTACAACAAAGCAACTGTACCATACACATATAAGAAACTCAAAGCTATAAAGTTGTTTAGAGACTAACTCTGCTACTAAGAGAAACTAAGTTCTCAGGACTGAAACTTCAAACATACACTGCTAAGACCTGTCTAAAGTTTGAATGCTCATTTATGCCTTCTACCTCCCAGCTCAGTTACACCAAACTTGAGTACGGGAACACTAGAAAACTTCTTCCAAGTCCATCCTTCAGCTTTGAAAAGTCTTCACCATGTCGCCGCCTCTTTTAATTTGACAGTCTCCTTTATGGCTTCAGAACCCGCAACACCCCCCTAGGTTGCGCGAGCCCCATCCTTTCCTTGTATTCTTGTAACTCTCTTCTGTACCTTTCCTTGTCTCTCTTCCCGTAGTCATCATACACCTGCACAAAAGATAGCGAAGCAAATGAAAGCAGTTTAACAAATTCACCACAGTGATGCATTTCAAACTTTTAATAAATTGCTTACCCTCTTTTCTTCCTCAGTGAGTTTGTTCCAGGAGTCACCGATCATTTTGCTGTACTGTCTTTCCTTGTGAGGGTGCTGGACTTTGAGCTTAGCATGCTCCTCGGCAAAGAAAAAGTTATAAGCACTCCTATTAGGTTTCGGGTGATCTGGTGCTCGGTTCTTGTACTTCTTTCTCCTTTGGGAAGAACGAGTTTGAGGAATATAAGGATCAATAACATTGGATGGAGATTGTACCGGAAGGGGATTGGCTCCTGATGTGGGGTAGTTGGATTGATGGAGAGAGGAGTAAGCTGCATCCAGAGGGTGAGCATGATACAGAACCCCATGAAGGACTTCGGTCCCAACCCGGACAGATACAAAATAACCATGCTCGAATTTACCATCTATTGTTCCCGACACTGACAAATTCTGAACCCCTGAAAGCAGCGGTGCTTGATTTATTATTACAATGTGATATTAGGGGCAAGATGAAACTACTGATATTGGATATCAATTGTGACCTCATTTAGCAAAATGAGTTACCAAGAGATAGATGTGGTGAGATCCATATTGTCCGGGGTGAATTGCACCTCTAGTGTATCTCTTCCTCATTTCCCTCACCTAATATCCATTTTTTTACTAAGTATTATTAATTTTCTCACCAGTTGATGAACTTCCAGCCAAAGTCGGGATGATGGGGAGAGGACCAGATGGCGTTGCTTCTTGATGGCCATCTGCATTTGAAACAGCAGAGCGTTCCGCTATAACATGAAAAAGAAAAGGTTGAATGAGGTTAATCTTCCATAATGAGAGAGGGAGAGAGGGAGTGCGCATGTCACCAGTTGGAGTACTCTCTCCTGATGTCGGGGCACTTGCAGCAGAATGAGAACCCAAAACTCCATTTGCATCTGCCTCTGGAAGAATGGATGGACATGAAAAGTTTTTTTCTCCCCAGGTTAGTTACATTATAAAATGGATTATATAATGTGAACCCATTCTCTACAGTACAAGCTCATCAACCAAAGAAAGAGGAAAATGAGACTCACGGGTTACTGTTTTGCCTTCGACGATAGCAGGAGCCTTAGCAACATAACTGGCTTCTCCAAGTTCATGGCCTTTGATAGCGCAAGGGATTGCAGGCATCACTTAATAAGATAAAGAGAGGAAATACAGGTGAAATCAAGATAGAGCTTATTATAGTGTTGTTTATGTAATGCAAATGAAGTATCCATTCAACACATTTTATAGTCTCAGTAAATGTTGAGGACATGCAAGTTTTTAAGGTTAATATAAGTTATTGATAATTGGAACAAGAAAATTTTGGTTTATGCATTAGATCTTTATTCTGATAAAATGCTACCAGTTCTTTCCAAAAAATGAAATGAGTGAGGAGTACGATATGAACAGAATCCAGTGCGGCGAGGGATTTACAAGGTAGCATTCACAAAGTCAATTAATGCTGGTACACCGTATAATAATCCAGTAACACAAACATCACAGGGATTCACTAATTTTTTCTTCACAACCCAATTCTGGTAAACTGAATAGTTACAATAATACATGCATCCGTTTAAACCTCGCCAAATTTCAAGGAAAGACTATCCAGCCAGATACAGGTGAGTGGTGATTGATTGCTTCGTTCAAAGTAGAGTTTTTCAAATTGTTCCATCTCAATCTGGAAACTAGTGGATATGAAATATTCACATCTGACCCAAATCATAACGACTCTAGAAGATATTCTGGCATACAAATTACACTAATATGTGCATGATTGAGAAAGGAGAAAGGGGGAGTTGGAATTCACCTGTTTGAGCATCATCCAAAGTTAGGGGAGCTGCAGCAGAAGAGGAACCTGCGAGACCATTAATATCAGCGTTTGGATGAATGTAAGAAAAAGTTTAGTTTTTGTGCAACTACAACAGAAGTTAACTCACTCCTACATTTCAAGTAAAATTAGGAAAGGGATCAATGGATCTCACCAATTGCTGGTCTGAGTCCAACAGGAAAAGGAGCTTGAGGGGCATTATCGACTGACAGGCACAGATGACCTTCTCGAGTATGAGCTGGTGCTGGAACCACTGGAAGAATCGAAAAGAGCAAAAGATGGTGAGCAGAAATTAGCATTGCAACATTACATATCCAAAGACCATACTTAATTCTTCGAGTAATACAAGTACAGTAATGAGCGGTCAATTTCTTCAAATAAACTAGCGTGATAGAGAATTAATATCTGAGATTTTCGTTATTATAACATGATACGAAGACTAGCTTCCTAATTTATGCGATAGCATCTCTCACCGATGAGCCCCTACCTTTTTCGATCTCCCTTTACTCTTCTTAGGTGTATCTCTCTCTATCTATACCTATATGTATAGTATAGAGAAGCAACCGATGGAATCTGTATTAAAAAGACTCCCCGAACAATTTTGTTCAAATGAATTTTTTGATTAGGTACAGGTAGGAATTGGAAAGAGTGAGATGCAGACAATAGTGTTTCAGTAATACCGTGTAACATTCTTTGGAATTCAAGCTCCCGTTTTTTGGATAAATACTTCATCAGTTCGCCAGAGCTTGACAAAGTTGGTAGTAAGCTTGTCTTCTTCTTCTTGGCATGTTCTTTAACAATAATAATCCGATAATTACCATATTTATTGTTACTTCTTAATTTTTTGCCCGCTTTGTGATTAATCCCACTATGCTTCAGTTCAGTGAAATTTGTAAGCATCCCAACAATCACGGTGGGCCTCGTTAAAAGGACCCATGGGCTGAATAGTATCCAGTGTCTGTGCAGTTATTATTAGAGTGGGGCTCACCACATTCACACGTTTAAGATTCATCAATGAACACTGGAAAAAACAGAATTTATTCAAAAAGACACCTTTGTTGGGCCTCGGAGGATGGGCCCGCTTCTTTCTCATGGTTAAGTCGCTTGCAGACTGATCAGGACTAAGGTCAAGCTTACTGTGAGGAGTCTTGGTTTGCAAATTTGCTGAAACACCACAACAGCAAACTGATTTGCACAACTCCATTTCAAAAGGCAAACACTGCAAAACTCATAGTAATCACTAATACCTGAAGGAGCAACTAGCGGGCCCCGGGCCCTAAAGAAATACAGCTGCTCGTAGTGATGGAGGAGGCTCAAATAGTACTTCCTTAAAACAAAAGAAGCGCTTGTTGTTGTCGGAGGAAAATCAAAGGTTGCAATCACATCTCTCCACCTCCTCTCCAAAATCACCTAATTAACACATAATTAATCAAATAAAAAATAATTAGGATAATCACATTAGCATATTAAATCTCTCACGTTACATTACCTTTTCTAGACCTCCCCTCTGAGTGACCTGAACATACAACTGGTGCAAGTTCAGCTCCTTCCCTCCAATCACAGGAATCCTAAAAATCAAGATTTAAAAAAAAAAAAAAAAGAGAAAACACTCAGAAATGTACATGAGAACAAAAGATCACAACAAAATGGGCATGCATGCATACATGAATCTAGAGCCAAGGGCAGAATGCAGTCGACGGAGAGTGTCGTAGAATGCGATCGGGTTCGTCGAAACCTCGACGTGAGATAATAAAGGATGGGGATAAACCTTTGGATGAACATCATTGGCCCTGCTAACATCACTTTTGATTCCTAATGCCATCTCTAAATTCCCTCCCCTCCCCATCTCTGACTCTTTACCCTCCTCCAGTTGTGCTTCCATTGTAGTTTAGTGAGGAGAGTCAAAAGCTACAGGCTAAGTAGGGGACAAGTGAGGGTGGCCAAATGGGGAGAGGGCAGTGAGAGGAGAGAAGCCAAATGGAGAGGAGATTTAGTTGAGTTGAGCGGAGCTCTCACAAAACCTGCAGCGTTTTTAGCTGCAGCTAAACTCAGCATGTAACAAGTTTATTAAAGTTGGCGGACGCGTGGATTTGTAACGTATTACTCCTTTTAGTTTTGTTTCTCGGAGACCTATGTATGTTTATTAATGAGCTAGCAGGTAATAGTAGCAGATTTCTAAGTATCTGCGCCGCTTGTAATTATTACCATCTCCTGCTGCAAACCTAGGTCCGCTAATATCATAGAATCTAGGTATCATTAAAGTCTATGGTTTTTGTATGCTGATTAAATTTACAAACGAATTCATGATGATAAAAACTCACCTGACCACATTGTGACCATCTGACGTGGCAATTTCTGGCTGGTTATTAGATGGGTGTATCAAAGTTTTTGAGAGGAGCGAAGATAGGGTTCGAGCCGTACACTGAATTTACTTACCGTATAATGTAAGACTATAGAGGGGGCAGAGATTAATACGCGAATCTCTGCCATATCTTTTCACTACATTGGCACTTTATTAAACCCTAGGGATCTTGCTTTTACTCTTTTGCGGTATAATATATATTTATATATATGACATTGATGTATGTGACTCCTATTGATGTGATAATTAAGATCCTACTAAAAATACTCCAAGTTCCAACTGTTTATGGCTGCAATATCTTCATACTTTTGTATTAAAATCTTCTTGCTAGTAATTAGAAAATAGGTGTGCTGGTGACATGCTTCTTATCATGTTGAGATAGTAATTAATGAACTAAGATCAAGTGTGTAATTAGACATTCCTAATTAAGCTAGCAATAAGATTTAGCAAAAAACATATAATTTTTTGAATAGGCATCTCGCCCTATTTCATTGTGAAAAAAAAGAAAGATTTAGAAAAATAATCTTAAAAAATGAGTCTTTGCTTTTTATAAAGAGGCTAATGAAATACATTAGTGTATTATAATGCATAATATTTCTCATGAGCTAGCTAGACATCTTTTTGTGACAACGTTTCTCAAACCATGCATGTGCCAAATCTAGGCCAAAAAGATTTACTTCTTTTTCATTGACTGCTGGACAAGGACACAGTGGATAAAGAACCCTATGTATAAATCATAACTAGGACAAAGTATTTTATTTTATTTATCTCTAATTGGTAATTAACTCCATCTTCTTTGCTCTTTGAATACCCTTGAAAGGATCATATTGACACTGGCAAAAGACCAAAATTGAGCCAAGAGCTCTTCAGTCCTAGGCTCCTACCCTTGCCAGCTCCTAATAAACACAGTGCTGCTACTAGACAAGAACAAGAGTACGTGTTACTTGAGCACTTCTTAGCACACAAATTGGAGACTAGAGAGAGAGAGAGAGAGAGAGAGAGAGAGAGAGAGAAGGTGGAGCCTAAGGGTATCAGGCTTCTTTTTTGTTAAAATTCAGTGTGGATAAAACCTAGCCAAATCTGATAAAAACTAATCTTGGTCTTTAAAGTGGCTTTAATTTAAGACAACTTCCCTCTTGTCCAATGTTAGCGTAAAGAATATGGTTTCGCCTTAAACAACAAAATCTAGGTTTTAGATTTTCTACACCGTCCCCTTTGTATATCAGAACTCTCTATTTAATATTTGAACATTTATCACTAATTCATCTCTAACATATTCTATAGATGGACTTCTAAGTATTGTAATTAGGGATGGTAATGGCATCAGATAGAGTGGAGATTGATCAGGATTCATCTCCAACTTTAACCAATTCAATCTGTGGCCGTAAGATCAAGATCATCATACATACTTATCCTTATTGTTCTCATTTTTTACTCGAAACAACTTTATCCACTGGTGAACTTATATACTTGTATTTTAGAAATTAAGCAACACTTCCCTGTATGGTTGTTAGGGCTTGTAGTTTTTCTAGTGCTTTTGTACAGTAGCAGCAACTTGAGGGGGGTCTATTGTCTCCACGCGCAACCGAACATTAATGTGCGCATTGGACTCTTTAGTTGAAACTCCATTCATTCTCCAAAGAGTTCTTTGTCTTGTATGCATATAGCCAAACTCTCTCACGTGCTCCACGGTTTATTCTTCCAGGTGTTGGGAGTTTCTAGTGGTTGTCTGGTCGTCTGCGTTACGACTGTGAAGATAAGAGCTACCTAGAGGCTTAGCACTAAGGTGCCGCTTGGCGACGGGTTCCAAGCGGGTTAAGTGAGGAGCTAATGAGACTTAAACACTTTCTTAACCCGTCAAACGCAAAAAATTTATATTAACTCTCCATAGCATAACCGTTAAGCTAATCACTCTATAGTGATTAAAATGAGTTAACCCCTCAAAATGATGGGTTTATTAACACTCCTATTTAGAAGGATTAAGAATTAACCCCTTTTCTCATGAAGAAAATAGTCAAAATCTTCGTCATTCCCAAACACTAAGATTGATCACAATGGCTAAAATAAAACTTATATAACGGGTTAATAATTTAGTCATTTGGGTTATCGAATGGGCTAACTGCGTTAATCATTCTCTTTAATCTCTTTTCCTTAACCCTTTTGCCAAACGGGGCCTAAGAGGTTAATTCACATACATCACATACGCTATAAGAGTTAATCATTTATAATCTCTAAATTTCTTTTAGCACTTTGATCCCAGCTCCCAAATGAGTGATGTCTTTACATTATTTTTATGCTAATTATTAGCACTTAAATACCCTATAGTTTTCACAAGTTTGCACTTACATACCCTCAATTGTTTTTAGCAGCATTTATATACCCTAAATTTTTTAAAGTTACACTTTAATACCTTATGTTATACATACATGATAATTTTTCCCCAAATTTTTTCATGCAACACTCATAAGCTAATTTTATAACATTTTAAACCTTGAATTTTTTTCAAATTTATTGTTAAACATATGATAATTCTATTTTAAACCTACCCCCATTAATATTTTTAAATAGAATTTTAGTTGGTTAAACAGTAAATTCAACTCCAAAAATCAAAGGGTAAAGAGAAACATGAATAAAGTTGATGGAACATGGAAGAGAAGTTGGATATTCAAGACGTGTGATAACCAAAAACAAAAGAAAATATTTACATTTCAAATAAACTATAAGGGCATGAATTGAAAAAAAAGTCCTTTCGGTAGGCAAAAAATATTGCTTGAACCCAGATAGAATGTCACATAATCACACCATGCAACCCACAAACGTTGTCGCTTGGCATGATCACAGATTCACAGGCAAAATATGCGCTACAGAAGAGGGGAAAGTTTACATCCCCTCCTGCTATGAAAACTTCATAGTGAACCTCTGGTCCTCTGCTGATATACACAGAGAAACTCCTTTTCTAGTAAATTCAATAGCATCTTGCGCACAAGATTAAATACTAGCAAGCTTCTGTAAGAGAATCTCTTTATGGAAGTGTAGATAGTACATATACATCGCATACCAGATCCAAAGGTTTTTTTGCCAAATCTGAGGATAGTAGAGGTTGTTATGTTGAATCCAATAACCAGAAGAAATTTTAATTGAATTTAATAGAATAAGAAGGTTTTTTTGCCAAATCTTGATAGTATAGGATTTCAATAAGTTATTCTATACAATTTGTTAGCCAGTCTACGATCGAAATTTGGTCAGTATGACCAGCTTAAGTAGCATTGGCACAGATGCATGATATGAACATCCCTCCAAAAAAAGGAGGGGGAAAGAAGCGAGAAACCTGAATGTTAAAATTCTAAGAAAAAGAGCCATGTAGAATGTCATGATATACCCATTTATTACTGAACTGCTGAACATCTGAGGTATAGTCCCTTATCACAAAATGGTATTATTTAAACCTTTTTCAAAACTGACTTAGATTTATGACAGATATAAGTCTTTTTGCTGCACCACAAATGTCGGATTAGTTTTAAGTATTGAAGTTATAATGCTGTGCAATAAAGATAACAATGCTAGCAAGTTGTGGTTCTTCTATGGACCTCTTTGTGACACAAACTTTGGTTTCTCCTCAGGGTACTCTCTAGTCTTAATATATTTCTAAATGTGCAACTAACAAAAGTTGATGCTAGTTCTAATATTCATTAAATGTTATGTTGAATTGAAGGCTAATTTTACATCCGATTGGACGCTTTAAATGCGTAACAAGTGTAGAAACATATCTAACCTAAGCGTTGCACCTTTATCAGCCAATGCCTAAAAGACCATTCCATAAAGGACAAAAATCATTTAATCGCTCACCTAATGTGTTCTTACTGATGTGAATGTTGTCCATCTAGGAGAATGTAGGCATGCAATCCCTTAGCTCACTCCATATCTCATCACAATCCTACTTGATCTTCTAACTTTTCTTTACTATGTAATATGTACCAACACCATTCTCAATTTACCAAATAATTATAGCCATGGAGTGGCTTTCATAGTCCTACTAGATAATGTAGATAGATATTCCGCATTCGATATAATTTTTCCAAGAAACACTTTAGGGCCTGTTTGGCAACCTCATGAGTAAGACCAGGATTGATTCAATCCAGGTCCCAGTTCGGGAAGAACGGGATCAGTTCCGTTTTGACCCAATCGTTCCCCTAATTCACTAGATCTAATAAAACAAGAATATAATGTCTTAAAAAGACACTTTCTGCGAAATATAACAGCATAGAAGCATCAGTCTTTTATCACCCAGATCTTATAACTTTTATTTGCAAAGTACAACATGCACTCTATCCTATTCTACTTAGTGTAAAAGCCGTCAAATTGCAAAGAGCTCCCAGTAATGTCAAAGGTTTGACGACAAACCGTGAAGTCATATTAGAATCAACAAAAAACCCTTAGAATCAACAAAACCCCCATCATACTATCACATTCATCAGAGAACACCTTCTATTACCAAACAATTTGATTCCAAAATGATTTATTCATTCTAACAAAGAACATACAAAAGCATCTCAGATTTGATAACAAATTCATGTACTTAAGTATTAATAGAAATTACATGATAATTAAGATGGTATAGAAGTGCTTCTTATAATCCAATTGAATTCAATTGGACTGGAGAATTTTCTACTGGTTCAGTAAAACACAAAAGTTTGTTGTCGAATCTTGATAATAAGGAAGATTTCTACATTCCAAAATAAATCGAGGAAATCAGAAACTAGTCACTATTTAATAAATAATAAACATGTCTATCATTTAATTTTGTAACTTTAAAAGGATATCATAAATTGGGGGAAAGGAAGACAAAGAAATTACCCAAATAGAACTATAACCAAAGAATATCATGCTAAAAAATTAACATAATACAATAAGATGTTGATAGAAATAGAAAGAATGGAGAAAAATAATAACCAAATATAATCTATTTATTTTCATTACCTGATGGTGGCGACCAATTTTCTTGATAAAGAAGATGACCAGTGACGAGAAGAACCTATTGAACGGATAAATAGGGTCCGGGGCTCACTAGAAAGGAAAGTACTTTCCTAATTAGGAATGAATTTGGGAGGATTCACCATTATATCTTTTTCTCTGGGTTTTGTCGCAGAAAAATCCAACTACCACACCTCGTAAAACTCGCTACGGTTTTTGTATCTAATACAATATACGCTATACAATGTAGGGGAAGGAATACAGAACTAATTACATTGCACTCATAAGACAGAAAATAGTTAAGATTTTAGAAATGTGCGCGCACGCGCGCGTGTGTGTTGATATAGTATGTTATTGCAAATAGTTTATGTACTCAACAAAAATCGCAAAGGATTGATCTTCATACAAAAAAAAATTAGATAACATGTGATCTAAAGTTTCAACTATTTGTATGATACAAATTTAAAATGAAGTCGGAAATCAATAATTGGGTGAAGTTGCCAGATTTATCTGTGAGCCTAAAAGTAGATTATAAGGTAATCCTCACCATATAGTTTCTAAGAATTTGTACTTTTATGCGATGTTTGTTCGGCTAGCCCAAATGTACATTATTGTTTGTTTTCATGCTACATATGCAAGTCTAAGGATGATTTTTAAGACTCTTACCTTGCATCGTTCCTTCATGCTAAGCAGGGTCTATTGGGTAAAATAGATGTTGACTATATCATTTCTGCAATCAAGATAAGAACAAATATTTTTTAATCAATTTTTTTTAAAGTGTTGAGTGTCTAACAACTGACTTACATGGAAAATTCTTTATTTTGATCCACATATTGATCTGTGACAGAAAAAGACCAAAGAAAACCAATAGGTAGTCACCTGGATTTCTGGAGTGGGTAACATTACTTTCAGCAGCTTAATTGAGGAGTTAGTGTTAATGAGAACCCGGATTATTTGTTGTTTAGAGTAAGCCACACAGATAAAGCTCCACATAGAAATGCTATGGACCTAAATCCAGAGAAAAAGATATAATAGTGAATCCTCCCAAATTCATTCCTACTTAGGAAAGTATTTTCCTTTCTAGTGAGCCTCAGACCTTATTTATCCATTCAATGGGTTCCTCTTGTCACTGATCATCTTCTTTATTAAGAAAATTCGTCGCAACCATCGGGCAATGAGATAAATAGATTATATTTGGTTATTATTTTCCTCCATTCTTTTTATTTTTATCAACATCTTATTGTATCATGTTAAATTTTTAGCATGGTATTCTTTGGTTATAGTTCTATTTGGGTAATTTCTTTGTCATCCTTTCTCCCAATTTATGACATCCTTTCAAAGTTACAAAATTAAATGGTAGACATGTTTATTCTTTTTTAAATAGTGACTAGTTTCTGATTTCCTCAATTTATTTTGGAATGTAGAAATCTTCCTTATTATCAAGATTCTACAACAAATTTTTGTGTTTTACTGAACTAGTAGAAAAATTCTCCTGTCCAATTGAATTCAGTTGGATTATAAGAAGCACTTCTATACCATCTTAATTATCTTGTAATTTCTATTAATACTAAGTACATGAATTTGCATGCTAAAATTTACGTTATGCTTCATATGTAGAAAGAGTAACAGATTTAAAGATAAAGTTCGATTTAGTAACTAACAACTTAAAATTTTGGATTAGATTGAATTGTACCTGTGTTTAAGATTCATATAACTTGAAAAAAGAGCTTGGTACTCCTCAACGAAGTAATATAAAAGTTCAACTTTGTTGTTCATGGGGAGAAAAATGTCCCACTGTCCTAGTACCATGTTGATAGTAGAAATCCTATGGACCTATGAAGGTTGGTACTTGGTAACTCTGATGTTGTTAAAGACCGGTTGTTTAGACTAAATCAGATTTAACCATGAACAATGGATGATGCCCTAAATTGTATGCCGAAGAATCCATGTTTTCATTTGCATGGTGAATGGTGTACTAGATTGTTTTCCTGGGAGTCCATGATTTTTCATGCATGACCGAGGTAATATTATACACAAATGAAGATATTTTGTTACTAGTTCAAATATGAGTACATATCTCCATATTGCAAAAGAATTAGAAAGAATAATGGGCTTAATTTGAAAGTTATGTCAGATCAAATTAAATTGTAGTTATGTCAGATCAAATTAAATTGTAGGCTTTGCTTAAGCCTAATAATTAGTTATGATATTGTAGATTGTCTTTGGCACAAATAAGACTTTTATTCTAAATTTAATTAAAATTTTGTGTGACAATATTTTGACACATGCACCTTGTCAGAATTACACCTTCTTTCCCAAATTACATATACCTTAAATTAGCTTCATACTTTGTTTCATTTTGTATTCTGAAGACCTTTGGTTTTCTTGATTATATTCAACTAGGCCTACAAAAAAGACATGCATCATCTGTTAATCTCTAAAAACACCTTGTTCCTATCTTAAACCTTCTTCAGTACTACAATTACTCAATTTAAATATCTCAAAGAAAGAATACAAACAGACATTTGGACCTATTGAGAGGAAAGTGAACAGTATGTGCTAAAGCGTATTAATAACGAGCATCAACTTACCCATACCTGAGGTATCACACAGCTGCCACCTCAAATTATTGATCCTCTTTGAGAAGGAGGCCTATGTGACACCCAATGAAGAAAGGTGCTCTAGATATTTTCTAATACAAATAACTAAATTACCTTCCTAATAAAAGAAAATGTGGAAAATAGTGATCACCCTAAATCACTCAACAATTTTGAAGGCAAATAGAGAAGCAGAATAAAAGAAGGTTCCTCTACAATAGTTGGATGGGGCAGATGCAGAGGACATAGAATATACTTAACTAATTTCTGATAATCATATTCTTCAATACCTTCAATTGTCAAAAGACACTCAATACTAAATCGCAAGGATTAAAGAAGGGTATAGAAAATTGCAAGTAATAAAGTATTAGAGGACATGACAAAACCAAGTAATGAAGTTGGATAGCATATATATAAAAAATAAAATAAAATAAAATAAAAATCATGATTATAACTGAGTTCTTAATCAATAAAAGTAATTATCACGGAAACAAATACAACAAACCTTCTCTCTGAATCGATAAAGAAGAAAAATGTAACATACCATAACAGAACGTTCATAAGAGGAAATTAATCTGCCATTTTATCAACTCCAGCACGTTCAGCGTTTGCAGACCTTCCATTTGACTCTTGGAAACGAAAATCAGGATAATTACGATGGTTCAAGGAATGAAGCCATAGAGCAACAGCTCCTTCTTTGTGTTCCATAGACGCAATGTGAGAGAATATATATTTCAACTTAAATTCTTCAGCTTGTTCAGCATAAGCATCCATGGAGAGTGCCTCGTGTGAATCCTTCCACTTTTGGTTGTAAGAAGTGAAGAAACATTCATCTAAATACAACCCAACCTCTGGCGCCGTTGGCACATTGATATTTATATCCCTGAAAAGAAAATCACAATTACTCCATGTTCCAAGTACTAAGCATTGCAGAAGTTTTTCTGAGTTCATATCATAGATTAAGTATATCTTTTAGCTACTGCAAGCTAAGGATGTTTTAATACAAAAATAAAAAGTTTCCAAATATGTTCCTAGAAACATGAATGATTACGTAACGGAGCATTTGAGCATCTATTATCGCATGCCGCAGAAACAAAGGAAGAGACGCTTGCCATATGGCAGCTCATGAGAAACAATATTTATTATGATTTTCTTTGTACTTGGTGAAAGCCAGAAATCAAATCATCTCTATATCAATGAAGCAATACTTTAATCAATTAGTGATTATCATTCACAGGTGTGAGACAGTTTCTTTAGATTCATTTCTCAAAACTCAATGGATTAACTCTGTAAGTTTTAAGAGTTACATAAGGATTAATGTGTATCATGAGAACAACATTGCACCACAACAGCTAGCTAGTAGAGGCGGATCCAGAAACTTTGGTCACTAGGGGCAAGCTACAAGTCTACAAGTATGACTAATATGTGATATTTTAAGCTAAATATTAGTGACATGAAGACAAAATATGCATGTGAGCGCTTGTGTACAACCAAAATATAGTCAATCGAAATACCTTATTAAAATTCTTTACAATTGTTCTTTCCGCATTTTCATATTTTGATAATGTTTTATGATTTTCTCTTTCTCAATGCTATCAAAAATCTCTCTTTCAATACTAGTGACCTAGAAATTATTCAATCAGTCATCTCTTGTGCGGTTGTGCATTCGATTCTTCACTGGAAATGTTATTTCCATAATCGCAATAGTAATTGGTAAGATCAAAACTTATTTCACAAGATACACCAAGAGATATACAATATGTTTTCCTGCCTCCATTAAATTCTCAGAAAGATCACAATTCCTTTTAAGTTTCAAATCGATAATCTAATGGCACATATATAATGTAATTCTGAAGTTTTGCATCAGGAGTCATGATTTTCACCAAGGAAAATTCTAAAGGATGGAACTAGAAAAACCATTTTTTCCTTTTTTAATTACCAAATGCAACAAATGAATCGTTTAGGGTCAAGCATGCGACTCTTCAATATTCAATGTAATATTAGTTGGATTTATTTCCAAGGTCGCCAAAATTTAGTATGCAACACTTCATATTAATATGACTATCATGATTCATCATTGAATCATAGTTTGAATCCTCTGGAGTTGGAGAGATAGTTGTAGAGTTGAAATTTTCACATATTATTACTTGGGTTTAGAATTCAGGTATGAAAATTGCACATTGCCTTCTTGTCACTCACACATGCACAAGGTACCATGCTTGTGAAAACTAAGTCCCGACCATCTTTCTTGCTCTCTACCACACATCCATACACACACAAACTCACGCCCATAACTATATGGATATTCAAGCATTCAGCCAGTTTCTCACGTATAGACTTAATACTCAATGTATTTCTAGGAATCAGTGGGGGCAGTTCACCCCACTGCCAACTGTAGGTCTGCCGATGGCTAGTAGCATTCTTAACCAACATGAAACCATCACATGAACAATTATTACTATTTCTAAGACTGCATTACAAATATATGAGTAATCCCTTCGCATCTCGCATAGCAACTGATTGCAGATGATAACTAAAAGACCGGTTTCATCTTAGTAAAAATGCAGCTAGAATGCAGGAAATATTATGAAGATGAATCTTACTGTCTTAACGCTATATCCATCAAGGACTCTGGGCAGCAATTCCTCATCATGGCAACAGCGAGACCAATCATCTTCCGTATCTGATGAAGCATGAAGCTCTGGCCAACAACCTCACATCTCACAAACTCAAGCCCTTCAAGACTAACAACACGATCAGCATTGAAGGAGATTATGTATCTCCGAGCTGATGGGTCTTCTGCCTTTGTTCTCGTCGTGAAATTGTGGAAGTTGTGAGTTCCCACATAACGCTTTAGAATGCCATTAAACCTCCCCCTCTCTTTATCACCATACTCAAACTTGCTGCCACTCAACCCAACAATTTGCTCCCCATTAGTTACATTGACACCAAGTTCCTTGTTCAAAACACTGGTCTCCAACAAAGATCCTTGTTCGTTTAATCTACTACTAGATTCATCATCTTGCGAGATCTTAGAATCGCAAGGTTTCATCTCACAATCCACAAATTCACTTTTTACCTCCACTGCTGAAACCCCAATTTCAGCTTCACTTCTGCCCTCAGCATTCAAATTAAAGTCAACAAGTTCAATTTTTTCTTCCTCTTTTGAAACCCCAGAATCCCCAAGTTCTGATTTCACACTACTAAGCTCAGTTTTTCCACTGACCCCGCCATGTCCAGCTTCAACCTCGTGCCTTTCTTCCTCTTTCGAAACACTCGAATCCCCAAGCTCTGCTTTTTCAATTTTTACATCAAATCCCCCGTTTCCAGCTTCAAGCTCGCTCCTTTCCTCCTCTTTCGAAAACCTGAAGGACCTCCCCATAACCCCCACCACCTTCCTCCCTCTCTCCGAGCACTCGACACACTTGACAAGCTCATTCCCCGACCCAACACTCTTCATCACACTCTCTCGATCAGGATGCGTATTCGGATCCAGAGCGAACACCGGCAACAAATAAACATACCGCCTCCGATCACAAAACTTCTTCGCATTAAACGAGTTGGTCACCCTACTGAACCCAAAAACCCTAATCTGCTCCGACAAATTCGAGTTCATCCGCTCAACGAATCCGGGCGGGTCGATGTAAAACCGACCCGATACGACCTGGCCGGCGGCGCTGACGCCCTTGTCGGTCCGAGCAGAACGGGCCCAGTCGTAGCGTTTCGGGTTGCACTTGTCGGATTCGGGGACGGCGCCGGAGAGGAAGAGGGCTTCTTCGAGGTCGGATTCGATGGTGCGGGCGCCGGGGTTTTTCTGCATGCCTTGGTACCCGAACCCGCAGTAGGCGATGAAGATGGCGACCTTGCGGCGTTTGTAGCGGACCTTTCGCTCGGCGGCCGCCGCCGCGGTGGATTCGGGCTCGGGGTCGGAGGAGGAGGTGGTGGTTGACATTTTTGGTTTTTTGGGGAGGGGAGGAGAGGGAGGGGGAGAGGCCATTTGGGGTTTAGGGCTTTGGTGCCATGAGTCGAGAGACGAGGAAGGGAGGGTTTTGGAGCGGATGAAACCCTAGGCTTCGGAACGGGTCGGGTGTTGGGTTGGGTTTTGTGAGTTGATTATGGATCCGAGTCCCCGCCCTCATCAACCTTTCTTCTTCCTTTCCATTTTCCTTTTGTTTAAACGAAAATCTTTTTGAATTATTAGTTTTCAGTTTTTTCCCTGTTAGAATAACACAATTATTTAGTTGAATTACAATACATTCCGTTTTTTCTTTCTTTGTGGCTTATTAATGTAGATGGCAAAAATAGCTATTACCGTACTCTATTACCGTATTGCAAGGATGGGTCACGGAGGATTGCTCTTTCAAAGGCATGTGGAAAATTTTCCAAGATATTATAGAACTATCCTAGAACGATACATATGCATGCTAACAAAGAAGACTCCGAAAACCCTAATGCTATAGTTGGGAGTTTACTAATGGAGAGGAAGGGAAATAAGAGAAGGGAAAACAATGTAAAGGAAATGAATGGAATGGGAGGGAAAACGTAATAATCATGGTTGGGAATTTAACATAGGGAATGGAGGCGAATCATTTCTTAGCCGTTGCATTTATATCATGATGGTCCACAACAATTCACCTATTATACACTCCAATTTGGGGGTTAACCAAATTATATAGAATGAAGGTTAGGGGATATAAAATTTGTTACTTCCATTTGTCTCCATTCCCTTTCAAAAAAACTCACAAACAAGATTAATTCATTTAACTTCCTTCTTCTACCCCTCATCCACCCCCATCCAAACAGAGCATTAAAGAAAAATAATAAATCTCTCCATACTTGGATTTTGACATTATATCATAAAGTTTATAATTAATGGATCAATCTCTTTATCGTTTTTAGCATATGATTGGAAATTAAAGTTTCAAATTTAATAAATTTAAAAAAAGTAATTTGATTTCATCGAGATCTACTAAATGTGCACTACTTATAGCAAAATTTAAGATGATTTAAAAAAAAATTCCAGGCTTTGTTTAGAATTTTTGAGTTCTTTTACCCAAAAAGAAAAAGGAAACATTGCTTCTAGAACCCTCAGATTAATAACTCATGTCTCCTCCTGCGAGCTTGCAGACAACCCTCTAAGTGAATCAATAATAAAAGATGGTTAGATGAACATGTTCGCCACGAAAGTTGCTTTGATTTTCATTGTAATTGAACTCGTTACAAATTTATCTTTTATAACGAAATTCAAGAAAGACCTCGCCTTTTTATAAGGCTTACAATGAAAAAATCAAAAAAAAGAAAGATTACAACTTTTCACTTTTGAACAAACGCGGGATCCGTTTATCGGATCCTCGCTTGCGTGGGTG